>JANRFK010001605.1:5011944-5023263 GCA_030068395.1 Apalone spinifera | reverse complement strand
CCTTCCTAGACAGTCGCTTCCCATTCTGTATGTGTGAAATGGATTGTTCCTTCCGAAGCGGAGTACTTTGCATATCTCCACTTATAACATTTTTACCTTCATTTTATTCAAAGCCTGTGGCCTAGAAGAGGAGACTCAGTGTGAGGATGAAAGACACCTGGGCCAGATTCCTGGTGTTGCTCCTCCACCGCATTTGAGCGCAACGAGAAAGGTTTTCCAGCCACATATGCTAGATAGTGGCATGGCAGCACTGCAGCATTGCGAGAAACTTGCTTTTCATGCCTCATTAACTTTTGTCTCCAGCTCCAGGAAAGGGGAAGATGTTACAGCCAGACTACGGAATGCAACATTTACCTCTTTTTAAAAAAAAATCCCTGTGAAATTGAAGGCATTTCCACGACACTAAATGCCAGCTCCATGTAGCTCCTGAGACCAGGGGGTATGTGTAGCATCCCAGATATCGGCATAGGAACTAGCTAGCTTTCAGCTAATTGGCATATTAAACCATGTCTGTCATATCGCAGAGTTCACTCATAAAGTCAGCTCACATTAAGTTTCTCCTCTCGACCCTCTCTTATGCTGCACCAGATCTACATCACTTACACTAGAAAATTGCTGTGTATGATTTCTCCGACCCATCCTTCTGTCTACTCCTCAAACCAGGAGCTCCCTGGGAAACAGGCCATCACTTTGGGATGTCTGGAACGTGCCCGGCACAGCCAGCATTACAATAAAGCCAACAACAAGGATGAATAACCCTAGCCAACTCTCTCATCTGGTGTTGTTCATCAGTTAATCTCAAAGGGCTTTACCAAGGGAGGGCAGCAGTATTCCCTCTATTTTTTTCCACCTGTGTGCGGAGTAAAATTTGTTCTGTGCACCGAGACACGTGTGGATGTGCACCACCAGGAGAAACACATATTGCCGGCATTGCAGGTGCTCTGCTACTCAGCTGGGTGACACTAGAATCTCTCTTGGGTGGTCTCCCGAGTGCTCAGCTTATAGGGAACAGTGGAGGTCAATATTGTTATCCCCATTTTGCAGATGGAAACTGAGGCTAGAAAGCCAAAGTGACCTGCCCAAGCTCACCCAACAGCCCAGTAGAAGAGTTGGAAATGGACCCATTTATCCTGTGTCCCCAATCCAGTGCTCTATTCACTAGGACACACCACCTCCCCTGCACTAGCATAGGAAGACGAGGCTAGTAATTAGGTTGATTGCCTGGGACTTGAAGTGTTGCTATGGGACCTGACTAGTGCTGGTCCTAATTTAGGTGCCCCACAGGGAGCCCCAAAGTCTGAAAGTCTGGCTCCACGTGGTTATTTTCTTGCTCAGTCAGATCCCCTGGGCAAGAGCCTCGGATAGGATAAATCACCCTAGCACCCCTGAACTCACAGAAGCTCTGCGGATTTCCATCCCTTTGGATCTGCATGTGGCAACAGGAATGAGCAAGCCCAGGGGTTTGGTACTGGTAGAGGAGCGGGAGGAGGCCTGTGTGGAACAGGGACGGCAGCGTGTTTTCCCCTGATTTATCTCAGATCATGACAGTTTGAAAAATCACAGCCCCCCAGGCCTGTGGAAAATATTTGACAAAGGGTTTATCTGGGGTGACGTGATTAGAAATATAGCGCGTTCCAACTGCCGGCTCATTGACATTCGTGTTGGCATCCTCCTGGCTTCCTCTGGGCATCTGCCGATTCCTCAGCTCATTAAGATAAAGCCGGAATGGAATGTTTCTCCTTGCCCCTTTGACAGGCACAAGCTTCGCTGGGTTGTGCGGGCTGGCAGCAGCCTCGCTGCCCTCTGGGTTTGGGGGAGATCGCAAGGAGGGGAGGAAAAAAAATTCAATGACTGCTAATTGAGTAGCGACTGGGTGAGCTGGTGCTTCTGTAACATTCACTCCAACGACACTATAATAAGGCACATCCGCCTGCCTCAATTCAAAAGGATCCCGAAAGAGCCAATCACCTAGAAAATGAGAGCTGATTTAGCTTGGGAAAACGGGCAGCGCCGTCTCTCTAATCAGGTTCATAACCATGGGTCAAGCTTAATTACAATCAACGAGGAATTTTAAGGCCAGGGGAGAGGGCAGGGGGGAGAAATGAGGCATGCAAAGAGAAAGCGGCACCAATGTTGTTTCTTAATGGTGTTGCGGGCTTTCTCTCTAAGGCCAGGGCTACACTAGGAAACTATTTCGAAACTAGTACCTTCGATTTAATAACACCCAATTTAACAAAATCAAACTAGCGTGTCCACACTCTGGGGCAGCCTCGAAATTCTGTTCGTGCGGACACGCTACCTCAACGTAGAGCTCCAGGAAGCACTGGAGAGTAATTACCTCGAATGACTCTGGGGAGTAATTATTTTGAAATACCAGCACTGGCACGTCCAGTTGATGCAAAGAGAGGCAGAGAGGGACAAGGCAAATTGGCATGAATTTTCATAGTATTAATTAGGGCTGGGAGAAGTGGTGCAGACAGAATGAGAACCGATCTGAATTCAAATCAAACCATGGCACACAAAAAAAGAAAAAGACTGGAATACAGTACAGGGAAGCCTCGAAATGAGTCCGAGGCAGGTTCCCTTAATGTGGATGTGCTACCTCGATTTAGAGCCCCAAGAGGCACTGGGGAGTAATTACTTTGAATGGCACTGGGGAGGGGCTATTTCAAAATAGCAGCAGTGGCGCGTCTACACTACGGCTATTCCGCTATATCTATTTCAGAATAGGCGTTATGCCTCGTGGAATGAGGTTTACGGAAGTCGGAATAAGCCGTTATTTCAAATTTATTTTGAAATAACAGAATTGCTGTGTAAATGCTCTCATTGTTATTCCAGAATAACGCTGCTGTGTAGACGCACCCTAACTGACTACAGCCTCTCCCTAAGTTACGAATGAGTTATGGACCAAACACTTGGCCATAACTCGATCTGTTCGTAACTCGGACCCCATTGAGTTACATAGCGACCGCGTTGTTCGTAAGCACGGGTCGCGTTCGTAACTCGGGGACTGCCTTTACGACCGCTCCATGGGAGCTTTGGTCATAAATGTGAACGGTCGTGACTCGACCAGTCACAACTCGGGGACCGGCTGTACACACATTGCAAAGTGATGGTGAAGGTAGCCTTATGAGCCTGGTTGTGTGCTGTCCTTTTGCTGGCTCGCTGTGCGGGAGGGAGTAAATTTCATCCATTGGTCATGTGGCAAATTTCTCTCCCCTGATTGGCTAAGACTCACCCAATCAGATGCCAGGTGTAGAGACCTGAAAACATGGGCTGGCCTCCTGCTTTCTGTGTCCTACATTGTTCATGTAAAGTTTGCTGCTGCTGGGAAGATTCCTACCAGCCAGCCCCTTTGCTAGAATACCTACGAGAATTCAGGCATAGGCGGGTTGACAAACCATGCCAAGCCACTTTGCTAAGAAGTTTAAACCAGAAAGCTTGCTGCCATTTTCACCCAGCTGAAGCTGTGACCTCGCTGAACTGCTTTTAGGCTTCTCCAAGCTGACACCTCCTGGCATTATTCCCGCAGACATGTGTATTTAACTTAACTGAGTGATCGTGCAAATTTCCAGCAGCCAGACAAGCAAGCAACGAGAAAAACGTCCTGCGTGTTTGTCCAGTTTTCTCTTAGAACAGTATTTTAGGAAAAGCCAGCAAGCTTTTCTGGGGACTTCAGCCTAACTGAGACATGTTTCTGGGGGGTTCCAGATGACCCTATCAGACAGGACAGCCAGCCTTAGAGTCTTTGGTTGATCTTCTAGCCCTAATCCGCACTGGATCAGCTGATTTCATTTCTAATTTCCTCACACATGTGCTCAAGCACAGCTGTGCAACATGAGCCGAGTCTGCAGAGGAAATCCTGAGATTTACATAGGCCCCAGTGGATTATAAAAACCTGGAAACCGGACAGATAACACTCATGTAACAGACTAGAAACATGCTGGGGGCGGGTGGAGAAACACAATAGATTGAAACCTGCTGTTCTCTGCAAAATGTAAAAGTGCCTTTTCCAACACTTTGAACTACTGTGTTAGAACTATGTAGGTAGCGATCGTTTCAAAGGTGTAATCTTTTGGAGGATTTTCTTTAAAATTCTTAATGGATTTTGCAAAGTTGTAATAAAAGAGTTCTTAAAAGGGCTCGACCCGGATGGAGTGTATAATTTTGATTTTTGTGTGTGTCCTTCTAAGGATCATTATTGGATTGTGGGCAGCTTTAGGGATTGCTGGGAACCTTCAAAATATGAACCGGCAAATGTAAACACACTATCCGGTGGGAGTAGGACACAAAACTTCATTTGCGATTAAGAGCTGTTCACTTAAATTCACAGCTCAGCCATTTGGAAACCCTACCAGTTGATTGCCTGAGCAGATATTTCTTTTTCCAGCTTCTAGCTTCAACAGTCCAATAATATTAATTATTGGTATTCTGTGAAGGCCCAGAGGCCTTAAATGAGATTAAGGCCCCATAGTGCTAGGCAATAAAGAGTTTGCGAGTCTCCATAACGCAGAGAAACAAAGGCTGGGAAGCCAAGGAGGTGAAGTGACTTGACCAAGGTGACACAAAGCAGGTCAGTGGCGGAGCCAAGAATAAAAGTCAGGTCTCCTATGTCCCACTGAACTAAGCCACCTTCACCTTGAATTTATTTAGCATCTTTCATATGAATTGCATCCCTAGAGCAGCTTCACAGGGGTCTGTAACACAAATACAAGAATCAATTAAACTAAAAATCTTCACATAGAGTGAAGGGACTTCAGAGGAACAGGCTCATCTCTAGCCTCTTCTTCTGTGTTTCTTCTCTGCTCTCTGTTTTACTTCAAGATTTTTTTTTTCTTCTCTTGTTTCTTATCTCCATGTATTCCTTTCTCTTATCTATTATTAACCAATCTCTGTACCTAAAAGGGGAACAGGGTAGAATATAAGTTCAAAGGCTAGTTCAATTTTTATAAACAGACCTTCACTGAAAAATACTTGCTCAACATAATACCCTTTTATATTGTACATAATCACCAATGTTTTAAGTATAGCTAAGGCTAGGTTGTAGACGGTTAACACACTCTGAGGAGCTTACGTATAATTTTCAGTAGCTGTTTTCTTTCTTTATATATGTCAAAATTGAATGCAAAGTTGATCAGGAGGGAGAGAGAAACAAGCAAGGGAGCAAAGATTTTCCTCAGAGGTGAGATTTGAAATGAGCTGGAAAGCAGATGAGACAGAGGCCAGGTCTACACTTATCAGGAGATTGACGCTACAGAGCTCAATCTTTCGAGGTTCAATTTAGTAGGTCTAATAAGGACCAGCTAAATCAACCACTGATGACACCCTCTTGGGACCTCCAGGAGTAAGGGAAGTCAATGGGAGAACCTCCCCTATCAACCTCCCATTGTGGGGGCACCACAGAAAGTTGTCTTGAAGTATGTCAACTGCAGTGAGGCTTTTCTTGTAGCTGGAGTTGCATATCTCAGCTCGACTTTCTCGAGTAGTGTAGACCTGGCCAGAGAGACACCATGGGCTGTCCAGATGCTAGAGGCTGCACGGGAGAAGGCTCTTGCGTTGTCAGCAGTGCGTGTTGAGAGAAGCAATTGCTCCCGGAGACAGAGACCTTCTCTTTTGTTCTGTTTGTTCAGTTCCTGACACGATGAGGCCTGGTTTGATACCTCTGCTCGCAGGTGCTATCGCAAATAATCAAAACTCAGAAGTGGGTAAGATGAGGGAACAGGGAAGGAAGAAGAGACAGGCCAGGTCAGCATTCTTCAACTAGCAGCCCAGAGGATAAATTTTGACCTGCGGGGCATCAGCTGGTCCACCCTGTTCCCCACTGGGAGCTTCACTGTAAAGGGCAGCCCCATGACCCGGTTCCAGCTCCACCCCAGGCTCCCAGTAGCCCTGGCCCCACCATCCTCATGCTGCCCCACCTTTGCAAGTGGGTGACAGGGCAGGAATCATATGAGGATTCCCTGTTGTGTTCCCTCCCTCTGGGGCATCTGGCATTGGCCACTGTCGGCAGACAGGATACTGAGCCGGATGGACCTTTGATCTGACCCAGTATGGCCGTTCTTATGTTCTTAAGTCCCCCTTGCCCAGGCCAGCACCTGCCAGCGCAGAAGACACTCTGCAGGCGGGGAGGAAAAGTAGGAGAGCAAGACAGAACAGCTGACGGCCACCCAAGCCCCTTGCAGGTAGCTCCAGCCCCGGCACTCCCCAACCAGGTGGACTCTTGCATTCCGTGGCTCAGAGCATCCTTACAGCCAGCCCAGGCAGGTGAGAGCCGGGCTGGGGGCTCAAAGGCAGTTCTGGCTGGGGATGCTGCCGCCAGGCCTGGCTGGGCTGGATCTGCGTGGAGCCCAGACCACAGCCAGAAGTGAATAGTGGGGCCAGGAAGCAGGGCCAGTCTCCAGCCAGAAGTAGGAGCTGGGCACAGGCAAAGGGAGTCAGGCATGGATGGGACAGGCCTGGTGGGAGTTGTCTCCTCCTCCGGCCTCCTCCCTGCTCCCCCCATGCAGGCAGTACTACAGAACCTCCTGTCTCCTGCCGCTACTCCCCCTCCCTCAGCTGGAAAAATCCTGATTCCCCCACCGAGCGGGGGAGAGGCACCGTTCATGCCGGTAATCAGGTTTGGGGGTTCATTGAAATTTGGAGAACGAGACTTTGCCTGCGGGTGGCAGGACAGCAGACAGAGAGGAAATCAGTCTCAGCGGGGTCACGGTGCGGGTCAGCATCTGCAAAAACGCGGCATCCCGGGGCACCTTCAAAACTCACCGATTGGTTTGGGCATCCGCCTCCGGGGGCAAGACCCCACGTGGTCACATGCCGGTGTCAGGAGGAAATAAAGTGCCGTGCCTCCGCAAACGTGCATCCTCTCCAACCCGCAGGCTGCAGGGAGTCAGTCGGGGGGCTCGGAGACCCGAGGGGGGGGAAGGCTTCACAGCCCAGGCTGCAGCCTGAACGCAAATGTCTGGGCGGCTATTTTTAGCCCCGCAGCCCAAGCCTTGCATGCCCGGGTCAACTGACTCAATGCCACAGGTATTTCATTGCGGTGGAGACGTATCCGATGTCCGCAGGATCAAACTACAGGCAGGTGGCTGCCACGTCTTGTTAAAGAGCAGCAGCCCCCTAACGTGTGGGCGTGCACGAGCCCGGTGTGTAAAGTTCCACACGCTTCAGTGGTGCGGGTGGCAAGGGGCAGAGCTGGGGGGGGAGTCGTAGGAGAGAGGAGGAAGCCAGGAGAAAATGTGAGAAGCCTCATAAATCTATGGAAACGGGGACTCGACACAGCGGGATGCAAACCAATGCTGTGTGCAGAGTAACTTGAAACGTTGCGTGTACATTGCATGGAGCATCTTGTCTACCCAAAGGGACAGATGTCAATCGGTCCTTGGCATTTTTCTTTTCCTTGATTGTTATTCCAACAAGCAGAGCACGGCCGCGTGAGCTCCTGCACCGACCCAGGGCAACAGACAGACCCCGTGCCAATGAACTGACAGCTGAAAAGGGAAGATGAATTGAAGATGGGGGGAGAGCATCGGCACATAATGAGGGAGACAGCTTCCCGGGGTCAGTGTCAGCCAGGAACCGTCTGAGTGGGCACAGAGTCCTACCCACTAGGCAATGCTGCTAGATAGAAGAGCTAGATAGATTCATGGAGATTAGGTCCATCAACGGCTATTAGCCAGGATGGGTAGGAATGGTGTCGCTAGCCTCTGTTTGTCTGGAGGTGGGTGACAGGGGAGGGATCACATGTCCCTGTTGTGATCCCTCCCTTTGGGGCACCTGGAATTTGTCACTGTCTGGACTAGATGGACCATTGGTCTGACCTACTCTGGCTGTTTTTATGTTCTTATTGCTACTGTCAGTAATGGAGCTGCTGGGGCGTCAGATTCTTGCCCTGCAAGGAAAACTTTACATTTGCTGCTGGGAGTAGGTGCTCGACTAAGTCGCTTGCTATATACAATGAAAAAGTATATTTACCTATGAATGTTCCAAGTTTTGTTTGTAGCACACAATAGATTCTGGACCCCAATACAGAATGTTTTGGTCTACATATGAGGTACCAGGATGCCATTAATAAGTCAAGGACTATAATAGAGTTTAAAGAGAAGCTAGATAATTTCATGGAGGTTTGGTCCATAAAAGGCTATTAGCCAGGGGATAAAATGGTGTCCTTGGCCTCTGTTTGTCAGAGGCTGGAGAGGGATGGCAGGAGACAAATCGCTTGATAATTGTCTTCGGTCCACCCCTTCTGGGGCACCTGGTGCTGGCCACTGTTGGCAGACAGGATACTGGGCTAGATGGACCTTTGGTCTGACTTGGTATGGCTGTTCTTATGTTCTTATGTGCAGTTTAGGAAACGTGCTTCCATTGCATCAGCCATTATACAGCTCATCTGGATGGAAGGAGGGTAATATCGGGAGCAAATGAAGAAAGAAAGATCTTCATAAACACAGATGCCCCAAAGGAGGACTCTCCCATGTGACACCAGTTCTTTCCGAGTTCAGGCCCCATGTTAGCCAAGCAACGTAATTGACGTAACAATGCCAACTCCCAAAACCAAATCTTTATAAATTCCTCCAGTGTGGCTTATGTCGTTATACGACACCACGTCAGCCTGGCTAGGTGTGCAGCTACCAGTTTCTGCCTTTGGAGATGACCTGGAAGGCATCAGCCAAAGAGAAAGATTTTAAGAGTTAATGACAAAACTTGAGGCCAACTTCGGCCATGCAAACATGGCTTTGAGGATAGAAAAAGTGGACACTGCCCGCTTATTTCAAAACAAGCTATTCCGGAATAGTTATTCCAAAATAGCTTATTTTGAAATAGCACGTCTACACTACAGCGAAAGCTCAAAATTAGTCCAAGGCAGGTTCCTCTAATGCGGACATACTATCCTGAGTTAGAGCCCCAGGAGGCACTGGGAGGAATAACTTAGAATGGCCCTGGCGAGGGGCTATTTCGAAATAGCAGCAATGCAGTGTCTAGACACGCCTTATTACGAAATAGCTATTTCAGAATAGGGGTTATTCCTCGCAGAATGAGGTTTACAGATTTCTGAATAAGTTGCCTGTTATTTCGAAATTATTACAAAATAACGGAATGGCTGTGTAGATGCTCACCTTGTTATTTCAAACTAACGCTAGTTATCTCGAAATAACAGTGCAGTGTAGACACACCCTGTATATCAGTGTCCGAAGGAGATGGATACCAGTGATCTTTTTAAGCTGAGCTCTAGGGTGACCCCCAGGAGAGATTCGAGTGCCATCCACTTGATTAGCAGAGCGCCTACAGCGCTGCATGTATTTATATTGGTGGTGCACATCTACACTTGCCTCAGTGCACATAAGAAAATTTATTCTGCACCTGGAGGGGAAAAATTAGAGGGGACACTGATGGATACCAAAGTGCTCACATGAACCTCTCTTTACTTAGAATGTGAATATTCTTGCTTTTGTCTTTCAAACTCTTTCTCGGTGTAGTCCATTTCACTCTCATTTTGTAGGGAACAAATTAAAATAGACAAGATTCCATTTTCCAGTGAGACCAAAAACCCATTTCCCACCAAAAATGAACTCAAATTGTGTTTGAGCACTATTGAAAATTCAAAGCTATTTCAAAAAATCATCTAATGAAGAATCTAAACATTTCAGGGGCATCCAGATAAAACATTGTTGGAAAATATTCAGAATTTTCATGAAGTTCAACAGCACAATGGCATCACAAGTCTGCAACACGAGACTGTGTTTGTGACTCATGACATGACGCAACTAATCTGTCCCTTGGACTAAATGTATCAAAGCAGCAACTCAACCTCCTCTTCCATCTGCCTTATCTTTAATTTGAGCAGTCGGGGGTCGCACAAGAATAAATGGCCGTCTCACCTCCACAATACACCTAGATCAGTGTTTTCCAATTGTTGCTCCGCGGAACCCCAGGGTTCCACGAAGTGAAAGAAAGGGTTCCGCGAGAATGCGGCGCTCCCCCACCCCCTCTTAAAGAGACAGATTCTATTTTTCATATTTTTCAGCTTTTTTTTTTTGTTTGTTTGTTTGTTTTTTGCTTGACCAATTCTGGTGGGGTTTTTTTTAGTTTTATTTTTTTTGCTTAACAAATTTTACTCTGGCAACCCTATGGGTTCCTTGAAATTCTTTTAAGCTGAAAAGGGTTCCGTGGCCTAATAAAATTGGGAAACACTGACCTAGATCATATTAGCCAAAGCTTTTCCTGGTTGGGAAAGCTAAAATGGTGATGGATGATGAGTTCTGTTATTGGTGTGACTGACTGTCTACAGGTTGGACCTCCCTACTCTGGCACCCTTGGGACCTGACTGATCCTGGATGAGGGATTTTTCCAGACTAGGGGAAGTCCCTTCTAGCCCCACATCACCACAGGCTTCCTGGCTGCCCCCACAGCCCGGCTGAACTACCACCCTTCCCCCCCACCCCCGAGACATGCACCGGCTTCCCCCCCAACACACGCTATGCACTGGACTCTCTGATCCTGGAACATCTGTGGTCTGGATGCCGGACCAAAGAGTTCCAGTTTATAGAGGCGCAACCTGTAGTACATTGCAACCAATGCTGGAAATGAAATCTAAACAAATGAGGTACTTCTCTGACTTCCTTGGGGAATGAATGGCCCTGAAGAATAGCTTAAAAGAGAGGGGATTGTTCATTAATTTTCTTCTAATGTTCTTTTGCTGGCACTATATTTCCCAGGGGACAGAGAAAGACGTTGCTTAACAAACGGAGGCAGTCTCCCTCCTAAAGGAGCTGGAATTTGTGTAAAGAAGAAAAATATCTAGAAATATTGTGTTTGGGCTTATTTGCAAGGTTCAGTGTTAGGAAAGGAGGAAAAAATAGCAACAGGTTGTCTTGTTGTTGCTGGCACATGCTGTTGACCGCCTGTTGCTGTCTGGGAACAGATGTGGGCAGTTTCTCAGATGATGAAGTATTGAATATGTTTCTCCTTCAGGGATTACTACTAAATAAATCTGCAGGTTTATACATTTAGCAGCTGAGAGGGATTCTTTTCCTCTCCGTGTCTACATTGCCTGATTCTTTGCAACCAGAGCCAAAGCAAGGGTTTTTAAACCACAGAGAAAAGAGAGAAGGGGGGTGGGGGGGAATCAGGATATGATTGGGAAATTTTAGAAACCGGGCTAGACCAAATGGGGGCATAATTACCCCAAACATCGCTCATTTGTACTTTTAGCCTGTTCGGCAGTGTGTCTTGGATGCCAGAAGCCCTAGGTTAGCCACCAGCTCATAAATTCATCGGGTTTCTTCAGGCTTTGCAGCCTGGGAAAAGATTTTTCATTCTCTC
>JANRFK010001605.1:4982298-5007057 GCA_030068395.1 Apalone spinifera | reverse complement strand
GGGAATGACCATAGCTTGGCATCGCTGATGCAAAGAATCATAGAATCCTAGAACACTAGAACTGGAAGGGGGGACCTCAAGAGTCATCAAGTCCAGTCCCCTGCCCTCATGGCAGGACCAAGCACTGTCTGCACCATCCCTCATAGATCAACCTGCTCTTAAATATCTCCAGAGATGGAGATTCCACAACCTCCCTAGGCAACTTATTCCAGTATTTAACCTCCCTGACAGTTAGGACGTTTTTCCTAATGTCCAATCTAAACCTCCCTTGCTGCAGTTTAAGCCCATTGCTTCTTGTCCTAGCATCAGAGGCAAGGAGAACAATTTTTCTCCCTCCTTCTTGAGACAGCCTTCTAGATACTTGAAACCCGCTATCATGTCCCCTCTCAATCTTCTCCTTTCCAAACTAAACAAGCCCAATTCTTTCAGTCTTCCCTCATAGGTCATGTTCTCTAGACCTTTAATCATTCTTGTTGCTCTTCTCTAAACCCTCCCAATTTCTTCACATCTTTCTTGAAATGTGGTCTTGTGTCTTGCTCACAACACTCCAGTTAATGCCTCCCAGAATCACGTTTGCTTGTTTTGCAGCAGTCTCGCACTGTTGGCTCATATTTAGCTTGTGGTCCACTATGACCCCTAGATTCCTTTCTGCAGTTCTCCTTCCTAGACAGGACCCTGAAGCTGGGCAGCAAATGCAGGGAATGTGAAGGGAGAGGAGATGAAGTGAGCATGTGCAAGGAATAAAGGGACAGGGCAGCATGAGAAGGGAATTATGGGTAGAGAAGGGAATTATGTGTAGTGAATCATGCCTAGGCTTTGTATCTTGGTGGCCCTACTTGGGTAGAAGTGACTGGTTATTACATCATCTAGTGAAGAATGTTGCTGGAGAACATGTCCCAGTGTACCTCTCCATTAGGAGCTCCAGGTTCTTTCCAGCACCCTCAGGCTCCGCTGACCTTTTGCTCCTCACCGCTAGTAATAAGGGACTTGCTGTTGGCCATATAGACCCTACCCCTCCCCAAGTTTGTGGGTGTGCAGCCAATAGGAGTACAGCATGGTTCTGAAAGGTTAGTCCTGAAGGAATTCTGCATTGACATTAGTAGCTGGCTCACGTTTGTCCGTGGCAGGGTTTGCGCCACAGAATGTGGTAAAAGTTGATTCTCTCTCAGTTTCTTCTCGCTCCCATTCTGTGCCCAGATGAGACACGTGCTTCTAGCAGAGTTGATTTCCTGACAGATTAGGGATGGTTCACATATATTTCCTATCGCTGTTTCCCTTTTATTATTATTCACGTGGAAATAGAATTGCTTTTCCAAGACACCTGAATGTGGAAGGATCCTTGCCAGTGATGGCATGTGGAAGTCATGGCAGCCACTTCTGACGCGAACCAGTTGGGTATTTAGCCCATAGTTTCTTATCAGAGATCTCGGTTCCGCCACCATTGCCGGGACTTGTACTTATTCAGTCACTGCAGTGGAAAATATAATAGCAAAGCATTAAATAAAAAGCCTGATTGCGACCATGAGGGATAACGAAGTGCGAGAATATTATTGATCTTCTAGCCCTGAAGGAGTGGAGTGGTGGGAGTCTCCCACTGCTTCCAAGAAAGAATCATTAGACTACTGGACCATATTGGTAGCAGATTTCTTACCCTTCCAGACAACCTCAGCTGCTCTGGCCTGTCCTTTCGGATGGAGACAAAACTTTCCACATTTACCCAACCCTTGTTCACATGGATGGGGAGGAGAAATACAAGTATGACGTCTCTTGTCCAGATAAGTCATGCAAGAAGACCACCCAGCGGCACAAGGAAGTGCATGAAGCCTCTTTACTCCATTGCACAGACGTGGCGGTAAGTGAAAATCTGGCCGTAAATGCCGAACATCCAGCCTTGTTTTTCTGTGTAACGAGATTTTCCCCCCGGGTGTATATCTACTGGAATTTGAGAACACGCCTTCATCTCCTTAAGACTTCAGAGTAGTGATACTCAGGCCTCAGTCATTCAGGAGACAAATTAGGAATCAACATTACTCAGCAGAACGTTCGTCGTGAATCTGACGAAGTGGGCTCCAGCCCACAAAATCTCACGCCCAAATACATTTCTTAGTCTGTTAGGTGCCACCGAACACCTCGTTGATTGTGCTGAAACAGACTAATGCGCTTCCCCTCTGAAATGTCTTACCCAGAAGAGCCACAGCACTGTGAATTGACTGTTTCATTTACTATAGTACAATATATTGGTACTTAAACAAGATGACAGGTGAAATATTTAGAGAGTGTGTGAAACTTTTAGATAGATAGACAGACAGACAGACAGATAGAGAAATGGATCTATCTATCTATTCCCATACACCCTATCTAGCTAGCTAGATAGCTATTTCCAAACATCCCCTCTATCTATCTATCTATCTTTCTGTCTGTTTATCTATTCACAGCAAAATGACTGACCAAGGAGTATTATTTTATCAATTACAACTGATTAGTAACACAGAAAAAGCATCCTGATTGGTTAATAATTACATCATATGCTACAAAGAGCCACGGGAGACACATTAAAGAGCCACTTGTGGTCTGTGAGCCTCAGTCTGTATATCACCGTGTTAGAGATAGAAGACATTAGAACCCAGCAAAGATTCTTTCCACCCCATTCCTCTCTAAAAACAACAAGCAGTCCTGGGACACCCTAGGCTAAGTCTACACGCATGGAATCACTGATGTGATTCTGAAATAACATAGTCCACGTCTACACAGCAAGAATGTGTATTTCGACATAATGTTGAAATAATGGCAAGCTGGAGGACTTCTTACTCTGACGTCTGTAACTCTCATTTTACAAGGACTAAGGAGAGTCGGCGGAAGAGTGCTCTTTCTCAGACTTCCTGCCGTGTAGACAGCGCCAAAAACCGAAATAAGCTATTTTGACTTAAGCGACACGACTGACGTAGCTCAAGTTGCATAGCTTATTTCGGCTTTAGCCCTGCTGTGTAGACGTGCCCTTCAAATATAACAACTTTATTAGGTCATGAGCTTTCATGGGTAAAACCCACTTCATCAGATGAGTTGGAGTGGAAATGACAGAATCCAGGGTATATAGAACAGTAAAGAAGTTACCTGTCAATTGTAGGATCAGTGTTGACAAAGCTAATTAAGTCAGGCTGGATGTGCCTCATCGGATGTGAATATGAAAAGTGGGGAGTTTGCATGTGAATGAGACACACCCACCTTGACTTATTGTGTGCTGAGAAGAGAATGGGACATCAGGCACAGGAAGTGTCTGGAGAGTGTTTGCACAGTACCGATTACAATAGGAACCCATCTTTGGTTTGGTTTGTTTGCACTGCTGTGGGCAATCAGGTAGCACCCATGGGTAACAATAATATAGACTCAGAGGGTATGTCTACACTAGCCCCCTAGTTCGAACTAGGGGGCTAGTGTAGACATACCCGTAGACTCTAAGGTCAGAAGGGACCATTATGATCATCTAGTCTGACCCCCTGCACAATGCAGGCCACAGAATCTCACCCACCCATTCCTAGAATAATCCTCTCACTTAGATCTCAGATACTGAAGTCCTCAAACAATGGTTTAAAGACCCCAAGATGCAGAGAATCCTCCCGCAAGTAACCCGTGCCCCATGCTACAGAGGAAGGCGAAAAATATAAGTTAGGACGTGATAGTTATTCCTTAGAGTGATGGACTTGCCTTCAGCCATAGACCTGAGGGGCATGTGAATATTCAGACATCCCACTGACCAGCATGGGGTTATTGAGAGCCTCTCGGCCCAGTCAGCCCCATCTCCTTCCTCTGGCTCCAGTTGTCAGGCCTGGCGAGAGGAGACAAAAGCCCAGCTCAGTGGTGGCTGTCTGGAGAGGGAATAGCTGTCTGGGGAGGGTAGGAAGGATGGCCAGGGCCAGAGCCCCACTGGAGACTGCCTTAAAGATACGTGTGAGGAAGGCTCATCTGCAGGTGGAGACTCCTCCACTACCTTGGAACCAATAGGCCCGGTGAAGGACATTTTTGCTTCATTTGTTCCTCAGCTACATTGCTGGTTTGAGGCCTGCAGAATGTTAGCCGACGAAGGCCTAGCTGCTGGCCACAGGAGGAAGGAGCCCAGGCATATAGCAGAGGGGCTGAACAAAGAGCCCTCTTCTTCTTTGTGTAGGGTTCCTGGGCTGGAGCCCAGGAGACAGGGCTAGCTGGGTTACCCTACCGGCCCACCAAGCGCAGGCGTGTGAAGGCTCCAGAGCCAAGGGCTGGCAGGCCACAAAACAACTGACATTCGGCTGGAGCTCTGGTATGATGCCAGCAGCCGTGTGTCATGTTGGACTTGGGCTTCCCCAGAAGGGGCAGGACTAAAAGTGAGTTGGCCAAGTCCCTGGAAGAGGCAGACTGCTTCAGGGCCACAGCAGCTGTCAGCAGGGAGAGCCAATGGAGGAGGGGAGACGCTACACTGTGTCCAGCCAGGAGGGAGAGTAGTTGGCAGTCGAAATAGCCACGAGAGACCCCAGTTGGGGAAAGGGCTGTAACACTCAAGCAGAGTGACACAGTGATGGCAGCAAACAAGGCTGTGTCTAGCCTACATCCCTCTTTCGGCAGAGGGGTGTAAATTAGACACGTTGAAAGTGCAAATGAAGCGGGGATTTAAATATCTCGCACTTCATTTGCATAATCACGTAATGGCACTCTTTCAGAAAAGCGCCATTTCGAAAGTAAAACCATGGTCTAGACACGGTTCTTTCGAAAACGGCAAGCTTTTTCGATAGATCCTGTAAACCTCATCTTTCAAAAAAGCCTGCTGTTTTCGAAGAACTGTGTCTAGCCTGCGGTTTTACTTTGAAATTACGCTTTTTCGAAAGAGTGCCATTACGCAATTATGCAAAGGAAGCATGAGATATTTAAATCCCCACTTCATTTGCATTTTCAAAGTGCCTCATTTACATCCCTCTGCCGACAGAGGGATGTAATCTAGATGTAGCCTAATTAGTGTCCCCACATATCTGGGGAAGGAGGGCATCCTTAGGAAGGAAAAATGGAGGGAAAGGGGTGAGGGGAGTGGCAGGGGAGAAGAAGGCAGGCATGGACTGAAGCCAAGGTGAAGAGACTGAGAGCAGGAGCTGAAGGCAAGGAACGAACAGCCAAGCAGCACAGCACGGAGAAAGTCCAGGCAAAACTGTAGCAAGATCTCTAACTGTTCATAGGACCCAATGTCCCTGCTTTGGCTGCATCTGCCTCGACGGACTGGCGTCTCCGGCTGGCTCCTTTCTGCGGTTTTCTCTCAAGGCCTCATGTGGTGAGGAGGGAAGGCAGGCACCAGCTGTCCTTACTGCCCCCCGAGAGGCAGTTCTGGCTCCAGGGTGGTGCTGGGCGGACCCAGCTGGGCCCCATTTCACCCCCTCTTCCACGCCAGCACAGACATCCTTGCTTTGGCTGCTCCAGCCCCAGAGACTGGAGTCTGAATAGGCCTTCCAGCCCATTACAGTGGATTCCTGCTAGAGCCCCAGGATAATGGATGCCAAAGGACAGGATAGGACATCTGAGCAGTCAATATTTAATAGCATGAAAAGTGAATTATAAGCTAGAATGCTTGACTGTGTTCCAAAGGCGAGCTGTGTGAATTAGTTACAGAGCTCTTCCAATCAGATAACAGAAATGAGACCATATGGCTTACATAACTACAACCCACACAGCATGAATTTGTAAGCTTAGTCACAGAGCATTCACAACCAGGACTCGAATGCCACAGCGATGAACATGGTATGAACCCTGCGGAGAAAAGAATTCGAGTCATATTGGCTGGGGAGAAATTTGTGAAGGGAATTGGCATCTCATCCCGAATAGGAGCATACCCGGGTGAATTTGGGAACGGACTGAGAATGTTCCACCACCACCACAAAAAGATGACCCATGATGGCTAACCTGTCCGGGGCAAATTGTTTGCTCGACTCCTTTCAGTATAAGAGTGAGCAATCTCAGCTGAAAGTCAGAGTTCTTGCTACCTGAGTAGAGGGGGCGACTCGTTGATTTCCTGTGACGATTTTCTTCTCCTGGTGCTTACACATTCTGTACACTTTCCTTGGTCTCTTTTTTAGCTTGGCTTGGACTTCCAAGTGCTAGAGCCAGTTCCTGCTCTGGGGTAGCCTGTGTTAGCTGTTTGGCTGCTCCCAGGGTGGTGGTGGGGGGACTCGAACCCACCAGCCTGTGGTCTGCACACCAGTCTGCTTTTATAATGACCTGGGGACTAGGGGAGAGGAATCATAGAATACTAGGACTGGAAGGGACCTTGAGAGGTCATCGAGTCCAGTCCCCTGCCCTCATGGTAGGACCAAATACTGTCTAGAGCATCCCTGATAGACATTTATCTAACCTACTCTTAAATATCTCCAGAGATGGGGATTCTACAACCTCCCTGGGCAATTTATTCCAGTGTTTAATGACCCTGACAGTTAGGAAGTTTTTCCTAATGTCCAACCTAAACCTCCCTTGCTGCAGTTTAAGCCCATTGCTTCTTTTTTTATCCTCAGAGGCCAACATGAACAAGTTTTCTCCCTCCTCCTTATGACACCCTTTTAGATACCTGAAAACGGCTATCCTGTCCCCCCTCAATCTTCTCTTTTCTAAACTAAACAAACCCAATTCTTTCAGCCTTCCTTCATAGCTCATGTTCTCTAGACCTTTCATCATTCTTGTTGCTTTGTGAATGTGACTGATGCCTCCAGGTGATCTCATCATGACCCTGATTTTTTCCACCTGAAAACCATTTCTCCAAAACTTCATTCCATCCCCTGCACAAACCCCATGTCCATTGGAGGAACCCAACAGAAAGTGGCTGATACCTGCCATGCCATGCTTAGCAGCCAGCATGCAAGAGTTAGGAGAGGTGGAAGAGATTACACCAGAGAGGGGCAACTCAGACGAGAGGGTGGGCTGCATATGTGGGCCTCCTTCATCTCAGTGGACCGCAAGACAGGCTCCGGGACAAGGTAGTTTTGCTCATTGCGCTGGTGTCCCTAGACTTTGCGGGGTGTGCTGACTGAACCGTAGCAGTGCTATGCTTGGCTGCAGAGGGAGTACCCGGCTCTCACAATGCTCTGTACAATCAGCCCGCACCTCACATTTACATAAAGGTCGACTTTATTTTGTGGCACTTAATGCCGTCACCTGGAAGCTTCCTGGCTCTTCCACTCACTCTACTTCCTTGTTTCATGTTCTTTTCCTTCTCTTCTTTTATTTCCTGCTACCGCGGTAATTTCCATTCGACATATAATTGCCTTTACGGAACAGAGATATTGCCATATCAGATCAGACCTGTGTTACATCTTGTCTCAGACAACTGGCTAGTGCCAGATACTACACAAGATGCAAGAACCCCCCGAATGGATAATTAGGGGAAATTATTCCCAGCAGTTTAGTCAACACTGAACATCCAGAACCAAAGAGGCTTATAATCCCGATGTTCATGTACTGTGTATCATGACTGGGAACGTTCTTGTTATCTGTCTAAATAGCTGATCCTCTTTAGAATGCTGCTAAGCTTTTGCCATCATGAGCTTCTTGTGGCGATCCGTTCTACAAGTTAGTTATGGGTGACAGGCCACGAATGAAGTTATCAGTCTGGTTCTTGTTTATGGAACTGAGTCTCTGCCTATCGACATTGAGAGTGAGAGAGGGGTTGGCAGAGAAAGGGGATGGCAAGAAAATTGGAGGGGGAATAAAATAAGCACTGTGTATTTTGGTTGTCTGGGGAAATTAGAACCTCCTGCCGGTATGGCTTGTACAGGGTCAAAAGCCACCTCATTGTTGCCTGTTTCTGTAAGAAAATCCCTTCATGTGCAGTGTCCAGAGAAGCAGAGAGACCAGTAAATGCACAGAAATGATGCACTATTTAGTGGTATATTTTATATGCATTATTAATTTGCACAACCAAACTGGTCACACACTCTTTTCTCTGGACTATAAGAATGTAAGAACAGCCATTATCAAAGGTCCATCGAGCCCAGTCAGATCAAAGGTCCATCGAGCCCAGTGTCCCATCCTTCAACACTGGCCAAAGCCAGATGCCATAGGGGAAGTGAACAGAACAGGGAATCTTCAAGCAAGCCCTCTCCCGTCACCCATTCCCAGACTCTGACAGAGACTAGGGACACCATTCCTACCCATCCTGGCTAATAGCCAGGGCTCGACAAATAATACAATCTACTCACCCATGGCGAGTAGATTGTAACCCGGAAGAGCCGGGTTCGGGCAATCTGCGCATGTGCAGAAGGATCTGCGCATGCACAGATCGTCGGAGAGCGCCGCTGGCGAGCAGGGCTCGCCACGGTTCGGCGAGCCCTGCTAATAGCCATTGATGGACCTAACTTCCATGAATTTATCTGGTTCTTTTTTGAAGCCTGTTAAAGTCTTGGTCTTCACAACATCCTCTGGCAAGGAGTTCCACAGGTTGACTGTGCGCAGCATGAAGAAAAACTTCCTTTGGTTTGTTTTAAACCTGCAACCTATTGATTTCATTGGGTGGCCCTTAGTTCTTATGTTATGGGAACAAGTAAATAACTTTTCCTTATTCACTTTTTCCACACCAGTCCTGATTTGCTAGACCTCTAGCATATCCCTCCTTAGTCTCCTCTTTTCTAAGCTGAAAAGTCCCATCTTAACTGACTAGATGCAAAGGTCTTTAGAGGAAATGTATATAGAAGGGAGTAACTATTATGGGCCCCTTTGCCTTCCCTAAGCTATAAATGACAGGTGCCTATTCAAATGCAATAGTCATTTCTTTTCTGTAGAAAACTAAACACCAGCAGGGCCTAGCCTTTGATCCTTTCCCACCAACTGGCTTTACACTAGTGAAATTGAGTGGGGTATCAGGGACAGGGAATGTAAGAGCAAATCAGATCTTTCTGTCAGTTTTTGAACCATCCCATAGAATTCTAGAGCACAGTTTCCATTAAATTTGATGTGCTAGTTGTAAAAGAAGCGATACTTTTTTACAATTAAATTCTCCTGGACTCCTCCATAGAGGACATCATTTCTTAGAATGAAACAGACTTTTATCCAGATTGGGCTGTTCGAGCAAAGCAACAGTAGCTGATGGGTAAGATCATTCCAAGGCTGTTTTTTATTACTTGAGGTCCCTTTGAATTAGTGTTTAACAAGCATTACTGACTCATCCGGTAAACATGGTGACTGTTGCTAACAGCATGCAACAATTAAGCAAATTAATCTCAACACAGCCACATGCTGTTGTGCTCACAGGCCTGTTAGTCTGACTTCCACTGTGAAATCAGAAGGATTTTTCTTTTTCTTTCTTTCTTTCTTTCTTTTCTCAAAGGGGTCGCTGTGTTAGTCTGTAACTTTAAAAATAACAACCAGTCCTGGGTCACTTTAGAGACTAACACATATATTAGATCATGGGCTTTCTTGGGTAAAACCCACCTCATCTCCTAGATCTGTAATTTCCACTCCAACTCATCTGATGAAGTAGGTTTTACCCAGGAAAGCTCTTGATCTAATATATTTGTTAGTCTCTAAGGCTATGTCTACATTGAGAAGCTATTTCCGGATACCGGAAGTACCCTGAAATAGCTATTCCACGTCTTTTCAGGGCTTCTGTTATTTTGAAATATAACGGACTCGTTATTCCGACATCCCTGTAAACCTCATTTCACAAGGGGTAAGGGGCATTTCAGAATAGCACTTAATTTCAAAATAAGTGCTCTGTAGACGGCGCCGAATTTCAAAATAAGCTATTTCGAAATAAGCTATGCAATTTACATAGCTCAAATTGTGTAACTCATTTCGAGCCACAAGTGCAGTGTAGATGCACCGTAAAATGCCAAAGGACTGCTCGTTGTTTTCCTGGCATAAATAAGGCTGATTTGTTTTCCAAAATCATACTGACTTCAGAATTACTGGAAGCAATCTGCCGGGCGGCTTCCCAGCATTATGCACCATACAAAAACGTACCTCCTGAGAGCAGGCTAAGATGTGTCAAAATGGGTCCAACTCAAAGATATGATCTTGTGTTTCATAGGAGATGCTATCAAGTAGCTACTTAGCATTGCAGACAGAGCGAACTTGCTGTTGGTTGAATTCTATGCTGTCTGCTTTGCCCCTAGGAAATATCCATCCACCTTGACGAGCCTTAAATACGAACCAAGAAAGATTTGGAGTCTTGGCTTAGAAGGCAACAGGGCCAGTGGCTAGGAGCTCTGATTTAACCTTACATTACTCGTGTTTCTTCTTCAGTATAGTGAGAGCCCCTTCTATTAATTATAGAATCTTTGCATATTCATTTGGATGGCAAGCACTCTTTTTTCAGTATGTGGCCTTTATTTGGGCATATGTCCCATCCTTGTTTGGTGTGGTCCCCATTGAAAAGGACTGGATTGACCTTCACTGCCTTTTATTCCTATGATTTCTTTCTAGACTCCATGTATGTGAGCTCATGGAACAGGAAAGGTGTTTCACAGAGTCTACATTTTACGAAGTGAATAGCAATTTCAGGTGCCTCCATTTTGGGGGTGATCAACTCGAGATGCCATAAAGGGATTTGTTTTTCAGAGGCTGGGGACTCAATGCTTCCCGACATCAGACTTCTTTGGTGTCCCAAGCTGGACACCCAAATTCACTAAGCATTTTGAAGTTTGTTACTATTAGGACATGAGTAACGGCCATAAATATGCATGGTTTATTTTGGAAGGAAGGGTTATTATTATTATTAATAGTACAGGTTGAACTTCTCTAGTCCAGAACTCTCTGGTCCGGCAACATCCATTGTCCAGCATGATTTTAGTTAGCCATTTATCATTGGTGTGGCCAAGTTTCTCACAGTCCCATAAAGTTTGTTTACAGCCACCAGTTCGCTCTCGGTATTGTGTGCTGCTATTTAGCTCTAATTTATGCCTAAATGTCTCCTAAGAGCCCAGCAAGCTGTGAAAGTGTTGGTAATGCTGCTAGACAATATTGACTTCCCGTGGTCCTGCAAATTCTTTGGTTTGGCACCGGTCAGGTCCCGAGGGTGTAGGGCTAGAGAGGTTCGATAATAAATTAAGGCTGTAATTTATTTAGCCTTAGGCCAAGGCACAAACACCCAAAATTCAGACAACCTTAACTAAATCCAAAATGATACAATAAACATATCGGTGATTTAAAAGGACATGAACTGTTAAACCACAGATGATCACTGTGCTCCGTGACTTTTCCTTATTTAAGCTGTCGATCATGCAAATTTGACAGCCACTCATATCACAGACAGTGTTATCCATTCTCAGAAAACATTGTTTTCCAAGAGGTTGTAGGAAAAGTCCTCTGGAACAAGAGAGCCAGCCATTGTGGTCTCAATTTCAACACTCAGATTAAGCATAATAAATATATTTCAACATTCAGATTAAGCATAAGAAATATATTTCATGTTTTGCAAATGTACGGGGAGGCGGTGGATGTGCATAACAATAATAAATTCTCATCATTCTCCTCCATAATAAGAAATTCTCCTCAATAAATATCATTCCCTGTCATCACCCAGATTGTGAATCAGCTTATTTGATTGGCTAAACTGAGTATTGTGAGTGTAGGGGGAACTTGTGGAAACTGAGTGATCTGTTCCATATACAGGCTGAAGATCAACCCACGGCCAGGCCATACCTAACGCACAAGTCAGTCACTTACCAAATTGAGGGTGTGTCTACACTACAGGGTTTAACTTGAAATAAGCTACGCAAATTGAGCTATGTCAATTGCACATCTTATTTCGAAAGTGGGAGCATCTACACAGCACTTATTTCGAAATAGAGCCCTCTTCCTCCGACTTCCCTTATTCCTCGTACGAGGGTTACAGGAGTCAGAATAAGAAGTCCTCCAGCTTGACCGTATTTTGACACTATTTCAAAATAACTGCCGGCTGTGTAGATGCGGACTAAGTTAGTTTGGAATAGTGCTAGTAATTTCGAAATCGTGTTGCAGTGTAGACGTACCCTCAAAGAGAGGTGAGAATTGAGGTCAGGCCGGGGTCTTGCACCAGGGTCAGAAACAGTCCTAATCCAAAAATGGGAAAGCAAGATCAAGGTGAGGAGCCAGGCAATGATCGAGAGCCAAGAGTTTGCTATCAAGATGAGTTGCGAGGTAGAATCTAAGGAAAATGCAGAAAAAAATGAAGACCCACTAAATCAAATGCTGAGGGTGGCTCCGGTCAGGCAGCACCAGTACTTCTCGCAGTCATGAGAAGTAAGGGAAGCCAATGGTAACATTTGCTCCCCTCAGTGTCCCACTGTGAAGACAGTGCCAAGCTCAGCTTAAGATAAGTCGACTCCAGCTACGTACCTCAACCCGACCTTCTGGGTCTAGTGTAGACCTGGACCAAGTAGCCAACATCTGTGCAAAATTCTGGTACTGCACAGCCATCTGTCTCCCCTATCTATGGTGCACGTTCATGCCTTCCTACAGCTCTGGGTATTGCCCATTTCACCATTCTCCATGATGCATTAGAAAGGCACTGCCTGTCCTTTCAGGCCACCATGGCTGATCAACAGACTGAGACCTTCGCTGGATTTCATGTAGTCTCTGTTTCTAGTGATTTGTCTTTGGAAGGTAGCAGAAATGACCAACGGGCCCGGTGGTGCTAGAACTAGAAATGCTTCCACACCCCATGGCTTCAAGTAGTAATCTCAAACACCACATACATGGTTTCCACCTAGGGTTGCCAGGTGTCCGGTATTGACCCGGACAGTTCGGTATTTTCACCTCCTGGCCAGTAAAAAAGTTCAGAAAATAGCAGACACCTAAAATGTCTGTATTTTCTGATTTTTTCCCGGCCAGGAGGCGAAAATCCCGGGTGCTTACCAGGTTCCGCAGGGAAGTTATCTTGCCTGGAGCAGGGATACAAGATGGTGGACAGCTGCCGGTAGCCTGTTAGGGCCAAAAAGCCTCAAAAGTATTTCTTAAAGGGGCCATGCTGGTTTTTTAAATTTTTTAATTTTTTTTTTTTTTAATTTTCTTTGCTTAACAACTCTCGGGGTCCTTTTTTTTGCTCAACAACTTTGGTCTCCCCCTTTTTTTTTCCTCAACAGAATTTTTTCCCCGGTGTTTTTTTTGGGGGGGGAGGGAGAGGGGTGTTCATTATTTTTGGTTATACCATCTGGCAAGCCTATTTCCACTATAGAAATTGTTCCAGCACCCCTGAATGAGCCACATCGTGGAAGCCAGTTGTTCATACCCGGATGTCCTCCGTACTCCGTGGGAAGGCAAAATGAACAAAGGGCACAAGAATTTGACTCTGTGGTACTCTTGCATGACTCAGGACTGAGCACGATTTCATATTTGGCCCAAGGCAAATGTGAAAGCACCAGGAGGAAAGTTTGTAGTGAAACCCTGTCTAATGTGGAGATCTGCAGCACAGCAAGTTGGCTTCTCAGCCAGACAGAGCAGTAAGTGGATCATTTTTGCTGCAGTAGCTAAAAATACACAGAGGCAGAAAGCGTTTCAAATGCTGCCAGTTGAAGGAAGAATCTCCCCATCGTCTCTGGACTTTTCAAATCACTCTTCAACTCTCTCTCTTTTTTTTTTTAACTGAGTTGGATGAGTCCAGACTTCTTATTGTGACCAAAATCACTTCTGTAGAATTGTGGTAGAGAAACCAGAAAATAAATATGTTAATTTTCCCTCTGAGGCCAGAGAGAGGAATAGGAAAAGAGAAGCTGGACATGCAGATGGATAAATGATTAACCAGGCGCTGTCCTTTATCTGTCTAAAAGTCTACTCTGGAAAATAAAGGTTAAGAAAAGAATAGAGAAGCAACTGAGTACAGACATCATCAATCTGTCTCTTTCTGTTGGCACCAACCAGGTAGCCAAAGCCCTAGAGGCCGTCCATATTACCTTTTGACACATTTGTTTGATCACTGATGCAGTTTTTCTGTGTCCAGCAGTAACTAAATGATGGATTTGGGGCTGTTACCTTGTCTTACCTCAGATCACAGGACAGCACAATTACCAGCTTGGCAAAGGGGTTTGATGGGGCAGCTCTTTTAATCTGATTTCCATTTTCAAACTAAAGAGCTATTAAAAAGAAAAGCACAGGACCTGGTGTGAGAGGGTCTAGGCTACTCTGAGGTTAAATTGCTAGGGCATGGGGGAGGAAAGGCGATGGGAAGGCAAGAGTCTCCTTAATGAGGGAGACTCGACCAGCGTAGTTGTACTTCTTCCAAGTATTTTCATTGTTTTTCTCCATTAAAAAAAAAAGGCCTGTGTTCCCAATATGCTGCTCATGCAAAGCCGAGAAAAACATTACTGGATGAGTCCTCAAGGCAGCTGATTCCTCCTGCCAGTTCACTGAGTGTTTTGCAATTCTCAGGAATGGTACTTTGCATTTCTCTGCACTTCTTTGTGCCCAGCTCTTAAAGCATTTTCTAAAGATTAATAAGCTGACTCTCTTAGCCCCCCTGGGCGAGAGCGGATTATTAGCCCTCCTTTGCCTCTACTGAGGCATTGCAAGGGTATGTCACTTGCCCAAGAGAGGACCTAAAGGTTTTGGCTCTGGTCTCCTGCTCTAACCACTAACCCACGCTCCATCCCGCTACTGAAAATACTCAGTTGCAAAACAGAGCCTGGAAACATCAACATTTTAATCACCTCCTAACTTGAGGCCTGCTATTTGGGGGCAGGAAGGAATTTTCCCCCGTGTCAAATTACAGAGACCTTGGTGGGGGGGAAGTCACCTTGCTCTGTAGAATGAGGCAGAGGTCACTTGTTGGTTTGAACTAAAGGGTGGAGTCTCTGTCATCGTGACTGTTAAATCAAGATTTGAGGACTTCAGTAGCTCACCCAGAAGTTATCGATCTACTACGGGAGTGAGTGGATGAGGTCCTGTGGCCCACAATGTGCAGGAAGTCAGACTAGTCAGTCCATGATGGTCCCTTCTGGCCGTAATGTCTGAACCTGAATCTATAGCCTTGTTTCAAACTGTTTCCAGTGGCTAAAACAGAATACTCAGCAAAATCTGTCTGGGTGCTCTGTGCTCCAGCCCAGAAGAGATGCATGTTGATGGTGAAGTTCTTATACCCCCATAGCCTGAACGGAAGTCATTGGCAGTCGGATGTGCCAGGTTGAATGCATCACTGTTTATTATTCCTATCAACAAACCTCGCATTCTTCTTTTTACCCCAGTGGCCCATTGGACCAAAGAGGGTGTTCAGCAAGTCTAGGCAAATCTTTTTTTTAAAAAAAAGCCACATTTTCTCCCTCTCCTCAGAACGTGGTTCGCATTCCTCAGGTGGTTAGCGAACCGCACGGGCGGTGAAAGGGTTAAAGTGATCCATCAAGCCGGGGATCACAGGACACTCCCCTTTTGTCAAGCTGGAGTGCTTTCCACATATCAGGCTGAATAATTAAAAAGCTACTTAACCCTGGGACAGTGCGTCTCCCTGCGCTCGCCCCTTGCTCCTGACAGGCTGTGCTTATGTCGCCATGGCAACTGTTTGGGCGCCGGCCTGTTGACTGAAGAATATGGAAATCGCAAGGGTTTAATTTTGCTGTGGTACAAAAACTTGTTTGATCGGAGGCCTGTGGCTTTTCTGCAGCTTGCAGCAAAGAATCATTTCTATATTCATATCTCCCATTCAGACGTCAGCTAGCTGCTTAGAAAAAGAAAGACTCGCCGTAATGAAATCCCTTTCTATTCTGCACCCATTCGGCATGTCAGAGGCCAGTCCAATGGAGGGTTGGCTGTGATTTGTATTGGTATCAACAGCTCCTGAGACATGTCTGCCTAGAAGCCCCGGGAGACCAGCTTTGCCCAAAAGAAGCTTAGGATCTTAGGGGGGATGAGGAGAAGGTGGTAGAGGAGAAGGAAAGATCATAAAAGTAACTGTAAAGGTGGATAGGAGCACAGCCAAACAGAAACGTAAGACCATAAGGCTGGACGGGACTTTCTGGGCCATCAAACCCAAGACACTGCTATTTTAGGCAGCCACAAATGGACAGCAGACCATGGGAACTAGGAGAGACTCAAGGGGTATCCAAGAAACCTGGGAGAGAAGAAAGGTCAGAGAAGCTATTTTTAAGGATAAGCTCTAGCTTGAAAAGGAATTATTTGGTGGAAAGTCTATGGCCAGTGTCTTGCAGGAAGTGAGACTAGATGATCACCATGGTGAAATCTATGAAGAAGCTATGAGTATTAGAGAAGCAGCAGATGTCTAGGAAGCCTGGAGGAGGAGGGAGATGACTACAGACTGAGACGGAGAGTCTCGGGTGCGTGGAGAAATACCAAAGAGCTGAAGGTAAAGCTAAAAAAGCTGGGGAGGCATTTTCCACAGAGATTCTAAACTGGAACCAAAATCAATATAACACTGAATTTTTAAAGAAGGGTAAGATAGAAATATGCAGGTGTCAACTGTGCATTAAAAGCAGCAACTGAAAGTGTTGAAGCACAGTTCAAAATGAACATTTGCCAATTAGTAATACAGGTTGAACTTCTCTAGACCAGCACCAGAGAATTTGCCAGACCATGGGAGCTCAATATAGTCTAGCAGCATTACCACCACTTGTACTCCTTACTGGGCTCCTAGAAAACATTTAGGGGGCAAATTAGAGCTAAATAACAGCACAGAACACTGAGAACCAGATCTGGGGGGGTGTAAACAAATTTTAATGGGACGGCAGGAAACTTGGCCATGCCCATGATCAGTGGACATCCGGCTCACTAAAATCATACTGAACCATGGATGTTGCAGAGAGTGCAGGACTAGAGATGTTCAACCTGTTGGTCAGAGGGACAATTATATCGTATGAATGCTCTTCTCATTTTGTCTTTTTAGTATGTTGAGCTGGAGAGGATCTGAGCCAGAGGGAAAGGATTAAGGGAGGAAAGCTAAAGATAAAATACCTGGTGTTTTGAAAAACGAAGGCTCACACTCCATATGCAAAAAAAATGTGTGTACAACTCCTATTGAATTCAATACAAGTTTTGTCCTTGACACCACTTGCAAGTTGGATTGGGTTCAGTACTCATGCCACAGTGACAGTCAGTGCATGGGTAAACAGGTATTTCTTTATTGTCTATGTTATTTTATTTATTTGTATTTTGTGGAAGCACCTTGGGTACCTAGCATGGTCCAGTGCCTAGGACACTAAGCTGTGCTGGCAGAGACCAGTGTTCAATTACTCTGTGACTTTGGGTGAGTCATTTTGGCCACGTCTCCTCTTGTGCCACAAATCAATCTTCTGGCATTCCATTTAGTGGGTCTAGTAAAGACCCACTAAATTGAATGCTGACGGTGCTCCTGGACAGTCATGAGGCATAAAGGAAGTCAATGATGCCAAACTCAGCTTAAGGTATGTCGGCTCCTGCTACATTATTTACGTAGCTGGAGTTGCGTACCTTAAGCTGACTTTCTGGGTCTAGTATAGACCTGGCCTAAATCTTTGTGCTGCAGATTCCTTTCTGTTCACAGAGGTGCTGATCCTCGTAAACACATGAAAGTTGTGAGGTGCGCAGACGCCAGAGGGATTAATGGTAGCTGTAGAACAGGGCTACTCAACAGGCGGCCCACGGGGTACATTTGGCCCATGGCCCATTTGTTTGCGGCCCGCAGTGTTGTTTGGGTTTGGGTTTACACGGGGCTCAACACGTGGCCCGAAGGTAGGAGCCAAAAGAAAAAAAGAGTCCATATAATGGTCTTCTGTTGATATGCATTTTCGTAGTTAATTCCTGGACTCTCGTTGCTCATTAAAAGTGCCATCATATGGGTGGAAATCAGGTAAATGTTGCATTTTATTAATAGCAGCAGAACTGACTTAAATGGGGCCTGCGTGTTGTATAGTTTTGCCTTAATCATCGTATTCATTCCCATCAGTGTGAAAGAAGCTATTTGCATATATATTTGCATGTACATGCAACCACACTTAAGTGGCAGCCCGCAGCATGTGCTGTGAGTATCACTGTGGCCCCCGGGACTTGCTAAGTTGAGTAGCCCTGCTATAGAAGGATGAAAAATAGGAGGAGTAAAATGTTTCCCAAATTTGACCTACCCCGGTGAGCAATCACAGTTCAGCTAAAATACCTTGAGAGCAACGGGTCCATAGCAATATGCAAGCATTTCTGTATAGCCTAGGAGGGCCAATTCACTGAGGAAGGTGAGCTGCAAAGCACACGTTTTGCTCCCTCATGCCAAGCAGGGCCATGAAATACAGCCGGGGCCAATGACAATTCCCACCAGAGCCGGCCCAAGGAAGGAGAGGCAGCAGAAAGAGAACTGTGGAAAGAAAAATATAGCGTGGGGGGTGGGGAATGAAAACCTCCTCTGTTCCTCATTACCGCATGCCTGGACTGAGGCCCCAGCACAAGCAATCCAGGAGTAACTTGTCACTCGTCTGCTTCTTTTCGACGTCGCTGTCACTTTTCCAAAAACACCCTGCAGGCTTTAGACGGCTCACTAGAGAACCTGAGCAGAGTCCCTGCCAACGCTGTTAAGGAGCTGGGACTCCCTGCTTCCCTTCGCTGGCCATGAGGCCTGTTCTCAGCTGGCTGGTAAATCACTGACTAAAGAAAATGCATAACTGCGCCTTAGACCCGGGAGGCAGTTGGATGAGCTCGTGGGGCTTTTCCATTTCGAATCCCAAGGATTCTGTGGATCAAAAGTTGCCGGGAAAATGATGATTTGGGGAGGTTTCAGATTTAGTTTAAATTTTGGGCAAAAATTCAGAGAAGGAAGGTTATTTTTACAGTCTCTGCCCCCAGCTGGTTCACCCTGACTCTGAGGGCAGATCCAGAGGTTTCCCGGAGCTAGTTACGGTCCATTGAACAAACAAATTAACCCACATTTAAAAGTTGTCTAAGTAAAGTACATACCAGTGGCCAGCTGTCCAAAGGACTCTTAATCTGTTGTTGTAAAAGGCTTTCCCTTATCAGCCATCTGCCTCTGTTGCTATCCACAACTATCCATCAACTGAGTGGTACGAGCCAGACGTTTTAGAAGGGAGGGTTGCTTCGGTCAGCAGAGAACAACCAGCTATGGGCGAATGTTTGCTTCTTGTATAGGAAAGGGACTAACCAAAGCGCATGTGAAAGGCCCACCTTGTATCTTGTTGTGGCTTTCTAGCCTTTGGCGAAGGCATTTCTCTGACCCTGACGTAAACTGTAAAGAAGAGAAGTTCAGCAATTAGGTTATAAAACCTGGGCAATTGGCTGACCTTGAAAGATCCACTGTATTGGAGAAGAAAAAACCATGGAACAAAGCTACTCAGTCATTTAATCATTGACCAAGTGATCTGCTGATGGCCTCTTATTTGCTTGAACAACTCCCAAATGGCTGTACCAAAAGGCCACCTTCTGATTTCTATGGTCAATCTTTCACCCAATACTGAAATCAATGGGCTTAAGTGAATTGCTTCTCAGAAGGAATTAATTCCTGGGAGACCATTCTCAGATCAGTCCTCCGACAGCTTGGAGGGGGCAGGCATGGGGTGAAATATTAAAAAGAAATCACTTGGAATAAAAGTTCCCCAAAAATGACAACTTGGAAATGTTGCCCTGAAAAATGTTGCCATCTTCCATCAAAAAAAGATGTTTCCTTTAGAAATGTTAACAACTGTCACTTTTTCATTTTGAAATGTTGATCCAATACAAAACTTTTTTTTATAATTTTCCCATCAAAAAAATCAGAAACTTTTGCCCTCAACATTTTCCCTTGAACAATTTCTAGTTCTGTGAAACCCCAGGTTTCATTAGGACAATGTTTCAATGAAAAAAAAAATCAAGCAGCATGCAGTCAAAGAAATGAGATCTGAAAATAACCTGTACTGTTGTGAACTTTTGGTGTGTGACACAACCCATCTTTCCCCAGTAAAAGCTGCACAGTTAAATAAAAGCTTATCCCAAAAGAATATTGAATAATATTTTTCTCAAAAACAATATTAATAATAAGAAATTAATAGAGTTTTGCCACCTGAAGATTCAGAGCAGATTGTTAGATACACTTATATATATTGTCCATTATTTGTCAGTGGTCATTTGAATTTTGTCATTTTTCTGTTTATATAGGTTGATGGATTATTAAATATTGGCATCATTTTGATCTGTGCATATGCAATCCACATACCTTCTGGGTATGGTGCATTGTCCTACCTAATGGCACTGGGGCTATGTCTATCCTGTAGGCTTCTTGCGCAAGAAGCTTTTTAAGGATGAGATCTTCCGCAAACCTTTCTTGCACAAGAGAGCGTCCACACAGCAAAAGCGCATCAAAAAAGTGCTGCGCTTTTGCGCAAGAAAGCGTCCAGACTGCATGGACGCTCTCTCGAAAGAGAGCACTGATAGCTATCCACAGAATGGCCACCAGGGCACCTGTGCTTTTTCCTCTTTCCTGTTTTTGTACGAAAAACCTGTTGCCCGTTCACTCACGCCTTTTTGCACAAGTGCGCTTGCACAAAAAGGAGTTATTCCTTGTAGAAAAAGGAATATCTACTCCGGAAAAAGCCCTCTGTTCTGTTGATTCGCTGTAAATTCACTTATGCAAAAACACGCTTGAGGTGTGGATGCTCCGCGGGTTTTTGCACAAAACCCCTGTAGTGTAGACGTAGCCTGGGAGATCACTTACAGAGAGCCTAATGAGTCTACTCTGCACTCTTAACTGAGAGCCAGCTGGCTTTTAGCTCATGTGGCACAGACTCATGCACTAAGTGCCAGAGGTCCCAGGTTTGATTCTGGAACACATATTCAACAGTGTAAGTGTTAATTGTATCTTTAAAAAATCTAGTTGTTCTGTTCTCTTGTATAACAGAAGGAAATTGCTTTGTTGCGCCTGGTTTTTGGAAAGTGTACTAATAGGGGTGTGAATGGTTTATAATGACCTGTTAAAAATAAAGGAGCTATTAAAAAATAAGCAAAATAAAATGGTTCAATAGTTAAGGCCTCGATTCGGCAAGACACTTAAGCAGGTGCTAGATTTTAAGCAGGCCCCGTTAACTTTAATGGGACTGCTTATAGTGTGGCATGTTTTAAGTTCATTGTTCAATCACCAAGAGCATCCACATGATCTTTTCTGGATCATTTTATGTACCTCTGTCCTGTGCCTTTCTATTAATCTCTTTCCTAAACTGAACTGGCCTTTTCCATTTCCCCTCATGTGGAAACCTTCCCATACTTTTAATCATTTTCATTATCTGGCTCTGCGCCCCTTCCATCTTTGCTGTTCCTCTTTCAGGAGAGAGTAATTGGAACTGAACACTGGTCAATATATATTATGACTTTAAAATACCAGTGGTCTGACAAGAGAACCTCAAAGTTACAAGCACTAGAGTTATAAATTGACTGGTCAACCACACACCTCAGCTGGAACCAGAATTATGCAACCGGGCAGCAGCAGAGGCAGAAAAAGAAGCAAGTGCAGTACCGTGTTAAACGTAAACTACTACCAAATGAAGGGAAAGCAGCATTTTTTTCTGCTGCATAGTACAATCTCAAAGCTGTGTTAAGTCAGTGTTCAGTTGTAAAGCTTTGAAAGAACAACCATAATGCTTGGTTCAGAGTTACAACATTTCTGAGTTCTGAACAACCTCTGTTCCCAATGAGTCTGTAACTGCAGTTCTACCATATTTTCTTTAAACATTAGAGATGTGGCAGCTAGCTGGTGGTATTGCAAGGATACTGGCACAATTTGTATAGTGGCAGTGCTACCGTCCCACTGTTGTACGTAAAAGTAGTGCACGGGATCTTTTCCGGGGGAAAAGGCAAAACGCCACATTTATTGGTAGCACATAGATCAATCAACACTTATTATATGCCTATGATATTAAACACACACACACACACAAGCACACCCCGTCTTCTTGTTGTTGCCAATAGTTGCTCCCCCTAACTGCACTGGCCAGGTGAGTTAGGTGGGGGAGGGCGGTGGAGCCGGGGCTTCTGCCGATCTGGATCGGTGCTTTCATGTTGACAAGACGAAAACCCGGGGTCCCCCTGCAAGAGCCTTAGATTTATAGTGTCTTCCCTCTCCTGCAGATCTCCACCAGTTAGTCATGACATGCATATGCATCATCTGTAAGAGTCATCATATGCATATACAGTCAGACATCTGTGGCACCTTCTTTTGGCTGGTGTCTCAATGCTGCCACATTCTCTTTCAAAGAGGGGGCTTCCAAAAGCAGGCACTTGCTGCTGACTCCCAAATGTCCATATGTCCAGTCTTATTTTATCTGAAGAAATGGGCTGTGCCCATGAAAGCTCATGATACCATCTACATGTTTTGTTAGTCTTTAAAGTGCTACCAGATTATTTGTTGTTTTTTAAGTTTATCCATTCACACCTCATTCACTCAACAGGACAATCAATTAAGCAAAAAGGGGTACAAACTCTACAAGATATAAGGTTTCTATGTAAAAAGACTTAATACAAAGTTTCTATGTTATATGAAAGTATACAAAGTTTCTATATAAAAGGACTTAACTTGTAAAAGGACTAAGTTAAAATAAAAATTTCAATGAGAAAATGATTAATACAGACATTAATGAGATGTATCTACACCACAAGCATCTATGATATGTTGCTCCTACTCTTCTCAGTTCTTTTTCTTAGGCTACCTCTAGACTGCAGTGCTTTTCTGGGATACCAGAGGTATCCCGGAAAAGCAATACCACGTCCAAGGAACACATCCGCTTTTCCAAAAAAAATTTTGGAAAAGCAGACGCGTTATTTCACCATCCCTATACATCGTTTTATGAGGAAGAAGGGATGGCTCGAAAGAGCAGGTTTTTCCAAAATTTGGCACCATGTAGACACGCCAAATGTCGGAAAAGCCTCTTTAGAAAGAAAAGCAAGAAAAAAATACACAAATTGCAGTTCGCAATTTACGTATCTTTTTCCGACTTTTCTTTGTCGTCTAGCTGGAGCCCCAGTGTGCAAGCAAATGTCCAGTCTTGAGAAGATGTCTTGGTTTTGGTCACGCAGCAAAATTCGGTGTTAAGGCAGCAATCTTTAGAGCAGCACGAGAGTTTGCTCTGTCCCTTGGTCTCGGATTAAAGTTAATTCTTGAGGCAGGCTTGCCCTTTAGGAATCAGGCATTGGTGTTGGGCTACAATTCCTGAAAGAAGGGATCGACTCTGTTTGTAGATATCCATGTGTCCTTGAACAAACAAGTTACACTAAGAAAACACCTAGACTTCTCTACAGGAAAACTGGCCTGGACATCCGTGACTGCTTGGGAGAGGTGTGCCAATGTCATCAGAACAGGGTTGTGGTGCTGGAAGAAAGGGCAACCATATATGAAAGCTCGGATTTTGGAAGGTGCTTATGGGATTTGGATTCCCAATTGCCGTTAATTTTAATTAATTCATATAATTATTTTTAATTGGAATTGGGCACTGATATCCCTGAGGTAACGTTGAAGACCAGAGCCTATATTCTTTATACAGTCTAATATTTCGGGGTAGGGGTGGGGTTTCCAAAACATCCTACTGGACATAGGTTTCCATTGAGCTGTCTGCAGTGATGAACAGGCCTCTCTCCCGAGCTCACAGCTCATACAGAATACTGAAATGTGCAGTATTTTTTCCAATGTGCCAACACGTTTAATTCGATGTCACATCCAATGGTCATTCTTGACTTCTAAGAGGTTTATGTAAACATGGTTGGGGAACCTCCTGCCCAGGGGCCACATGTTCATCAGGGTTAGCTACTGGTGGGCTGCAAGCCCATTTGTCTTCCGCAGCTCACCATGCTCGGCCAAGAGGGTGTGTAGGAAGCGGTGACCAAGCCTGTGCTGCTTCCCTCAGCTCCCGCTGGCCGGGAATGGAGAACTGCGGTCACTGGAAGCCGCGAGCAGCCGTGCCTGCGGGCATGCAAGGTAAACAAAATGTCTTGTGGCCTGCCAGTGGCCAACCCTGACCAACCACGTGCGGCCAGCGCATCGGAGGTTCCCCATCCCTGATGTAAGGCCTTATCTCGTTAGCAAGGCCCCGTTGTAACTGACATAAAGCAGACAACCATCATGCCCCTGAAAAAGACACACAAATAAAAGACCAGCCCAATACTCATGTCTAGCTCAGGGACCCTCTGGTGGCAGCCTTGTCCTGCCCTCCTTCATGCTCCTTTAACTGCTTCTCACTCCTGGGCCTCTTCCTCATGACTCTTTGCACTTTCTTGGCCCTGGCATCAAGGCCACAACCTGGGAGGTAACAGGCTGGAGCCTCCCTCTAGCTCCCCTTAGCCTGCCCAGCACCGCTCTGCCCAAAGTACTTCTCCCTCACCGGGAGCCAGTCCTGCACCCTTCACTGGTCAGAGCACAACTGCTTCTGCTCTGCTGAGGAGCTCCTTATATCCGGGCTGCTCCAGCAAACTGCTGTCCAATTGGCTTCTTATAAGCCCTTTCCTAATTGGCCAGGGCTGTCTGCAGCCAGCTTTAACTCCTTCCCTGCCAGAGTGGGGCAGCCACCCCACTACCTACTCCTTTGATTTTGTCTCTTGTCCTATCTTTTAAAGTATCTCTACAGTGCAAACAATTTGCTCTTAACTGTGGTTCAAATCACGGCGGCAACTCTGCTTTTTACTGGAGTTAGCAGCTTCCATTAAAACCTATAGGGGAGCCTGGTGTGGAACTTGAAGTAAAAAATGGAGTTGCTGCATTTTCACAGTTACTTAAGCCCGAGTAAGCTAGCCCATATTAAGAACACCCCTTGCGATTCATCTTATTTATTTTTGTGCAGTACTGGGGAGATACGTTGAACTGGTTAAAAGACAGAAAACAAAGGGTAGGAATAAATGGTAAATTTTCAG
>JANRFK010001605.1:4962365-4973371 GCA_030068395.1 Apalone spinifera | reverse complement strand
CTTAGCCTCATTTGCATATTTCTGGCACAAGAAGCCGCAAGTGTAGACATAGCCTGAGAGTCAGGTGTGGTGGCTGTAAACAAACTTTATGCAACTGTGGGAAACTTGATCACATTCATGATAAGTGAATATTCAGCTAATTAAAATGCCGGACCATGGATGTTGCCGGACTAGAGAGCACAGGACTAAAGAGTTTCAACCTGTACTATTCTTTCCACTGTACCTACCAGCTCTAGCATTGACCTAACTAAAGGTACTTCCCCCTTCTACTCAGCAACTCCATCCTGGCACTGATGCCCAGACCTTCATTGTATTTGGCCTGCTCCACATACTAACTGTGAGCCTTGATGTATGGGTGGATGGCCTACATGTGGTGCTGGCTCACTGGGATATTCAGCGGGGAATCTCCGTCGTGATGCTGCTAACCCCACTGGAGCTCCAGATCCTGAAGGCTATGTATGCCCCTGGCTCTCCCGGCAAGGAGCTCCGTGCTGGTTTTGTGGGTCCTGAGGACGGGCTAGTCCTCTGGAAGGAGACGTTCAGTCGCTCTCAGTGTGGGTCCTGCAGAGACATAGAAGGAAATGGAGGCCTTATGCAAATGAAAGATCTCCCTGTTCTCTCCAGGGATCTGGCCCATCTCTCCCACACATTGACTCTGAAGGCTACTGATGCTCAAGAGGTCCAATGACTCCTGTTTCTTGAACAGTACAGAGAAAGATACAGTAGAGAGGTGATACGGATAGTGACTTCTCCTCCTCTCTCTACAAAGGGCCAGCCACTCATCTGGTGGGGGTGGAAGGTAATAACTTCCATCACGTGACCTATGATGCACGCCTTGTTCCACATGCTGGTTGTCCAGTCAACTGTATTGTCCATTCTGGGGGGTTGGGGGTAATGTTTAGGAGCACAGAGGGCACATTGTATACGAGGAAGGATGGTTTAGTGACTAGGCCACACGCCTGGTGTTTTGGAGACCTCAGTTCAGACCATTTTTGATGCGACATGGAGCAAGTCACACGGAGCAAGTCACAAGTTCGAACTAGGAGGCTAGTGTAGACATACCCTTAGTCTGTCCATGCCTCAGTTTCCCAGTGGAGAATAGCCCAGCCCTGTCTCACAGGTGTGTGGAGGCTACATAGAGTTTAGATCCAGAGAGCAACTTATCCTCGTCTGTCTACAAGAGGCCAGCTGCTCATCTGGTAGCAGTCAGTTGAGTCGATGACGCTAAGCTAATTTATACCCCGTGCGGAGATGTGTAAAGAGCACAGAATCACTGCCCTTAACATTTTAAAATCTCAAGTGATTACTCATTTAGTTCTGCTGTCCCTTAGTCCTGATTCCTTCGCTTTACTCTGTACTTGTCACAAATCTTAACCCTCCCCAAGCCGGTTGTGAAACCTGGTGAATATACTGTAACATACTCTGAGAACCTGTGAGGGGAAGCACTGCTTTTATTAATCTTCCTGTGGCTGCTACCCTATGCTTACAGGGCGGCCGAATTAAGGGCACGGGATCAAATGAGCAAGGGCCTAGCTAGGACCGTGACTCCATAGGACGCGTTCGGAAGAGGACGCCACAAACATCCATTGAGTGTTACTCCCCTAGCAATAGAATCTCTGGTGCTTTCACTTTTTCTGGGGTTTGAAACGTTCCCCCATAAAACAGAAAACAACTTCTCTCCCCAGTGCAAGGAGCCATTGTGCATGCTCCCCTCTGCCCCCAGCTACCCAGCTGATTATTATATGCTACGCATGGTACAAGAAAAATGATGCCTTCAAATTCCTGTCAAAGGCATTGGAGTTGTCACTGAGATTAGTCGGGGTCACTGTCTTCCCTATCAAAGCGTGATGGATGAGGTACTTCTTAGCAGAGTGACCCTAACATTCTGGTCAGGCTAATTAACAATTAGAAGGAAGCATGATCCTAGGTGCTGAAGAGTAATTAGGGGTTAAATACTGAGGTGGAGGGTGTTATAGGGAACTTGGGTCATCTGAGCCATATTCCTGGCTCCGTCGCCATCTGAGCTGAACATCAGAACATAAGAACGGCCATATGGGGTCAGACGAATGGTCCATCTAGCCCAGTATCCTGTCTGCTGACAATGGCCAATGCCAGGTGCCCCAGAGGGAGGGATCACAACAGGTAATCCTCACTTGATCACTCCCCTGTCTCCCACTTCCAGAGAAACTGAGGCTATGGACACCATTCCTACCCATCCTGGCTAATAGCCATTGATGGACCTAACCTCCATGAATCTGTCTAGCTATTTTTTGAACCCTGTCAATGTTCTAGCCTTCACCACATCCTCTGGCAAGGAGTTCCACAGGTTGGCTGTGTGCTGTGGGAAGAAAAACTTCCATTTGTTTGTTTTTTTAAACGTGAGGTGAGTCACAGACCACTGAATTTTCAACAGTGGCTACGGAATTTACATGTTTAATTTTTTTTCAAGTGGCCAGCCTGAAAAAGCAGAGGCCTAAGTTTCAGAGGTGCTGAGCAGTGCAGCACCCAGTCATTTCACACTGAGGTGTGGAGTGCTCCACCCTCCCATGGAAATCTCTAAAATTGCCTCAGACACCCAAAAAGAGCGGCAGTACCCAAAATCAGTGCTCCCTTTTGGAAGCTTGGGTCTGCCTTCCAGAGGTACACTGAGGCCAAATGGAGCTGCCGGGGCTGAGGACTTTGGGAAATCAGGCCCTGAGCGTGTATTATATGTGAGTTCTTTCTGTAAAATGGGCATAATACTTTCCTGTTTCACTGGGGTGTGAATGGGAACCCCGTGGCCATTTAGGATTTGTAAAGAACTGGGAGGAGCTTGCAGGGAAGGTGTTCCATGACAAACTGGAGCTAATAACAGGCGGAGCCGTTCAAAGCCAGAGCCCTTGCCAATTGGACCTGTTCACTCACAATTCCACAGCCATGGAATTTCAAGCACGGCCAGGAATCTCATAGCCAATGTAGAATTTCTTTCGCCTCCCTTGGCTTACAGCCATTGTGAGCCAGGATTCCAGCGCTCAGGCTGCTGGGAAAAGATGAGCAACTATAGGGGCCATATTCTGCGCCATTACACCATTGTAATTCCAATGACATCCGGGGAGTCTCCCTGGATGTACAGTGGTGGAACTCGAGAGCAGATTTCCTGCCTCCTCCCCTTCTGCCAAAGGTCTCAAAGACAGCGTCCCCTCCTGAGAAAGCGAGTCAACATGGTTCCTTCTTCCTCCTCAGAACCAAGAGAGATACCATGTGACTTCGAGCCACTCCTCAGGGAATCAATGCAATATCTCTGAACTGTGCCATGACATTCTTGTGGGCAATTAGACAGCAGGGGGAACACAATCAGGCTCAGCGTTGATTAACATTCCTGGGGGGGTGGGGAGAGGTAAATCATGGCGAAGATCATGACCTGTCAACTGGTGTTTCCCACCTCAGGTTAATTTTGCATTAAATATTTCATGCAGCCCCCAAAGTCCTGTAATTTTCCCAATTTGGCGCAGTGGGGTAGGGTTCTTCCGCTGTCACTGAGGAGCCATGATTCAAATGGAAAGTCAGACACCCCTGGGAAACAGGGTCTATCACGGGTTGCATCTCTATAAACCAGGACTCTGGTCCTGCAACATCCGTGGTCCTGCCGGACCATGGATGTTCCAGGATCAGAGAGTCCTGGTGAGATGCAGGCGATGGGGGGGACCCGAGAGCCTGGTGCAATGCAGAGGTGGGGGAAGTCCAGCACGGAACTCAGCTGAGCTGAGCTGAGGGGGTGGGAGCCGAGAAGACCGGCACAGGGCTCAGTTGGGCTGGGAAGGTTTGGGGGGAGGGGAGAGGAAATTTGGTTGCTGGGGGAACCGGGAAGCCCAGTGGGGCATCAGGGTAGGAGGTGGGGCCAGCAGCAAGGGAGCCAGAAATGACTTCCCCTGGTCCTGAGAGTGCCGGACCAGGGAGGTCCAACCTGTACTCCATTGTAGTAAGTGGAGAGTATTGATAAAACAGGAATGGAAAGGTTAGCAAAGGGGGAGGATACAGCTCCAGGGATGGACCCGGGTCTGGCATTGGGAAGGCAGGATAAGGGATGTCCTGAAGGTAGGGAGGTGGAATGGATTCTGGAGTGGCCTAGAGAACAGGGCAGTTGCCTGGGGAATGGAGGGTGTTGAGCTAGACGTCTGCCCTCCCTTGGAGCAGTCTTTCTTCGCCCCCAATTCAGCCCCCTAGTGAACAGCAAACGTTTATTGTGCTGTTACTGTTGTCCTGCCTACAGGTCCTAAACATGGACCATCCGTGACCCCGTTGTTCTAGGTGCTGTACAGACAGACTGTCCCTGGACCAAACAGCTTGGTGCCTGCCGGTTGCCCCATCCCAGAAAGGATACAGAGGAACTGGAGGAGGTTCAGAGAAGGGCAACAAAGTCGAGTAAGGGCCTGGAATGGCTTGCGGAGGAGGAGAGCCTGGAACGATTAGGGCTCTTCCGCTTAGAAACAAGACGACACAGGAGAGGTGTGGCAGGGAAGGGTAAAAAGCCTGTTAAAAGGGAAAAGGGGCAGCTGGGACAGGGCAGCTGCAAACTAATTAAGCGCCAGGTGAGTTGAATTAGGCTGCCACAGGGCCTCTTTACAAGCCTTCCCTAGGGCAGAAGGAGGAGGAGGAGCAAACAACCCAGGGGTAAGGAGACTCAGAGAAGCGGAATAGGAGGAACCCCCAGCCCTGCTAAAAGCTGCAGGGGGAGGTGAGGGGCTCGAGCAGGGAGTGTTGAATGGCTCCATATCCCCATAGGGCTAGAAGAGGGCTCGCTACTCAGCTGTGACTGGCCCAGGACTAAAAACTCGGCAAGTGAGGGCCCCGCTGCAGCCCTCAAAGGGTGAGAGAGTGGACGGCACAGGGGTCAGGATCCCAGGAGGGGGAATGACCCGGTCAAAGGGGATATGCGGGATGTCACCATCAGCACGGATGGTGTGGGGGAAAGTGACTAGAGAAGAGCGATGTACCCTTTCCCACAAGACAAAAAACAGGGGTCAGCCCATGAAATGATAAAGCCGCAGGTTCAGGACAAGCAAGAGGAAGTACTGTTTCCCCACAATGTTAACCTGTGGAACTCATTGCCATGGGCTGTTGGAATGCACCTTGTCAATGTGCCCTCTGGGCTCGCATTAGTGCTTGACGCTCGTTCCGCCACCAGCCTTGGGACTATATTCTAGCTTTGCACAGGGCTATGGCCTCAGGCCTCAGAATGAGGAGTCCCCCATGCACGGCATGCCCACATCTCAAACAGGCTCAGAGGCAGCTTCCTCTTCCAGAAGCGTAATGCCTGCTGGCTTCTGTTCACCGAGCAGGGGAGCTGACAGATGGGCCGGGCCCCTGGGCAAGGTGGGGGAGTGGATTCTGCACTCCTGGAAGGGGCGGGGCCTCGGATGGAAGGGGCGGGGCCCACCACGCTGTGCTCCCCCTCTCCCAGGCAGCCCTCAGAGCCACCCGTAATGTGCTGCCCGGTACTCCGGCGGCAATTTAAAGAACTCCGGTCACCACCACTGTTGCAGTAGCGTCAGCAGCCAGCTCTCCAGCCCCTTTCAAATCACCAGGCCTTGAGGTAATTGCCTGCTTTGCCCCACCCTGTCTGCAGGCCTGTCACCAACTAACGTGGAAGGAGACGATGGGCCAAAGCTGCTGGGGCAATTGCTTCCCTCGCTTCCAGACCCTCTTTCAGGCCCAATTCAGGGTGAGTCACCATCAAAAACCAAATCGGAGAGAGGAGGAGGAAAACCCCAAGCCAACAGTTATGGAGCCAGCCCGAGCCCTTCCATTTCCATCTGTACTGTGCTACTCGGGACACATAAGAAATCTTTCTGCCCGGTTAAGTCCCTCTCTAAATATTCTAAAGGAAGGATTTGCTTCTCCCGGGATCCCAGCCTAGGGCTGAAAACGAGCCTAACTCATGAGTAAGAGATGAGCAAAATACAAATCCATTTTTGCCTGTGTTCTAAGCGTCCCGTCTCCTCTTCTCCTGAGTGTCTTCGAGCAGGGTGGGGGCCTGGTTATGCATGTAGTGCAGCCCTTTGTCAGAGCGAGGGTTTGGCACGCAAGCCTCTCGCCTGAAAGACAGCTTTGGCAAAAAGGAGGGGATGGAAGCGGGATTTGGGGTGGGATTTTTTTTTTTCAGAACTTGCCTGGTTGTCTGTGGGTGTCTACAAAAAGAAGTCACCCCCAATGTAACAGCTTTATCAATCCAAGAGCCGCGTTTGCCAGGAGGAGGATGGAGAACGTGGGCCAAATTATTTGTTGTCGTTCAAATAAATTAGGTATCGAGTGATAAAACAATAGCGTGGTGACAGAAAGCTGGAAAGCAAGAGCGGTCCTAATCAGCGGCAAGCCTGCTGCGTATTCTGAAGCCTCAGCAGGACGCGGGGAAGGGATCTTTAGTGGCGGGGGAGGGAGGGAGAAGAGAATCTGCAATCCATCTGCTGGCCCGGGGAAGCGGGGGGGGGGGCTGGGAAATAAACGGCAAGGGATTCGTCGTTAACATTTTTGAAGGCTAAGCTGTGGAACTGTTTTCTCAGAGGCTCTCACAGCACGTGATAAGGATGAGTTGCTAATTAGGATTTCTGTAGCGCCTACGGGCCCTGATGCACTAGGCGCTGTATGTGCCCGCAGCAAGGGCGCGTCTATACAGCAGCGGCAAACATGCTTCCCAGCGTGGGTGAACAGAGATGCCTGAGCGTGCTAAAACCAGCCATGTGGCCATGGGGGAAGGGCTAACTGAATCCGGGGGTGGGGAGCTTTTGAGCAGTTAGCCTGGTAAATTTCTATGGACGGCCGGTGAAGGTGAACCCCACCCCAGCCCCGCCCCTTCTGCCCAGGCCCCGCCCCCCAGCATCACAGGGAGGTGGGGCCACAGCCTCCCTGCCCCTAGTAGGCATTCTGGGGGCAGAGCGAGGGTGGGACCCGGCTGGCTGTTTGGGAAGGCAATGCCTTCCCCCGCCTAGCATACTTGCCGCCCATGTATATTTTGCTGCAACCACATAGTGCAGTACACCTGCAGAGCTGGCGCTTGTCTGCTTGGCCACTGTGGGAACCTCCTACCCAGCTGCCATGGGCACATCTCAGAAGAGTCACTCCTGCTCTGAAAGAAGCCCAAAGGTGGGGGAAAGACAGTGTTATTCTCTCCCTTTTACAAATGGGAAATCCTTAAGTGATGTACGGTATTTGGTTGTGAGCTCCGTGGGGCAATGCCTGGGTTTGTACAGCACCGAGCACAATGGCTCCATATGTAGATAAGATCTGTCTACACTAAGCACAGGCTGGTGGACTCCACGTTTCCATGCCCACACTTGTAAATCCAGGTTTGCAGTGCCCCCTGGACACTCGGTTGCAAGGCATGGATCTCGCTGCTGCGCTACTGCGTCCATACTGCATTGCAGACCTTCTGATGTGGGCCTGTGGCTTGCCCTGCGTCCACTGCAAAATGACAGGGCTTGGAGCAAAGTCACAGCAGGACTCTGCCTCTGCTCCCCTCCCACCCCACACCTCACCAGCAGGGTCCTAGGGCCTGGGTCCTGAGCGCTTGCTGAGCCCACTCAGTCTGATGCGAGGGCAAAAGGCGCGGGGAACGGGGTTCCCATTCACCACTCCTGTGCCTCCTCGTGTCTAGGTCATGTGGCGTTGAGTGTCTGCTTCAGTTCTCTGCTTGCTCTGCAGCAGTCTCTCTCCTGGTACCTGGAGATGCTCTGGAGATGCTCTGCCAGGCACCATTTAGTCCACCCTTCCCAGGTTACAAAGTCCAACAGGACCCCTGTCCAAAATCCCGGTCGCTGTCATTTCCCTGGGCTCCTTCCGGCCCAGCCTCCCTATCATCCCCACCTGCTTCTGCATTTATCTCTTCCCCGGCTATTTCAATCCCCTTTCCCCTTGCCAGACACCTTCCTGCAGGGCAGGATCTCAGGACTTATCCTTCCCCCTAGATTTCCTCCTTGTCCTTGGTGGCCTCTCTCATCCCAGGGAGGGATCTTCCTTTCCCCAGCTCCTGCCCGCTCGGTCTCTCTGGAGCTGCAGTGTCATCCCAGTCCCTCCCCAGCTGGGTTTCACTCTTAATTCACTGTGGGCCTCCCTCTTACAAGCATCAGCAGGGAACCTAAATGGCATCTCAGGCCCTTGTTGACTCTTTGTGGTGTGCCATGCACACTCCATCATGGGGGGCTTGGGCTTCGAGTTCCTGCTCCTACTTCCTCTGCAGTTCACCTAGCAAAGACTACTAATGTGCCCCGTGTCAGACAGGAAGACTGTGTCCGTGAATCTGGTTCTCCCGAATTATGAGCCATTGCTCCAGATCTCTCCTAAGTCATGTTGGACCCCGGCCCACGATGGAAAGGCTATTATTCTTCTATTACAGATAAAGAAACTGAGGCACGGAGATAAGGCCAACGAGAGACTCCTCTGGAAGGGGTGGGGCCACAGGTGCAAGGGGCGGAGCTAGGGACGAGCGTCCCTCTGCCAGCCCTTCAGCACTGCCGGGGCCGCAGGGCGCATGCTATGCAGGCCTCCGGCCTTTGCTGCTGCTGCGGCCGTAGCAACAGCGGCAGCCAGGAGCCCCGGGCCCTTTTGAATCACTGGGCCTGCTTTGCCCTCCACCATTGGCGGCCCCACATGGAGGTTCTGAATGTCACCAAGTGCACACAAAACACCCGAGACTGAGTTCTCTCTGGGCTAAGTGTCCCCCTCCAGCTATTTCAGTGGAAGGCCCGGAAATATAGCAGCCTTTTGGCCCTGGACACCAGATAAAGGGCAGGAAATCACACCACAAACATGCCGCTGGGGCCAGGTGCTCGACTTTGCTAGCCAGAAGTCTACCCGAGCTGGAACCTCAGGGCGGCGGGCTTGCATCGGCAGAGCTGGGAGGGTGGAAGGAGCAGAGCTGGGGGAGCAGGAGAGTGGTGGATGGAGGTGGAGTGTGGCACGACCTCAGAGCTGTGAGAGGGGACCGGACAGCAAAGGGTGTTGTGGGTCACGACTGAGGTGAGCGAGCAGCGAGCGGCGGGACAGGCTAGCGCTGGCGTAGCAGAGGGGTTGTTTCCTGTCAGGAGGACACGAGAGACGAGCTCTGCTGCCGAAAGAGAGACGCTTTCACGCTAGACAGAGCTCTCCCTCGGGACCAGGCCTGTCCTTCGGGAAAGGCGGTTGCCTTGGGCTGTTGCTTTCAGGACCTCATACTGCCCGGCACCCACCCACCTGGCCGCTCGCTCTCTGCCCTGGCTGGGCACCACCCAGCCACGCGGTGCAACCGACCACAGTGTGCCGCCTTAAGCCCCGCAAACTCTTTGGCCAGGCCTGCTCAGGACCTCCTTAATATCCTGGGGCCAACACTGCGAACCACAAAGGAGGACATCATAAGTACAATAATTACTCGTTTAACATGTGCCCGCTTAACACATTTTCGCAATAACACGATTTTTTTTAGGGAACTTTTTTCGATAACACAACCATCCCCGAAATAACATGAAAATAATCAAGTGGCAGACTACTTCGAGTGGCGGTCTAAGTTGGTGAAAACAGCAGTAATACGCATGAGCGGATGAATACACATGAGCGGATGAATATACGTCATCGCAACACTCCTGCTCACTCACGTGTTTATCTTTGTGTTTTAACAAACCGCGGTGACTTGTGTTGCTAGTTATCTAATGTTGACGTTGACGACCGAGCACCAACAAAAAATTGACGTGGACACCACCCCCTGAAACGCAACCCCCATCTTTTCCATTATTTTTAATGGGAAAATTGACCCTGCATAGCACATTTTTGCTTAGCACAAACATTTTCAGAAACGCATCTTTAGTGTTAAATGAGGAATTACTGTAGTGACCTGCATGGGCATCTCCCACAGAGCCTGCCTGTACAGTGGCCACACTGAGCTCCCCTTCACTCTTACAAGCCCCTAATTCCCTCCAATCCTAAAAGAGATGGTTGGCTTCTTAAGCACTGGACCCCCGCGAGGGGCTGAGCTCCTTGGACACCCACTTGTCCAGCCCCTTGCAGGATGAAGCCATCAGCTTCCCCTTCAGAGCTCTCCTCCCGACCCACCTTAAACAAGGCAGCTGGCATCCGGCATGTGGTGCAGACGGATTAGCCACGGCGCATGTACAGCTGTGCATATCCGACACACGGGGTTGGCTTTGAGACGTGCTGGATTGGCAGATTCCCTGGAAAGGGGGGGGGCGGAGGGGCGCAGACACCCGCAGTTGTTGCCCCGAGAGTTTGCTATGTCCACCGGCACTAATTACACTAATAACCCTCCTTCACAACAGGCTCAGCGCTGGAATCCGAGGCGCCCCCTCCCCACCCTGCCAGGGGCCCTCTCCCCTGATTCTGAGTCACGGTGGGATTCTCGGCCCTGCTCCACAACTGGAAAAAGCCCCCAGGGAGGAGATTATTTCGGGTGGATGGAGGGGAGGGCGCAGATGGTGCCACCAGCTGTGAGGTTTTTATTTCCTGTTGACTTGACGCCCGCTCGTAGCTACTGCAAGGAAGCAGGAACGGATGGAGCCGGCGCCAGCGGATGAAGAAGCCGGTTTCCTCAGCACTGACCCCTGTGCTCCATGTCAGGAGCTGCACGTTCCGCAGTGAGAGCGGATAGAAGAGTTGCGAGCACAGAGCCTGGTCTGAGTTTTCCAAAAGCAAGACACTCTGTGGCACGGCATGTTCCTTTCTCCATCGTCCTGGGGCCTCTCTCTGCTTTGAACTAGACTTCCAGAGCTAGACCCTCCGCTGGTCTCTGCCAGCCTTGTGGCTGTTAGGTTTGCTGCTGTTGGATCACACTACATTCTTGCTTTCCTTCCGACTGGTACTTTGGGGGTGACTTTGCAACTCTGGAAAAGATGACGGGTTGGCCATGCGTGATGTCATCTCTAGAAGTGTTGCCACACTGCTGACAGGGTAGGCCTTTGTGTATGGAAGGCTTCAAGTTGATGAGTAACAACTTGGCTGTGTCTAGACTGCATCCCTTTTCCGGAAAAGGGATGCAAATTAGACAC
>JANRFK010001605.1:4927063-4943644 GCA_030068395.1 Apalone spinifera | reverse complement strand
GCCTCCCTGCCTCCCCCTACCCCAAAGGCAAAGCTGCAGGCAGCTCAAACTCTGTTGCAGTTAAAAGCTGCCTCCAGAATCAGGGTCAGGGCATGGGCTTTAAGCAGACCTCAGGTATGAAATCCAGGGGTTCAAACTTGGAAGCCCCCCATAAATGTTGCCCTTGGTCTATATAAGTGGCAAACATACCCTGTGACAGCAGGTAGACATAGCCTGTGACCAAAGAAGTGAAGTGATTTACCTGAGTGAATCAGGGGCAAAATCCAGATGTCAAGACTCCTAATCACCTCTAACCACCAGACTGTTCACTCTCTTTGGTATGTAGCATACTCTCTTCTCTCACAGTGGACAGAATCATAATACAAATAATCATATATATTTATTGTGGCAAGGGCCCCCCTTTTCCTGGCCAGCGTTTGGGCCGGCAGCCTTTTCCCCTTTGCCAGAGGTTGGGCTTGCAGCTGGTTTCTGGGGTAGGGAGCCCAGCCTCTCCCTCTGGGACTCCCCCCTCCCCACCACACCATGCTGTCCCTAGCTCTATAACTGTGGGTACTTCATCTCTCTCTCGCTCTTTCTCTGCCTCTTCTTCGCTCCCTCACCTTTTTACTGGGGAGGCTTTTAAAGGCTTCCAGCAGGCCTAAAGGAGCCAGTTCCCTGCCAGCTGCTTCTAATTGTCCTGCACCACCTCTAATTAGCAGGCCTTTTACCCTTTTGGGGCTGCTTTTCTCTACTCTCTAGCAGCCCTCTGGCCTAACCTTGTCACTCTCTCTCTCTCTTTCTCCCACTCCCTTTCTCTCCCCCACTCTCTATCTATCTCTTGTCACAATACACACACACACACACACACACACACACACACACATATACAGGGCACGCCAAATGGTGGCAAGCCCTGCTCTCCAGCCGTGCGGAACTGCGCGTTGCTCATGTAGAGACTGCGCTGCACGGCCGCGCCGGGCTAAAATCTACTCGCCACGGGCGAGTAGATTACATTAATTGTTGAGCCCTGTATATATACATACACATACATACACACACTCTAGCAGACTTACCCAGCATTGCTCGTGTCCTTCAGGGTAATTAGAAATTAGTCCAAGGCAGGCTCTGTTAATGTGGATGCATTACCTCAGACTTAGAGCCCTAGGAAGCACTGGGGAGTAATTAGTTCAAATGCCTCTGGGGACTAGTTATTTCGAAATAGCAACACCGGAGTGTCCGTGCTACCATTATTTCAAAATAAGTCTTTCGGAATCAGCGTTACTCTGGTGAAAAGCAGGAGTACAGATTTTGAATTAAGTGGCCTGTGATTTCGAAATAACGGGCTTGGCAGTGTGGATGCTCTGCTTATCAATTCGACCTAAGGGGGGTTATTTTGAAATAAAGTCCTAGTGTAGACCAGGGCTAAAAGAGAAAGTGACTGGCACCTAAAACGGAACTGATTAGTCTAATTTCATTGCCTACTCTGAGAGAAATGCAAACACGGTAGCTTGACCCAGGACACTCAAGAAGTCTGTGGCCAGATGACCGTTCTTCCCTCTTTTTGTTAATTTGAGTGCCAGGGACAGGCTCCGCCACAGGGGCTGCCCCCAAGTGGTAATGGAGAGTAGAAAAAGGCAGGCAATAGCTTTCCAAACTAGGCAAGGGAAGGGGGGAAAGGCGACCCTGAAACATTGATGTGTCTTTCTTCCTTCAGATTTATGTCTCAGCAACAGAATCATCATCCCGCAGGTGCCCAATGGGCATAAGGAGACATTTACTGGGGAGGAGGGAATCACTGATGGAATACTAATGGCAAAAAGAAGCACAGGGTTATGATTTTCATATCCAAATCCCTTTCTTCTCTGAAAACCCTGCTGGGATGAGATCAGCCTTGAGCTGCTGTTAAGGATGAGCTAGACATTTTCTCTTTTTCCCTTAGACCACAGGGCTGGGAGAACACATGGCGTAATTAATTTTGACTTACAGAAGCACTATTAAATTGGATAGAACCTGGTGAAAATAGGATTAGGAATGGTGTTTAGCCAAGAGCAAACAGAGCTAAAACTCCCGAAGAGCAGGTCAATACAGCTGATATCACTGATGCAATGGAAGTTGACAGCGCTGCACATTTTTGAGGGATGGTTTAATGGTGCCAGGCCGGAGGAGAATGTTAAAAACTGATTTTTGGGGGGGTATGTGTGTTATTTTCTTATCTGCTCTGAGCCCACTTCTTTCTAAGGATTAATTTTGAAACCATTGTGCAGAACAAGCAAAAGTCTCAATAAACCTCAACCGGCCAAAATCTGCCTGGTGCTTTCAACACACAAACCAAAATCTAATTAGTACGGGATTAGGTATGCCAGGATTCATCAGGAATGGAATGATTCTTCTAGAAACCAAGCTCTCGCCCTGCCCTTAAAAAAACCCAACAGTGTAGAGCATTTGATAACGTAAAGGATAGGCCAGATAATCAGCTAGTGTAAATCCATGGGGCTCTGTTGACTCTCATGGAGACAGACTGATTTATCCATCAGAAGGTCAGAGGTTTTAAAGAACTGGGCTATTGCTTTCTTGGGCCAAGAGCAATGAGAATCCATTGAAGCTGCGTCTGGCGTCAGTTGGGCCTGTTTTGTTACGTTTCCGAGTTCTGCCTGACGCGTGTGGGAAAAATCTGATGGGCAAACAAGACCAGAATTTGGCCCTGGGATACACCAGTGTAAATCTTGTGCAGCTACACTGAGCCTCGTCCTCTTCTTCTTTACAACTGTACAACTCCACTGAAGTCATTCAAGGTTTACACCACTGTCACTGAACTGAATTTGCCCAGTAGTGTGATAACCACACAGTGCCTGGTCAATCTACTCTCCAAAATGCTTTCCAAACATTAACTAATCAGCCTGGAGCTTGACATTTCTCCTCCTTCCCCCCACTTTAATAAATAGAAAATCAATTCAAGGCCACAGGCTGCTAGCTTGCGAATTTGTGCAGGGGTCACCAAGGGCTCTGTTTCTTGTCTGAATCAAATTTCGGCAGCTACTCGGCGCTCTGTGCATAAACACGCACCGTCGTTTTTTGCAGGGTTTCCATGGTGTCTGCCTGGCATTGGCTTTCATACTCTTTCTAAAGCAGATGCTTGGAGTTGTATTTGCTTTGGTTGAGGAAGCACATAGAATTGCTAGGAAACCTTAAAAGTTATCCAAAAACAGGAACCGTAGAGTAAAATCGCGCATACGCACCAGGGCTTGTGATGTACCCCAATAATGTTGGGCTTCTGTTTCCCACTCCCTGTGGCTGCTAGAGCAGGGGTGGGCAAGATATGGCCGGTGAACTGAATCGGGACCACTAAGCCATTGGATCTGACCCATGGGTGCCTGATCTGGTCTATGGGCTGCCCTGCCAGGACCCTGGTGCATAAAGCAACCAGCCACTTCAAAGCAGCCCTATGCTGCTTTAAGCAGCTGGTTGCTCCCTGTAGCTCTCTACTCCGGGCGGAGGGAGAGGGAGGGGAAGGCTTTGCAGAAACCAGCCAATTGGAGTGGAGAGATTTTGCTGGGGGAGGGGCAGTGTGCAAACCCTCCCCCCTCGCCTGGAGCAGAGAGCCACAGGGAGCAGCCAGCCATTTTGAGCAGCTTGGGGCTGTGGCCAACAGGGAGCCTGCCTCAGGGTCCTGCAGGGCTGCTGGCCGGGAGCCACCTAGGTAAGCGCCTCCTGACCACAGCCTGACTCTGGCACCCCAGCCCCTTCCTGCCCCCAACTCTCTGTCTCAAGTCACCACCCTCTCCTGCCCCAAGTCACCATCCAAACCCTCTGCATCTCCTCTCCCTCCCCCCCCAGGTCGCAACTCCCTCCCAGACTCCTAGGTCACAATTCCCTCCCAGACCCTGCCCCCACTTCTATGCCTCTCCCCCAGGCCAAAATCCTCTCCTGCACTCATACCGTCTCCCAGTCCCTGCACCCCAATCCCCTGCCCCGGGTCACAACCCCCTCCTTCACCCAAACTCCCTCTGAAGCCTCATACACTCTCCTGCATCCCAGTCCCCTACCCCAAGCTCCCTTCTGCACCCAACCTCCATCCCAGACCCTGCACCCTTTCCATAGAAAAGTGCAGCCCTTGACCACTTACCAAAACCTTGGAGTGGCCTCCTCCCATCAAAAATAATTGCCCACCTCTGTACTAGAGGGTGGAGAAAACAGTGTCCGGTGCCTGTTTACAAATGGATTAACTGGGGTCCAGAGAAACTCTATGACAGGAGGCCATGTGCTGAATTGGGAATAGAACCGGGAATCCAGGTTCCCTAGCTTTCCCAGAAAGCAAAGTCTCGCTGTATTTTTTTTTCTTCTTTTCCCATTTTTTGAACGTGTGGGCCAAACCCAATCAGCCAGACTCTCAGTCAGGTGAAAGGGAAACAGATTTTTGATACCGAAAACCCTCATGAAGGCTCTGGCACCGGTTCGCCCACAAAAGCACAGCCGCTCTTAGATGTGGGGACCTGCATAAAGAGTCTGGGGCACAGCGGGGAGAAGACGCAACCGAACAAGAAACGAATGAGACAACGGTACAGAAAGATGTGTTGAGCTAAGGTCAGCGAATTAGTTTCAAATCCCTCTCTCGGGGTGGTTTAATAGCTAATGGGATTATTTTCATTTGTTACTGTATAATTCTACAGGTGTTACCTCACATATTTGGCTGGGAAGATCAAAGCTAAAATGCTGGCAATCTTACCAGTGTGCAGATTCCTTTATATTTGATCCTACCTGACCAGTCATGCATGCTGAATGCTGAATGAGCAGCCAGCAGAAACTTCACAGGGGTTCTGTCGAAATGAGGGTAATTACAATAGAGCCCTTGCAGTAAAGGCAGAGAGACAGTAGAGATCTTAAAAACGGTTCCCCCCCCCGGAACAGAGTATGAAAACTCTAGGGTACAGCATTATGGAGGAGGATTCTCCAGACTAGAGGCTGATCACACTTGTCACTAGTGCTTTTTTTGTAACGGTACTGCCTGGTACTCAGTACCAGCACCTCCAGCCAGAACTTACTTGGAAAGAATGGAGTGAACCAGCACCTCTGTATGCAAATGTCCGACAGTTGTGTGTCTTAAAGGGGCCGCGTGTCTTAAAAGGGGCTCAACAACTTTTTTTTTTGCTCAACAACTTTTTCCTTGGAGTACCGGCACCTTTTTTTTTTAATGAAAAAAGCACTGCTTGTCACAGTATACTAGTGAGGTATGTCTGGCATTCATACTTTACAATAGACCAGTGGTTCCCAACCTTTTCACTAGTGTGGACACCTCACCAAACTGTTCACGGACCCCCAATAACCCCCCCAACTGTTTGTGGACCCCCATCAGAGCTAATTCTAGCTGCAATTCTAGTCGTCACCAGAGTATTTTCTTACTTTTCATTTACTTACGTCTGTTTGATTAGACGTTTCACTTATGGATGCTTCACTCTGCTCATCAGTCTCCTTTCTCTTCAGCGAGCCTGATTTTAGCCCCAGATCCATGTGGAATGTAGGGCTAACGTTTGTATGCTTCTAACCACGATTGTTTCATCACATAAAGGCACCACAACATAGATTTTTGGACAGCAATTAATGACATTATTGGAAGATATTTCATTTAAAAATAATAATTGATTGCAACGTTGCAATTTATTTAAAACTTATTTTCTGTGATCCTTTTTATTCATCTTTTATTTTTTTCATGGCCCTGCTGCAATCCCCTCGTGGCCCCCCCAGGAGTCCGCGCACTCCAGGTTGGGAACCCCGGCGATAGACCATTGCAAAATGCAAGAACCAAATTCTACTTTCAGCTCCAGGATTGGAGGGAGATAGTTGAACAGGTAGGGCATGTCTACACTAGGAATTTATTCTGAAATAACTAAATCGACTGAATAACTCCCGATTTTACAAAATCAAAATAGTGTGTCCTCCACACGGGTAAACCTCGAAATGAGGCCAAGGCAGGTTCTGTTAATGTGGACGCGCTACCTTGACTGAGAGCCCTAGGAAGCACTGGGGAGTAATTAGTTCCAATGACTCTGGGGAGTTGTTCTTTCGACATAGCAGCACTGGTGCATGGCTCGTACTGCTATTTCGAAATAACTCTTTTGGTATTTGTGTTACTCCTGATGAAAAGCAGGAGGACAGATTTCAAATTCTGCAGCTTGGGGTTATTGCAAAATAAAGTCCTGCTGTAGACCAGGCCACAGAGTAGAGCTTAAAGACTTGGAGGACATTGGTTCAGTCCCCTACCAGATTTGTTGTATGACTGTGGCCCAATCACTTACACCGTACCTCAGTTTCCCAGCTATAAAATGGGGATAATAGCTGGGAGAGGCTTAGATTCTGTGGGGGGAACAGATTAATAATGATTTGATTTGGAACTCTTGAATTAAAATGCCGAACAGCTTAAACCAGGGGTAGGCGAGATATAGCCCGGGGGTCAAATCCAGCCCACCAAGCCACTGGATCCGGCCCACAGGCCGAGACCACTGGTGGGCAAACTGCAGCCTGAGAGCTGCATGTGGACCATCAAGGTTCAACGTGTGGCCCACAAGACATTTTGTTGGCTGTTGTCCACATGCAGAGATGGCAGATTCTCCCCCTCTCCATCTGCGTAGTTTTTTTTCCTACCGGTGGTATTAAAGTAACACACATGCAAAGCAGGGGCAGGTGAAGGGAGACATTGGCTGATTGTACACAGCACTGACTGCGCTCCCCCTGCAGCCAATCACAGCACTGCTACAGTCCAATCGGCACCCCCTGCAAATTCTAGGGACACAAGCAGATTGAACAAAACTGCCCTGTCCTGGGAGACATGGAGGGCCAGTTGCTAGTCTACGTTGCCCCGCTCATTGGATTTCCGCTGTTATTGGGATATTGGTGGTGGCGGGGTGCAGATCAAGGAACATTAAGTTTAAAAACCCAACTTTTGGGTTTCTCAACAAAACAGCTGCCCAGAGCAGCCGCCCATTGGGTGAGCCCCGTGCAAACGACATGGCACTAGACCACCAGGCACATGATGCTGAAAGGGCCAAAAGTTAGCACGCCGCCCAAACGGTGAGAAGGGCGCTAGAGCCCAGAGGCTCCCTTATGCCCTGAGATTAGCTCAGCAGAGAATGTGAAGCCAGTCCGAGAGCTAGTGATGGCACCCGAGTGTCTGGGCTACTCTGCATGGGCGTAAACCAGAGCAGACACAAGTCAGCTGTGCCAGTTTGCAGCGGTTCCTCAAGAGTCCAGACGGCAGCTGGGGTTTGTCGACGCATGCCTTGTTCAGGTCACAGCCTCATACATGGGCCTGCTGCGGGGATGGCTCCGTTCGCTGGCTGCGGAGTTCTGCGTCAAGCTGTTGGAGAGATGCAGGGCAAAAGACAGCCTTGGAGTTTTAAAAGTTGCAGACCTAAATTCTGAAGTCCTGACTCGATTCAGGGAGAATTGGCTACAGCAAAGATGGAGTAAAGAGGACAGGATTTGGCCTGTGGGGGATTGTAATATGATTTGTATCTCCAAAGCTTCTCATTGCTTTTGGAAAACAGAGAATTCTCAGCTCTTGTTTCCTTTGTTTGCACAATATACCAGCACTTCCACTGCTTGCTGGGCTCTTAGATGACACTGAGGGGTAAATTAGAGCTAAAGAAAAGCACAGAACACTGAAAGCCAGGACTGGTGGCTGTAAACAAACTTTATGGGATCGTGTGAAACTTGGCCACACCCATGAAAAGTGGACATAGAGCTAACTAAAATCATGCTGGACCACGGCTGTTGCCGGACCAGAGAGGTTCAGCCTATACTCAGAGGTATGAATTTTTCACACCCTTAAGCAACATAAATAGGTCAATCTAAGTGTTGACTGGGGCTCTGTTTGGGAGAAGGAGGAGAATATAGGGACATAGAATCCTAGAATCCTAGAACTGGAAGGGACCTCGAAAGGTCATCAAGTCCAGTCACCTGCCTTCATAGCAGGACCAAGCACCATCTAGATCATCCCTGATAGATGTCTGTCCAACCTGCTCTTAAATATTTCCAGTGATGGAGATTCCAGAACCTCCCTAGCCAACTTATTCCAGTGTTTCACCACCCTGACAGGAAGTTTTTCCTAATATCTAAACTAAACCTCCCTTGTTGCAATTTAAGCCCATTGCTTCTCATCCTATCCTCAGAGGCCAAGAAGAACAATTTTTCTCCCTCCTCCTTGTAACATTCTTTTAGGTACTTGAAAACTGCTACCCTGTCCCCTCTCAGTCTTTTCTTTTCCAAACTAAACAAGCCCAGTTCTTTCAATCTTCCCTCATAGCTCGTGTTTTCTAGGCCTTTAATCATTTGTGTTGCTCTTCTCTGGACCTTCTCCAATTTCTCCACATCTTTCTAGAAATGTGGTGCCCAGAACTGGACACAATACTCCAACTGAGGCCTAATCAGTGCAGAGTAGAGCAGAAGAACGACTTCTTGTGTTTTGCTTATAACACTCCATGCTGGATTTAGTTCTATTCTGCTTAGATTCTTACATTGCACTTAGCACCAAAATAATGAAGGTGGGGACATTTGGCAGCTGAAGTTAATCTGGGAGAAGAGAGAGAGAGATCCCTGGAGAGCCTCTAATTTACCCCTAAATGTCTTCTAGGAGTCCAGTAAGCAGGGAAGTGTTGGTAATGCTGTTAGACAATACTGACCGTCTGGGGTTTGGCAAGTTCTTTGGTTTGGCACCGGTGAGATCCTGAGCGTGCCAGATTAGAGAGGCACCCTGTATCATAGTTAACCTGTGTGATAATTAAACCAACCTCCATCCTGGTATAGACACACCTAGGTGGATGGAAGGTGTGTTCTGTAAACTTCGCTCCCTTTGCATGGGCACGTCAGTTACCTACCTGGATGGAAAACAAACCCATTCTTTAATGGAGGAAGCACCTACACTATCGCAGCGTCCATAGCGTAGATATGCCCGAAGCAGTCAGACCAGTTCCCATCCCCATCTGTGGGTAATCTCGCTGTGTCTGTGTGATATAGGATGTCTGTAACCCAGCTCCCAATGCTCACAGGACGACAGCTGAGCCTAATCTCCGACCAGGATAAAACACCCGTTCAGAAATCAATGAGAGGAATGCCCCTGACTGCAATGGGGCCAAGATTTCTCCCCCTTTCCTTGACTCCTATGGACGATCTGATGGAGACAGTGCTGCGTGTTCCAGGGAGCCTCGTCTCGGCTTTAAAACTAAACCACCACCCACGCCATTGCCTCGGCTCCGCTCCTTTTAAATCGCTCCTTGTCTGGTGGGCTGGGTTCCTGGGGAAAGAGAAGGGCCTTCCAATCTCCGCACCTGCATAGCAACTGCAGGTCTGCGCAGGAGGGGAGACCAAGCCAAGCCAGAAACTGACAGGGCGCATGAATGAGGTAATTAATGGCCGTGCCGCTGTGTGGGAGCTGAGGGCTTTTTATTTTTGAAATGACAAGTGGGCAGTGTGAGTGGGGTTTTGACATCAGCACTTCCTGTCTGATTAGCTCTTATTCAGCATGTGCTAATGAGCTTGAACTCTGACCTCTGCGGGAATAATTTACATATCTCCAGCCCGATACTGGGGGAATCTGCCTGGGAAGAGAGGCTGTGTTATCCGTCAGACTGAAAGCTTTTCTTTGAATTATTTATTTATTTGCACTCCCTCAGTATCATAACGTGGCCCAGCTGGGAAAGAGGGGAAACTAGCCAGGCCGATTAATTGGTCACTTGCATGCTCGTTCCAGCCTACACCAGGAACTGGCAGATGAATGCGGATTGTGCCAGATTAACCCATTCAGTGCTGGGCATAAGCATTAACATGGTTTCATAGGGCCCTATGAGTTCTATGAGTCCCATAACATAAGAACTAGGGGTGACCAAATGAAATGAATAGGTAGCAGGTTTAAAACAAATCAAAGGAAGTTTTTCTTCATGCTGTGCACAGTCAACCTGTGGAACTCCTTGCCACAGGATGTTGTGAAGACTAGGACTTTAACAGCCTAATGACTTAACCAACCAAACAATGGGTACTTAACAAGTTGCACCTTTTCTATCAGCTTCTTGTAACGCGAACACTCTAATTCACTACTTTTTCCCCTTCCACCTCCCCCCACCCCCTATTTATTTTGGAACTGGACTTTTAAATACTCCAGTCATCTGAAGAAGTGGGTTGTATCCACAAAAACTCATGATGCCATGTTTTGTTTGTCTTTAAGGTGCTATTAGACTATTGGTTGTTTTTTTCAGCTTTTCTAGTTACAGATTAACTCGATTCCCCCTCTGAAGCTCACCCACCTTTGTTTCTCTTCTTCCTAATTGGTATGTGTTGGGTGCTTGCTTTTTGTTGTGCCTTTCTGTGCTGGAGCAAAATGTCCTTTACGACTCAATATTTTCTCTGCGTGAAGGTACATAGCCACTATCGGAAAATCCCCTTGTTTTTACAAATTAGCTCAATAACCCGAACTCATTGGATGAAGCAGATGTTACCCAAAAGAGGTCATGCTCCAATACCTTGTTAGCCTCTGCGGTGCCACAGGACGCCTCGTCGTTCTTAAAAGAAAATCTGTCTTCACCGTGAGACTCTTGGTTTAAATATACAAAATGGAACACCGATCTGGAAGCTGGGGGTGTTTCTGCCATATATTAATAGAAACACGGTCACTACTCCAGCAGCTATTGGCACCAAAACTGGGCAGGCCAGTTGGCTACCCCCCCCCACTTCTTAACAAAAGAAATACAAGCGCACAGAATTCATGTTCCCCACAGATTCTCCCTCCCCCCCGCAGAATGATAGACTCTGCTGGGGGAGGCACTGCCATTATACCTTTCGCCCACCAGGGACTGCTGTGGCACCAATGCTCTGGCTGTTCTGGCACCCTTGCCAGCAGCCCGACCCTAGCAATCCAGTCAAACACTCCCCCAGCTTTTGTTTGGGTGCCCTTTTAGTTCAACAGCTCAAAACGCCTTCCTTTCTCACATACCCTCGTCCTCCATCAGATGCCTCCCTTCCCCAGGCTCTGAGGGAAACCGTAAGTGCTGCAGCATGCCGGGACGGGAATCGAATCCCGCTGTCGGAGGACCCGCTCACGGCCCCTGTCCCAAAGAGCTCATCTTTTGCACATACCGCAGGATAACCACCCGTGAGAAAATAAAATAAAGGGGTTTATAGTGAAGGTTAACGCCGACACAGTCTTGGTGAACCTCTTAACGAGAACCGACAGCCGACCGATTGCCAAGAGCACTACATTAGCGCTGTGGGGTTCGGAGCTGGAGTCGGCCTCTGTGTTAGGAGCTGTACAAAAACCAAGCCCCTGCTCCAAGCACCTTACAAGCGCATTAAGATTTGATGCCACAGAGGGCCCAACAAACAGGGTGGGAGCAGGAGGAGGAGGATAATGGGGTTGGCAACTCTGGGGCTGCGCTGACTCCATAGGCTCACGATACTAATCTCAAAGGAGGTACAGCGATGGGAGAATTATTTATAGATGTGCTGGTTGGACCTCCCTGGTTCGGCACCCTTGGGACCTGACTGGTCCCAGATGAGGGATTTTACCAGACCAGGAAAAGTCATATCTGGCACCTCAGCTCTCAGCCCCCTAGTGTTGGACTAGCTGCAGGCCGCACTGCCCTGCTGGTGCCTGCCCCCCTTTGCCTGCCATGCCTGGTAGCCCTGCTTCAGTGTGCCAGGCTCCCAGCCCCTCCAGGCAGCCCAGCTGGGGCGCGCCTGGGTGCCTGGGGGATCTAGGCTCCTGGCCCTGTTGTTGCAACCCTGCCAGCCCAGAGGGCTCCTAGGTACCAGTCCTCCACCTGGACTCTCTGGTCCTGGAATATCTGTAATCCTGCTGGACTAGGGGTGTTGCTGAACCAGACAGTCCCGGTTTACAGAGGTTCAGCCAGCGGTAGACTCTCCGTTGCTTCAAACTGTTAAATCAAACTAAAAGAGATGCTGAAGCTCAAAGAGAAGTTATGCGCTTGATGCCGAAACTAGGGGGTGAGGTTCTTTGGCCTGTGTTACGCAGAAGATCAGTCTAAATGGTCATGATGGTCCCTCCTGGCCTTAGACCAGGGCTACTCAACATGAGGCCTGTGGCTGGTCTGTTTGTGGCCCGCAGGGCAGTTTGGGTTGACACAGGGCTCAACATGTGGCCCACAGATAGGATCCTTTAAACATGGCCTCTGCTGGGAACATGCTCCACAATAGTGAGTCAATATAACGGTCTTCTGTTGATATGCGTTTTAGTAGTTACATTCCTGGACTGTTGTTGCTCATTAAGGGTACGTCTACACTGCATCGCTATTTGGAAATAACTAGCGCGATTCCGAAATAACTTAGTCTGTGTCTACACAGCAGGTAGTGATTTTGAAATAGTGTCAAAATACTCTTACTCCGACTCTGTAATCCTCATTGTACGAGGAGTAAAGGGAGCTGGAGGAAGAGCGCTCTGTTTCAAAATAAGTGCTGTGTAGATGCTCCCTATTTCAAAATAAGATACGGCAATCGATGTAGCTCAGTTTGCGTAGCTGATTTCGACGTAAGCCTTGCAGTGAAGATGCACCTTAAAAGTGCTGTCATATGGGTGGAAATTGGGTAAATATTGCATTTTATTAATAGCAGCAGAACTGACTTAAATGGGGACTTTGTGTTGTGTAGTCTTGCCTTAATCTTTGTATTCATGCCTGTCTTTGTGAAAGAAGCGATTTATATATATTTGCATATATATTTGCGTGTACATGCAACCACACTTAAGTTGCGGCCTTTGGCATATGCTGTGAGTATCATTATGGCCCCCGGGGCTTCCACAGTTGAGTAGCCCTGGCTTGGATGCTCTGAATCTGTGCCAGAACAAAGTCCTTTGTGGGTGTTAACACAATAACTTCTCTCTCGTGTGGCAATAGACTCCAGAAAGGCCTGAGTGAAGTGACAAGACAGAAGAACAATACTTCACAGACCCATTCTCTGAAGGAATCATTAAGATCATGGGAAAGAAAGGGGAAATGTCGGTTACAGGTCTTGTTCCAACTTCCTGATCCAACTGGAAAATACCCTTAGAATTCACTTGGCAGTGGGTTGCATGCCTTTGATTTACCTTGCTTCTCTTTAATAAGTGACTGGTAAACACTCAGAAGCAACAATCAGCATTTTGTGGTAAGCAAAAGTTGGAATTCCCTGAAGTTATTGACATGGGAAAAGCACAAAGAAAGTCTTAATCTTTTACCTCAGTTTCCCAGGAACAGGAAGAACTTCTTGATGTGACAGAATGGGTTTCACCCCTCCCTCCCCGACACTCCGTCAAACAAACTGTAGGCAAAGCTTTTTGGTCACACGAGACCAATGTGACTGTAGTGTAACTGCTGATTTCAGTTCCGAAACTAGGGGGTGAGGTTCTTTGGCCTGTGTTAGGCAGAAGATCAGTCTAAATGGTCGTGATGGTCCCTCCTGGCCTCAGACCAGGGCTACTCAACATGAGGCCCATAGCTGGTCTGTTTGCGGCCCACGGGGCGGTTTGGGTTGACACGGGGCTCAACACGTTGCCCACAGATGGGATCCTTTAAACATGGCCTCTGCTGGGAACAGTGGAGCTAATCTGGATTCCAATCAGCATGAAGGAGTCACATCATGGCTGGTCACAGCAGATTTGCTCAGGTGACCCATTTGCTCAGGTGTCTTCTAGTGATCTCTGCGACAGAATCAACATAAGAACGCAAATTCCAATGGCAATCTGCATGCCTTTCGCACTGCCGTCCTGCAACCAAATGTTAGCTGATCGCTTTGTTTATGATGCAAGATAGAAGAGAAGCATCCATCTTCTTCAGACCTGCAAGAGCTACCAGGAATAAAATGGAGGGTTTGAGAGAAAAATCAGCAAAGCTGATTCCAAAGATCCCCAGGGACTGTTTTTTTTTTCTTTTTGATGATCCATTGATTTTCAGGAAAAAAAAATAGGATGGTACAGAGGAGAAAACCTCTCTTTCTCAGGCCTAATTGTATACATATAGCAGCTGCTGCACAAACACCAGGCCAACTGCTGACATGGGACTCAATACGTTGCAATAGTTGCTATTTGCACAAGATGTCTTCCAGGGCTGGCCCGAGCCACTTGTGCACCCCAGGCTCCGGAAGCACAGCACTGCCTGTGGGAGCACAGCACCACCCCCAGGAGTGCGACGCATGCGTGGCCCCATCCCCGGGCGTGCGGGCCCCCCTACCCCTGGGCGCCCAGTGCCTGTGTGGCCCCACCCCGGGCGTGCGGCACATGCGTGGCCCCACCCTTGGGCGCACGGAGCATGCACAGTGCCGCCCCCCGCCCGGCCCGGCAGCCCCATGGGGCATCCAGGCGGTAGCCCGGTCAGCCCATATCTTGGGCTGGCTTGATGTCTTCTACTCATGAGATTTTCAAAACCAGATCAGACCACTGAGTCAGGATGTCCAGTGTCTAGCAGTAGCCAATCCCTGAGGCTTCAGAAGAAAGCAAAACAAACAACCCAAAAAAACACCCATCTCCCTGGAGTGTCTTTGTTTCCCTTGGATCTAAAATAAATCGAACCACATGACGCTGACCCATTATATTCTTACGTAATGTACGATGCTGCAGATGGGGCGGAGGGAGCCTTCTTGAATCCTAAGAGGAGCTCAACACGTGCACCGAAGCCTGGACTTTGATTTCCCTCCTTACAGTATCTATCAGAATCATTCAAGATCTTAAAATTATCCCTTCCCCCTTTTTACACCCAACCACATAGTTAGTTTATAAGAACATACAAATGGACATACTCGGTTAGACCAAAGGTCCAGCTAGCCCAGTGTCCTGTCTGCCAACAATGCCAGATGCCCCAGAGGAAGTGAACAGAACAGGAAATCATCAAGTGATCCCTCCCCTGTCATCCATTCCCGGCCTCTGACAGAGGCTAGGGACACCATTCCTACCCATCCTGGCTAATAGACATTGATGGACCTAACCTCCATGAATTTATCTAGTTCTTTTTTGAACCCTGTTAAAGTCCTGGTCTTCACAACCTCCTGTGGCAAGGTTGACTGTGGAACTGCATCAAGAAAAACTTCCTTTGGTTTGTTTTAAATCTGCTATCTATTAAACCTGCTACCTATACATCTCATTTGGTGACCCCTAGTTTAGTGTGCTTTGATTCGTTTAGGGCCTGATCCAAAACCCATGAATGTCCATGGGGCTTGGATCAGGTGCTTAATGGCATTGGTTTCATAAAAGCCAATTAGTTGCTAAACTAGTGTTTGGCAGAAATACAGAATTCATTCCTTCAGGGTGGATCCAGCCCAGATGGATTGTTTGTACAGCCGATTCTTATAACCAGGTATTTATCATCTGAGTTTCCTTGGACTTCATGCTCTTTTCACTCTGCATCCTTTTTTCAGTGGTATGAGCAGGAATACCGTAATAGGAGGACTCTGACAAGTCTGACCAAGGAGACTGGGGAAGGCTAACCTTTCCAGGGGCTCACGTTCTAATCTGGGCCCCTTCTCATGCATCCTGTTCACCTCAGTGCTTTTCATCACTTGTGTTCGGGTTGTAAGTAAGGTGTCTTTTTTTTCTCAGCTCTTGCCAGGGTTGAGAATGTTCGATGCAATCAGGCCCATTAGCTCACTAAGCCCGCTAAAATATTTATGAGTAGCCTAAACAGCATGGCTTGTTGATAATTTGATCTAAAAGTGTCTGGTCAGTGATCCCTTTCTCCCCACCTCCCCCATAATGGTGTAGTGGTGCATGGTCATTGCAGGATTTGCTAGACATCATTAGTAATCCTACCATTGCTTTCTTGAGAGGACGGTGGCCAAATTATCAAGGCTGTCATCACGGCAGATTCCGGCTCTTGAGTCCAAATCCCTCCCTTCGCCTTTTTTCATTTCCTGGCTGAGCATCGGGGGAAGGGATTATGTGATCCGATAGGTAAAATTATCCCATCAGAAGTGAGCCTTCTAATAAAAGGCTTTGCAGGCCTGGTTGTATGATATCCCTGAGAAGGCTACGTTCCTCTGGAGGTTTGTATTGAAGGGAACTGTCCGTCCCTATGGAAACCCAGCAGCACAAAAGGCCTGCTTTGCCGCAGCAGCGGCAGAAGGAAGAAAACGAGGCACACACAGCGAGGTAGAAGATAGCAAAGCGGCCGTGTTGCCTGTTTAGAAATTCAAAACCAGTCGGAGCTTGGCTGGAAAGCTGCCGGGAATTCTTGCAGCCGGTGAAAAGTTGGGATGCCGGGGCCAGTAGTTCTTGGCGTATTTCTCAAAAACAAATGATCAGGGCTTGCAAGCTGCCTAGCGTGGAAAAAACAAAAAAGCAACTTGCAGGAATCTTTTGCTGTAACTCCAATCCCTTTCTCCACTGTTTAAACAGATACTCTGTTTCTTGCCTAGTAGTTATAGATGGAAGCTTCCAGTAGCCTCTTTATTGATACCTACAAATTGGAGAAGGTCCAGAGAAGAGCAACACAAGGGATTAAAGGTCTAGAAAAAATGATGTAGGAGGGACAATTTGTTTAGTCTAGAAAAGAGAGGAGACATGATAACAGCTTTCAAGTACCTAAAGGCTACATCTACACTGGCATGATTTTCCGGAAATGCTTTTAACGGAAAAATTTT
>JANRFK010001605.1:4894072-4911535 GCA_030068395.1 Apalone spinifera | reverse complement strand
ACAATTTTATTCTTTACTATTGTTTTGACTAATTTGCCCGGTACTAAAGTTAGATTTTCCCACCAACACAGAGTCAGCAGAGGTCAAGTCCGTCTGCGGCTGCTCCCCTGCCATCACCTTTCCCCCAGAAACCACCTACAGATTCCTCCAAAGACCTCCTGCTTTCTTCTCATCTCTGGCACCTCCCACCTGCCAGAACTCTCCCTTCCTACCGTGTTCCTGACTGACGCCATCAGCCACCCTGCCGCCCCATGTCTCTCATGTCTGCTGGTGCCCTCTTTTGAGCCCAACAGTGATCAGCTGACAAGGCACAGTTGCATTACCCTCTTCCCTCTTAAAGAGCCATTGCCACCCGGTGACATATGTCCTCCTATTATGTATACCTCCGTGCTACACAGATACTAAGAAACTAAAGTTCTACTGTGTAATCTCTGGCCCCTTTCTTCTTCTGACCTATTTCTCTTCTCACTCACAATATTCCTTCACTCCGTTTCCCCCTCCTAGTTGTAGGTCTATCAGCAGCCCAGAGCCTGGGTACTTTTGTTTTAGTGGCATAGAACAGCCTCAAGACTGCCGAGTTAATTTCCTTTTCTCATGCCTAATCTCTTTGCTCCGCGATGTGAAACTGACATGAGAACAGCATGAGTCTTGAAAACTGAGGGAGATCTCCCTGGGTCTGTAGGAAAACAACTTTCCACCTGTGCTGTTATGCCAACAGGCATCCTACAGAGGGAGGTTGGGGGGGGGGTTAGTAATGATTTATTTTGGGGGTGGGAAGTTGTTTGCATTTTTAGGTTGTTGTTTTTTGTGATGAATTTAGACAGGGATTTTCTAAAGGGCCTAGAGGAGTTAGGTGCCCAGCTTCACTGAAAAATGCTCATCATCTATGAGAACTAATAAATCTACATTCGTTTTGATAGTCAGTCTGCATTTAGAATGGATGTTATGGGGGTGGGAAGGGGACAACGGGGCCAGATTTATACATATGGCATCCACATCATCCCACCGATTGCCCAAGTGCCCACTTGTGTATGCTCTAGAGTTACAGAACCAGGGCCTGCGAGAGAATAAACATGGTACCCCAGAATATTATTCTTGGAGACTCTTTTTCCAGAATAGATCCAATAGGTGTGTCCAGCCTAGAAAAATGTTCACACTTGGATCAAATTTAGCTAACACAGAGGAGTTAAGCCTCACCTGAAGCTGCCCATTTTTCCTAGCATTGGTGCAAGACGCTCCACGTTTAGCAGCTCCTTAGAACTAGGCTCTTTCTGGCTAAAATCAAACTGAAGGTGTCATCCGATGAACGCTGGCACGGTGGTCAAGTTTATTTCCACCTGACCTCGTTCATATGAACTCAACCTGGCCTAAACCTGGCCTTTCCCACTCCTCCAGACAAAGCCCAAGAGGCCAGTCTCTCTCTCCTGTTTTACAGGCATTCTAGCACTGCGCCCCTTTTGCCGGTTCTTTAGGTGTTACCCTTGCAGGCTAAGAAACTAGCAGCAGTTGCTATAGAAACCTGACGACGACCCTCAGAGAGAACCCACCGGGGAGAGACTTCTCAGGTGGCTGAGAAATAGCCATCGTGATGGTAAAGGAAGTGAATCTACAAGCTGGAGGAAGGGGTCTGCGCGAACATATTCAGGTTTGTAACCAGTCTTGGGGGACAGGTGGATGTCTTGCTTATTAAACCAACTTCTGTTGGTCAGAGAGACAGTCTTTGGAGGACCTGACAAAGAGCGTACGTATAACTTGTAGCATAGTTTGTAGACCTGGCTGGTAAGTCCAGGCCAAGACATATCTGCCCTGAATGGCAATACATGATAAGTCAAGCCAGTTGGTTAATCTAGGAGCAAGACAACCAGGGAGAATACTGTGCCCCGACAGTGCAATAAAAAACCCTCTCTAGACTCAGTCACAATGAGGCCCGTCCTTTCTGTACCATAGCGGAGAGGAGAGATGATCATTGCAGAAAAATCAGCGTTGGCCATGTCATTCAGTTGAGGCAATGGATTTCCCCAGACGTTTGGGGACATCTGAATGGTACTTTGAACCAGGCCCTTCCCTAAAATGAGGACAATTGAAAGGACTCTTTCCTGCTATGTTTCAATGAGCTGTTTTGGACACCGCGCTGCCCGGCACCAAAGATCTGAGAAGACCTGCCCTGGCAAACACAAACCATTGCAGGCTGGCTGATGGACACATGGAATATATCAGACTCTCTCCCTTGGAATATCTGTCCATTCTGCATTACCAGCAGCCGCAAGCTCCCGTGCTTAAGAGTCTGGCTCGCCGCATCTGTGTGGCTGTTATTTTGATAGAGAAGCACCTGTTGCGATCCAGGATCATATTCCAAAAGCAGACACATGCGCCGAATAGCAGCCCCTCTCAGCCGATGACATGCATGGCAACAGGGAAAGGGTGAAGATCAATTTTACACCTAATTTAACATGCGCTAACATGTCTCCGTGAGTTTCCTACTGTAATAGAGTTTCACTCGGTGCCACTGACAAGCATTTCCTTTTTTGTCTAGGAAGCTCTTTAACATGTCTTCAAAGCCCTTTCGGGTTTCTGAGTTTAACTTCTTACTTGCCAGGTTAGTGTTGTTTGCACTTGAAAGGGTCTTGTAAAGAACAGCTGAGCCCTCGTGAAGAAATTTCAGGGGGAAAAAACCTGGTTATAACCCAAAATCTGTGTGTGAATCCTGGCTTATTGGCATGTTTATTTGTTTGTGATTATTGGGGGATTTTCATCAATATAAAAGTTGGCCATGAGCCTGCAAATCCGTCCCACATGCACCTAATTTTTAACAGGCGAAGCGTCCCACAGACCCCAATGAAACTATGCACATGAATAAAGTCAAGCCTGTGGCTACAGGCCTAGGACCTTTATTCCTTAAAAAACTAACACTTCCCACTGCTTCAGAGGGGGAGCCGAGTTAGCCCGTAACTGGACAAATGTAAAAAACAACGAATAGTGTAGCAGCATGTTAGAAACTAACAAAACATGAAGATGGTATCATGAGCTTTCAAGGACACAACCCACATCTTCTTCCTACTGCCTCACTCTACATTGACCTGGTTGTCAACAGTTTATGGCATTTTAATCCACAGCATCCGGGATGCCTTGTAGAAATGTGGCTTCAGATGGGGACGATATAACAGATTCGGATACGAATTCTTTACAAACAGCTTTCCTTACTGTGAGCTCTCTGAAACGGGGACATTTTGCATTGCGCTGTCTACGGTGATATGAAAGCTGTGATGAATAAACAGTACAGATCCTGCTTTATTGCAACTCTCCTGAGCCATAAAATTAAGGTGAAGAAAAAAAACACAGAAAACGTGAGACATACACATAGTTTGCTTTGATTAGGATAATTTTCAGGAAGCTAACTATGCCGATGCAATGAATCTATGACCAGGCAGCCTTCCCAAACTACCCTACAGGCACAGTCCGTATAATATTAAAGTCCTCTTCATGGAGGTCAACTTTAATAGCAAATAAAACAAAGTGATGACATAAAGATCAGCTGAAGCCTCCTTCCCGGGTTGAGCGACACCTAATGATCCTCCCCTTGGACTCCTCAGCCCACACCCTAGATCCTCTCTCCCAAAAAGTCACTCCCACCTCCAGAAAGTGCTTAGCCCTTTCCCAGCAGGATCAACACTTTCTGAAAGGATCATAGAATCATAGAATACTAGGACTGGAAGGGACCTCAAGAGGTCATGAGGGCAGGACCCAGTACTGTCTAGACCATCCCTAATAGACATTTATCTAACAGGATGGGGCTGTTCACCAATTTGTTCATTATTAACACAAGCTGTGCATTGTGGGCTAAATCCACCTCACTTTACCCACACCCATCCCCATTAGTAGTTTCCATCCGAGGGAGGCAAACGGGATTTGATTGTGTTTCCTTCCCCAGGAAGAGCACCGAAATGCAAAGCTCTGCTCCGGAGGTTAAACTCCTTCCAGTGAATGGCTGAATTTGCACACTCTAAAACATCATTTTCTAAAGTGTAACTGCAATGCCATCTGTCCTGCAAACTTGTACCTCGCTGGCACCCACTGAAGAACTGGGGCTCGTTATTTTTAAAGACCGATTAAGATTTAATGTATGGTCCATCCAAGTGCAGCCCCTACTGTACAATCCAACACCTGCTCCTTGTCTAGAGGAAAACAGTGCCGTCCCTCATGTTCTAAACCCATACACTCATACATGGAGATCCTCCTGTCTCTGCCACACCTCCAAAGGATCCAACCAATTATCCCAAGCTCTTGTTCCGTCAAGAGCAGAGAGGAGATCCAAATAAGCAGACAGCAATGCAAATTGGTTCTTCTCCCGTAAGGGGGGAGGTAGGAGGGTTCCCTCCTTCTGGGGGGGCCTTTTCGCAAACCCGAGTCGCCGGGTAAAATTTGATCCGCCTGCTGGATTCCTGAGTCCATCGAATGGCTTCTGGGATTATGCTGCAGATGTTGCTTCCAGCAAATGTCTCAGAATCCTGCAGTGTGGTGTCACAGCTGGCCATGCCATTAATCGCAACAATATTTGCTTGGGGGCGTTTTCGTTGAAACCATGGCTGCGAGAGCTTTTGTTAGGATTATGATTTGATTTTTTATTTTTCATCTGCCATGCCAGCATTCCCCTCCACCATCCCCTCCTGCTTGTACAAGGGTTATTGCTTGAGGACATCTGGTTTCACAGCTCGACGCAGGCATATTTCCACCATATAGCTCCTTGCTTGTTGACAGGGCAGAATTTTTTAATATGGGGTTACTATCATCCAGACTTCCTCCACCTCCTCATTTATGTGATGGATACCTCTAAACGGTCCCTCCGTGCCTCTGGCTTCAATCCACGGGCCCAGTTTTATTAGCTCACATACAAGACACCTAGATGTCTGATTTTCCACTCCCCGTCCTGCCGTGAAACCCAAGCTGTAAACAGGACCAGGACCAAACTGTACTTTTAAAAATGGGCTGCTCCCTGGAGACGAGCCCGGTGGGTAAGAATCTTGGAGGGCTGGATACCATATGCGTGTGAGTTGAAAACCATCCCTCCTGATTCTGGACGGGGGCTTCTGCACCACCAAAGCAGAGACTGCTCCCAAATGTTGAGAGTTTACATGGAGCGCCGGGTCTCCTGGGATGGAATTCTGGGAATGTCCTGGCGCCCCCTGCTGTGGGGATAGGATCAGTAAAGTGGTGAGTTACGTACCTCTCAGCACTTCGATGCTAGGAAGGTCCCAATAAACACAGGAAATGCTGTCATATCTCGCAAGCTAAGAATGGCCATTCTGAGCAAGCACTGGGCTTCCACTGGATTCGTTATTCAAGCAAAATACGAGCTTTGCCACCATCTCCTCTTTCAGTTTTCTTCCCCCGCCTCCTCCCTTAAGCTCCCTCTAGTGTCTTCATCCAGGTATTGAATTTGTATTCTCCAGTTCCGTGAAGCGAACCTTAAATCCCCCAATTGAGCCATACTTGCCTGCCCAAGGGAAACCAAGGCTCTGTAAGTGGCATTCATGGGACCCCGTTCTGGAGCCAGTAGTGACCCTGCACGCCAGGAGGGTGCTGTGGGCCCTGTGCTCCTGGGAGAGAAGAAACGTGAAACTGCCGGGTAGGGCCGTAACAAGGGCGAGGCGAGTGAGGCACTTGCCTCAGGCGCACAGCTGAGGGGGCGCAGAAAAGGCAGCTACTGCACTGTCTTCGCTCGTGCCTCGCGCCACGACCGCACCCCCCCCCCGCCCGCGCCACGGACGGTCTTGCCTCAAGCGCCAAATTAGCTAGGTGCGACTCTGCCGCCGGGGGCATCAGGAAAGACTTCCATTGGTGAGACCCAGCAGGGCTGGCCTTACCATGAGGCGAACTGAGGCAGCTGCCTCAGGTGCCAGACGGTGGGGGAGGGGGGCGCCACTAGGACTCAGAGTGTAGAAAATTGTGTCTGCTGCTGGTGCATATGTAATCTCTCTGCTCTAGATGCACAGAGATGGGGGAGTGCTGTGCTGGAGGAAGGAGGGCAGAATTGAGACCTTTCAAAGTTTTGGCCCAAGCGAGGGGACATGGGGGTGTCATTTGAGCTCCCCGCCTCAGGTGCCAAAATGTTGTGGGCCGGCCCTGAGACCCAGGCAGCTAGTTCCAGACTCCTGAGCAAACTCCAAAAGCAGGTTGCCTGTCTAAATGCCCCGGGCATTTTCAGTGGGCAGCGTGTTTCTTCTCCGGTTTCTCTGACCGACTTTTGCATGGAGTTCCGATCTGTTAAGCAAAGATTATGCTTTATGGCGGCGAGTGCTGGGTTTACGTAGCCTAGAGATCAGGGGTGTAAACATGGCAGCGATAGCTACGGAGGACGAGCCAGCGAGCGGGAAACTTGTGAAACCATTCTCTTCTGTATCATTTGAAAAGCATTTTGGGGCCTTCTGAATTGAATTGTTGGGCTTTCTACATTCTAAGTATGTGCTTGGGTGGGCTGCTGAAACAGACCCAAGGTTCTCTGAGGAGTTCACGAAGAATGGGCCAGAACCTCCCATCATTGGGAGTTTTATGTAAAAATCGATGGCAGGAGTTTTATGTAAAAATTGATGGCAGGATTTGCACATAAATATATAGAAAACTAAGGTTGCCAACTAGGTAATATTTAAAAACTGGTGTTATGTGGACACCAGGTGAGGTGGATCTACACCAGGTCTGCCACTTTCCCCCAAGGTCCTATCCCTGCCCCCACCTATTTTTCCCAAAGCCACCTTTTCTCCTGAGCCTCACCCTGGCCCTTCCTCTTCCGCTGAGGCCTTACCGCGTCCACGCTTCTTCCTTTCCTTCCATCACTCACTGCTTTTCCCTTCCCACCCACTTCCCCCTCCCCCACGGATGGCCCTTGCTGAGTAACAGCTGCGGTGTGTGATGGTACCTCCCTGCCTCCTCTACTCACATTAAGCAGGCTTTGGGTTCCCAGTCAGCAGTTCTGATTGGACACCGTCAGGTCCCCTTTCCGACTGGACTTTCATACCCTGAGCACCTGACCACCCTAATAGACCAAACGAATAGTGTTGCCCTCCCAGAATGCAGCCACCTCATCGTGACACAGGACAGCGTTTAACATGGCGCCACCTCACAGCAATCTCATTCTCAGCCAATGCGGGCAACTCACCGAGAAACCAATGGAGCTGTGATTCTGGGGACACGTTGAGGGTAGACTCAAGGCAAGTGGGTGGGGGTAGATAGCTTTGCTGGAGCGGCTGACCCAGGGGCGCCAGAATCTTACGAAGCTGCCATGTGATGTTTAAAAGGCCACCTGGCAACTCTCACTGACGTCTTCACAAACAGTCCCCGTTTCCGTGACCAAAAAGCAAGTTGGGTTTGCAGCAGAGAACTGGGCCTCTGGACCCAAGCAGCGATGCCAGAAGAGGTCCGCCTTGGAGAGGGGAGTTTAAAGCCCAGTTCTGGATGGACCTGGAAGGAAAGCATGATATTTCAAACGGGCCTGGATGGCGCCACTGCTTATACTGTGGCAGCGTTGGCGGTCGGGGCCCTGGTTCCCTTTGAGTTGCTGCCAGAGCGCTGTGCCGTGCCAAATGCTCTGCATAGCTCTGAGGGCTGGAGCAGGAGGCAGTGCCACACTCTGGGTGGAGCTAAGAGCTGACTGCCCTCAGCCCCGCCCCTTCCCCCAAAGCTCCACCCCTTCTTCCCAAGGCCCCGCCCTTTCCAGGGCACGGAGCCGGGGCCCCCCATACCTTGACCGCAGGCCTGTGGCAGCAGTCAGCCCTGGTACATGAGGGAAGCAGCCCCGAAACTGATGTACATTGCTGGTCGGATACGTTATGTGGTCGGAGGAAGCACTGGACTGGCTGAAGTACTGCTGCTCTGAAGACAAGCCCCGCATTAAGGGTAGAGTCCTGCCAAAGGTTCACTGCGTAACCTCATTTTGATTTGTGGGTTCTCCTGATTCTGTTTGGGCCTTATCCGAGGGGTTGCCGTGTTAGTCTGTGTCCGTGTTAGCCTGTGTATGCATCTGACAAAGTGGGTCTTAGCCCATGAAAGCTTACGCCCAAACCATGCATCCAAAAAAGTGGGCTTTGACCCACAAAAGCTGTTAGTCTTTAAGGTGCCACAGGACTCCTTGTGGTTTGGAAGAGTTCTGGAAGAGGCAGAACTTAGGATGCCTTGGCTGCCGCAGCTCGGGCACTGATTTAGAGATCATGGCATAGAGACTTCTAAATTTATAAAGTTTGTGGAAGATACCAAGGCGGGGGGAAGTTTGCACGTGCTTTGGAGGAGAGGATTAAAATTCCGAGTGATGCGGACAAGCTGGAGAATTGGCCTGAAGTAAATCAGATAAAGCAAGGACAAATGCAAAGTATTCCACTTACAAAGGAACAATTGCAGCATCTGGTCCATAGATGCTCCTGGACCAGAGAGCCCCAAAGCCTAACAGCGGGAGGCCAGGGCTGGAGGAGCCGGGGGCTGGGGAATTCCAGGCACCCGCGGCAGCATGGGGTTGGAGGCTGGACACCTGCGGCAGCTGCAGGCTGGAGAACCAGGCGCCAAAGGCAGCCTGGGGCCGGCGCTGGCGGCAGGAGAGTGGAGGAGAGGGTAGAGGTGGCCAGAGACAGAGAACTAGCTGGCTCATGGCTCATAGCAGGGGACACCGCCCCTGATCTGTCAAATCCTGTCATTCAGGACCCCAGTCAGGTCCCAGCTGTGCCGGACGAGGGAGGTGCAACCAGTCGTTGCACACATACAGAATAGGAAGTGACTGCCTAGGAAGGAGTCACTGCAGAAAGGGATCTAGGGGTCAGAGTGGATTGCCAGATACATATGAGGCAACAGTGTGATTCTTCCCCTCTACTCCATGCTGATCAGGCCACAGCTGGAGTGTCCAGTTCTGGGCGCCACATTTCAGGAAAGATGTGGACAAATTGGAGAAGGTCCAGAAAAGAGCATCAAACATGATTAAAAGTCTAGAAAACATAATCTAGGAGGGAAGACTGAAAAATGTGGGCTGTTTAATCTGGAGACATAAAAGGGTGTTACAAATTATTCTCCTTAACCTCTGAGGATAGGACAAGAAGCAATGGGCTTAAACTGCAGCAAGGGAGGTTTAAGTTGGACATTAGGAAAAACTTCCTACCTGTCAGGGTGGAGAAGCACTGGAATAAGTTGCCTAGGGAGGTTATGGAATCTCCATCACTGGAAATATCTAGAGCAGTTGGATAGACACCTGTCAGGGATGGTCCAGATAACACTTAGCCCTGTCACAGTGCAGGACACTGGACTGGATGACTTTTCAAGATCCCTTCCAGTCCTATGATCCTATAATTCCAATGTCTGCATTTGGCCTAGTGAATCAGTGGCAAAGCTGGAAACAGACCCTAGGGCTACGTCTAGACTGGCATGATTTTCCGAAAATGCTTTTAACGGAAAAGTTTTCCGTTAAAAGCATTTTCAGAAAAAGAGCGTCTAGATTGGCACAGACACTTTTCCGCAAAAGCACTTTTTGCAGAAAAGCGTCCGTGCCAATCTAGACGCGCTTTTGCGCAAAAAAGCCCCGATTGCTATTTTCGCGATCGGGGCTTTTTTGCGGAAAAGAAATGTCAGCTGTCTACACTGGCCCTTTTGCGCAAAAGTTTTGTGCAAAAGGGACTTTTGCCCGAACAGGAAGGGCAAAGTATTTCCGCAAGAAGCACTGATTTCATACATTAGGAAGTCAGTGCTTTTGCGGAAATTCAAGCAGCCAGTGTAGACAGCTGGCAAGTTTTTGCGGAAAAGCAGATGATTTTCCGCAAAAATTGGCCAGTCTAGACGCAGCCTAGGAGTTTTGATTCTCGTCACCCTCCTCTAATTACTCACTTGGATCGATTCTATAGCTCTAACCTGTAGAAGCTGTAGAAACCATTTCATATTTAGCTAGAAGTCATCTTGTATAACAGAAACCATTTCAGCTTTTCTCTCAAGCACGTAGCCCAGCGTGAACCCCGTGAGAAGAGGCCTACAGGATGGGCTATTGGTATGTGTTAATTGGGCTGGTTGGGACAGGAGGTGTACTCCCTCGTACCTGTCTGCCATCTTGTTGATAAGGCTTTGTTTTTCCTAGTCTAATTGATGATTTCTGTAATTGGATGCCCTGACGTCAGACTGTTTGGTTAAGGGTATAAAGATACTAAGATTGATTGTTTTAGTCAGCCTTACTGGGCCTGCTTTTGCTGGGACCACATTTGGCTCATGCTGTGCTTTATTAATTAATAAAGTTGTTTGTTAGCTGCCTAAACAGAGAGGAGCGTTTTTGCTTCAACAAACCTAAATAGTCCCAGTTTCCATCTATCGGTTCAACTCAGATATGTCATGGGCCCAGCCGAGCTGACAGCCTCCCCAGGACCCTGGGGAAGGGGTGGATGGGTGGGAGGTAGCTCCAAGCTCTCCGAAGGGGCGGGGCCAAAAGTGGAAGGGCGGGGCCACAGATGGAAGGGCCAGGGAGGAAGGAGCGAGGCAGCCAGTCTTGTACCCCCACCCAGACCTTCAGCGCTTCCTGGAGCACGCAATGCATCACTCTGGCAGCGGTTTAAAGGGGCCTGGGGCTCCAGCCACCACCACTGCTATTCACCAGACCCCAGGGCAACTGCCCCCTTTGCTCCCCCTCCGCCCTGTCGGCAGGCTTGCAAGGCCAGATTCAACTCCGTTGAAATCAGTGGAGTGGCACCTGCTTACCCCAGGCCTAGATTTTGCCCAGCGTTTGCTTTGATCTAGCAAACAACACAGAGGGCAGAAAAGAAAATGATCGGTCTGTTTAAAAGCAGAATTTCCTTTACACCCCTGGGTTTACTGGTTACTGGGAAATAACTTTTACAAACCATTTTCTATAAAGGACTTGTTTTCAGCTAGTTTTATATAGTAGCTTTTGTTCATATAAAACATCGAGACGGCCACTTTCTCCCCTACGTACACCCCTTAATACTTATGGGAGGTATTACAGTGTGAAATATATCCACCACTAGCTGGGCCGTGTCGTGAAGCTAAAATGAGCAGAGTAAATCCTGAGAAGGAATTTGTTTAACCTATAACCTTCAAGTAATAAGTGGAGTGCTAAATGTTTTGGCACACACTGATATATTTTTATAACTTTTGGCAAGGCTGCTCGAAGACTGAAAGAAAAACTGAACGCTGGAGAAATGGCTTTCGGAGTCTCGCTCCTTCAAACCGCTGCTGCCGTAAGTCCAGAGTCGGATCGTTAGCACCGGACCATGGGCAATCAGACTAATTGGGCTCCCGGATGGCATGATTTTTCGTACTTCGGACAGGGCTGCGGATGGAGTTGCATTAACATGAGTGGCCAAGGGTGGGAACTTCTTTTGGTGCAGAAATCGTGGGGGAAGACGGGCAGCACTACTTTTCAGAGTGTTGATGGTTTGCTTCATTCCCATGTTGGAGGGTCAGATTGTCCCAGTACACTTTGTCCTGATTCTTTGCTTCAGTTCCTTTTTTGAATCCCCCCTCCCTTCCCCCTTTGCAGTTAATTAAAACTCTTGGGAAGGTTTAGCAGCGAGCTGGAGAGGAGGGAAGCCAAAACCACGCTTGCTCCTTTTCCACTGATAATCCGAGCAGTGTGGTTTTCACACCCACCGGGGCCGACAGATTTGCCAGGCCCCTGGGCAAGGTGGAGGAAGGGCCCGCTCCATGCTCCTAGAAGGGGCGGGGCCTCGAGTGAAAGGGGTGGGGCTGTGGGCCACCAGCTTTTAACGCTGCCCAGAGCTCACTGCACCGCCAGGCAGCACTCAGACCCACCTGGAGCTTGCTGTGTGGTGCTCCAGCCACTGCAATACTGCCTGGGCCCTTTTGAATCACCAGGCCCTGGGGCATTTGCCTCCTTTGCCCCTCCCCGCCACATTGGCGGGCCTCTTCACACCCACGGCCATGGCACCGTGAACCTTGCCCTGTCTCAGATGGGAGTGGAAGTAGTAATTCTATTTCCTTCTCTCTCATTGACTCATGGTGTGTCCCGGAGGCCTATCCACCTTCCTGAGCCTCCATTTACCCATCTGTACACTGGGGATAATTCCCAGCCTCTTTCACAGTTCCCAAGGCCAGAACGGACCACTGACCACTGGGACAGTGAGTCTGATCTCCTTCTGAGACTGTCCCCACAGTCACCCCCGGGGCAGATCTTTTAGAAACCCACCCGATCCTGTTTTGAAAATGGTCAGTGATGGAGCACCCACCAGGACCCTTGGTAAATCGTGCCCACAGTTAATAACACTCACCGTTAAAAACGTACACCGCATTGACAGCCTGAAGGTGTCTTGCTTCAACTTCCAGTCAACCCTCGGGGTGTGTCTAGACTCAGAGGCTGCGTCTATACTGGGGCACTTATTCCGGAAAATCAGCCACTTTTCCGGAATAAGCTGCGAGCTGTCTACACTGGCCGCTTGATTTTCCAGAAAAGCAATGACGATCTACTGTAAGAAATCAGCTGCTTTTCCAGAAAAACTATGCTGCTCCCGCTCGGGCAAAAGTCCTTTTTCCGGAAAACTGTTCTGGAAAAGGGCCAGTGTAGACAGCACAGTAGTGTTTTCCGCAAAAAAGCCCCGATCGCGAAAATGACGATCGGGGCTTTTTTCCGGAAACGCGCGTCTACATTGGCCATGGACGCTTTTCCAGAAAAAGGGCTTTTCCGGGAAAGCATCCTGCCAATGTAGACGCTCTTTTTCCGGAAATACTTATAATGGAAAACTGTTCCGTTTTAAGCATTTCCGGAAAATCATGCCAGTGTAGACGTAGCCAGGGTGTGTCTTTACCTGCGTCTAGACTGCCGCCGCAGTCTGTCGGCAGCAAATCGAAAGAATGCGGCAGTTTTGTCGACACACCCAAGGGCACAAAGGAAGGTTGTGTCAGAGCAAGTAATTGAACTTGCATCGCTGGCAAATGCCCTAACCACTAAGTCATTCTTCCTCTCCCTTTTTGTCATCTAAAACTGGCTGCTGGAGACACAGGAAAGAACCTTCTTTTAAGGCATGATTTCTACCTTCTGATGAAGGTCTGTGCTGGGGCATCTGCCCTGCACTGGCCCTATCAGGGTCAAAATCCAGCCCTGGGAGAAGGCTGGGAGAGTGGAGCCCGCAGCTGAGGCAGATACAGCCAATTAGGGCCCAGCTGGGGCTGTATAAATAAGGGCTCATGAGGCAGGGGAGAACACACTAGTTGGGGAACAGGAGGGACCTGGCTGCCAGGGAAGCTGGTGGCTTCCTGAGACAGAGCTGGGCTGGGGGAAGGCAGGCAGAGCGGAGGACCCTGGCCTGACCTCTCCCTGGGCCTGAGGCAAGGTCCAAGGCGTATTAGGGCTACAGGGAGGTAGCCAGGGCAGCAAAAGGCAGCAGGTCCACCCCCTCCCTTGCCAAGGATGAGTGGCTATTTCAGGGGCAAGACGATGACTGGCCATGTGTCATTGGGTGTAGGGAAATTGGGGGTTCCCTCAGAGGGGAGGACTCCAGAATGCAGGGGCACTGACCTAGGATAGTACAAGGAAGGAAGGAACCAGCAGAAGACCTGCACCAGAGGCTGGGACAGCAACCTGCAGGGGGCGCTCTGAGTTGGAAGAGCTGTTGTCCTCCGTGACCCACGGGGGGTGAATGTTCGCCCCATGCTAGGATCTCATCACACCGATGGACTCCTCCTTCGAGAGGAATGCCCCTAAAACTCACTCACATCCTGTCCCATGGCAACATTAACCGGGGCACCGTGCAATGAGCTGCAATTTTACCCTGATATTTTGTGTTATTAATCCTGAGGGGGAATCTAAATTGCTCGCTGGCTTATTTCCTATGAATATTTGCTAGCTCGTTTGCACAGTCACCATGAGCTTTTCGAGATGTTGACTAGCAGAGACACCACCGACTCTTTGGCCTGGGACAAAGCAAACGGTGTGCACTAGAGTCAGACTCAGCTCCTCCCCAAATAATGAAAAGAGAGATGATGAGGCTTTAATTTCCAAGTGGGTGGGTGTTGATCTTGCAGCATGTTCAGGTACTGCTGGGTGTATACATGAGTGTGTAATTAAGGGCAGCAGGTTAAATATGGGGATAAGACATCCTAACCTGTTTTTTTGGTCTGGCACAGGTAGGTTTGATTGTAGACAATAATTTGCAGGTGTAAATGGCTACAGCTTGCAACTATATAAGTGATTTTACTTCTACTTATAGTCCCAGGGCCACTCAAATCAGCAAGATTATTTTCATTGGCATTGGATCAAGTCCTCTCCCCATGCACAGTTTTGTCTGTCTGTTCACAACTGAATCCAGGTCACCACAAGTATGCTAAAAAGAACCACCATCACGCACACACACACACACACACACACACACACACATGAGTGAGAGAGAAACCAGCATGACATTTCTTCCCACACACAAAGGCAGATGGGGGTGTTCTCCATCTAAATGACTTTTCTTCTTAAGGTGAAACATCTAAACAAAAAAAGAGAGGGCGGATAAAGAAAAGTTATTTATTAGTTCCCTAAATAGAAGAACTAGAGGACACCAAATGAAATTAATGGGTAGCAGGTTTAAAACTAATAAAGAAAGTTCTTCTTCACACAGCGTGTAGTCAACCTGTGGAACTCCTTGCCAGAGGAGGCTGTGAAGGCTAGGACTATAATAGAGTTTAAAGAGAAGCTAGATAATTTCATGGAGGTTAGGTCCATAAAAGGCTATTAGCCAGGGGATGAAATGGTGTCCTTGGCCTCTGTTTGTCAGAGGCTGGAGAGGGATGGCAGGAGACAGATCACTTGATCATTGTCTTCGGTCCACCCCCTCTGGGGCACCTGGTGCTGGCCACTGTCGGCAGACAGGATACTGGGCTAGATGGACCTTTGGTCTGACCCAGTACGGCCTTTCTTATGTTCTTATGTAACAAAAGTAAAGTCTCCATCTAGCCGGGCGACCCACCAGGAGCTGACAGCAGAAGCCTAACAAATTCAAATTAGAAACTACTTTTTAACAGTCAGAGCAGTTCACCAGTGGAACCAAGTACCAGGGGAAGTGGTGGATTTTCCAGCTTTCCAGGTCTTCTGATTGAGACTGCGTGTTGCTCTGGAAAGCATGCCTTAGCCACACACAAGGGGCTGGGCTCAGCATAGGGGGAGCTGGATGAAATGCAATGGCCTGTCCTGGGAAGAGGGTGAAGCAGGCCTACCAGCCCTGCTCCTTCTGCCTAAGGCCCTGCCCCGACATGCCAGCGCCCCTGAGCTCTCCCGCCTTTAAAAGGAGAAGCCCTGAGGGGTCCGCAGATGAGAGGAGCCCCGGCCTTACCACCCTAGTCACATTGAGCCAAGGTGCCACCTCCCCACCGCCCCTCCAGCACCAGCCTGAGCTGCTCCTCTGAGCCAGCCCCACTGCCTGGTTGAACCAGTAGCCTCCCTGAGTGCCAGGCCAGCCCCAGAATGAAGCCGCCTCCTGGAGTCCCAGCTTGGCTCGCCCTGGAGGCCACATCCCGCCACCGCCCTCCTCCCCACTCCGCTGAGCCGCCGGCCCCAGCAGCAGTCTGTCGGCTCTCTGCGTCGCTCCAGGGGAAAGAGGCGGTGAGCAGTGGAGGTCCTCGAGGTGGGGGAGGCGGTGGGGTTCTCGGGAAAGAGGGGCACTGCAGCCCAGTTGTCCAGCAGCGGGTCGACAGCAGTACCAGGGAAGGCATTGCCTATTCTCCCCACCCCCATGACATAGCAGGTCAGACCCAATGCTCTACTGCAGGGGTGGCCAACCCATGGCTCATGAGCCACTTGGGACTCTTCAAAGGAAAAATGGCGCCTCCCGCACCCGCAGTTTGGCTCCCACACCTGTTCTGCATTCCCCTGCTCTGATCTTTTTTCCTTTGTCTGGTCAGGGTGCCGCATGGGCCACAGGCTGCTCTTAAAGGGGCAGAGGTGTTTTTTTTTTCTCAATAACTTCTTTCCCTCGGCTTTTTGCGCTGTATCCATGACTATTTTGGCTCTTTGTCTGTAATGGGTTGGCCATCCCTGCTCTACTGGGACAAAATCAGAGGAACGGAAGCACGTGCTTCAGGGATTTCCTGTGTTACAGCCTCCACCCCTGAATTTTCACCTGCAGGTTACAAACCAGTGGCCAAGAACGTCTGACCAGATGCAGACTAATGAGCCAGGCTCCCGTTACCAATCCCCTTGAACCAAGTGCTCTCCCTGTCCCTCATGAGAGACCAGTGGGAGGAGAGGTGTGGAGAGAAGGTTTCTTTGCCTTCTGCACTGAGGCGGCTTCTGCTGGGGCAAGTTGTGGGGCAGACCCGAGAAGCCTAATGCGGAAGATGGGCTGCCTCTCCCATGGCAACAAGCAAGGGGCTTAAATTGCAGCAGGGGAGGTTTAGGTCGGACATGAGGAAAAACTTCCTAATTGTCTGGGGGGTAAAACACTGGAATAAATTGCCTAAGGAACTTGTGGAATCTCCAACACTGGAGATATTTAAGAGCAGTTTGGACAGACACCTGTCACGGACGATCTAGATGGTGCTTGGTCCTGCCGTGAGGGCAGGGGACTGGACTCAATGACCTCTCGAGGTCCCGTTCAGTCCTAGTGTTCTTGGATTCTAAGGCAGAACGGTTCCTCTGCTGCTTCACCGCAGCTTCCATTTTGCCTTCCAGCAAAATTCCAGCAAGGGGAGATTTGCTTGGAAGGGAAAATAATGCATTACGCTTTTGCAGCGATTGATCCACCAGTCATCGATTTATCATGTCTGCTCAGACGTGATAAATCAATCTCCGAGTGCTCTCCTGTTGGTACTCCACCAAGACGAGAAGAATAGCCGGAGTCGATGGGAGAGCAGCCCCCGCTGACCTTACTGCACACAAGATACCGCAGTGGGTACATCGATGTCAGCTATACTATTGGCATAGCTGAAGTCCTGTAGATGAGATCAATGGCGGGGATTAGTGTAGAGAGACTCCCTCTTTGTGGTTGACATGGAGGAAGTTTTACAGGCAAAGCCACACGTGGGTCAGATGAATTCCTGCTGTAGCTCTATTGGCTTGGAGAGAATGACACCGGGGATGAATTTACATTGCTACAGTCACAGGTAGAGGCCTGGAGCTGAGAGCAGGGCCCCGTTGTGCTAGGTACGGACATGTAGTAAGAATCAGTCCCTTGCTCCAAGAGTTTGTAATATTAACAAACAAGACAAAGTGGGGGTGGAGGTGAACCCCAACATTCCTGTGCTGTTGCTGGGGACCTGAGGAATAAGGGAAGATGGATCAGCCCATCTAGCCCAGCCTGGATAGACAGACTCGCGCTAGCTAGTGCAGTAAAAATAGCAGTGTGCATGTAGGCAGCCCAGGCTGCCAAACCTACCCAAACCCTAGGGGTGGTGATAGTCCTGATGTAGCAAACTATAGTACGTCCACAGCTTGAATACTGAGTACAGATGTGGTCGCTCATCTCTAAAAAGATATACTGGCATTGGGAAAGGTTCAGAAAA
>JANRFK010001605.1:4874321-4887243 GCA_030068395.1 Apalone spinifera | reverse complement strand
CACCCAGTACAGTCACGCCTACGGAAAGGAGATATAAAATGCTCCCATATAGATGGAGGTACATTCACTGAGCACAGGGGTGTGTGACTAGCCAAGGGTCTCTCCTAGGGCACAACACCTGCCGTCATCATGGAGCAACAACACCGTGCTAGTTGAGGGCAGGCCAGGCCTACGCTTAAATGCTGCACCAGTACAGCTGCAGTGCACATCAGTGAAGCTGCTTCTAGTCCGACGGGAGAGAGCTCTCTCATCGGGGTAGTTAATCCACCTCCCCAACCCATTTCAAGGGGAGAAGCCCCGCCACACGTCCTCGCATTGGTGTAGAGCAGGCTGTTCAGGGGGTTAGGTTGCTCTAACTATGTTGCTCAGGGGAGTAGCTTTTCACACCCCTGAGCGACACAGTTATATTGCTATAGCAGGGAGAGATAAGAACAAGGGAACTCTACAGCCTAAGCTGAAAGGCAGCTGGCTTTATAGCTCAAGCTGTAAAGCAGTGTTTCTTAAACTGTGTTACATGGCACACCAGTGTGCCGCGAGGCAGTCCAAGGTGTGCCGCGGAGAACAACAGAGTTCAGAATGGCTGCCCTTAAAGGGGAAGGTGACTTTTTTGTTTGGGTTTTTTTTTTTTTTTGCTCAATAACTTTCCCTCCAACCTTTTTTTTTTTTTTTTTCCCCCAACAAAAAATCCTTGGTGTTCCTTGTTAAAAAATATACTGTTTGGTGTTCCTTGGTCTTAAAAAGTTTAAGAAACACTGCTGTAGAGGCTCCAATGCTAAGCTTCAGAGGCCCCATGTTCAAATCTGCCTGGTGGTGGTTACAAGTGGGGGCTTGTCTGGTATCTCAACTGGAATGTAGCCCATATGCCTATGGTGCTTCACTGTGGCAAGTAGTGGCACTTACAGCGAGAGGATAAGAACCAGGGAGCTCTACAGCTGGAACTGTCTTCATAGTTCAAGCTATAGAGGCTCCTACATTAAGCTCCAAGGGGCCCAGGTTCAAATCTGCTTTGTGGTGATTGTATCTCTGCTAGGAAATTGTTTTAAAAAACCCCTCAATTTGAAATAACTCACAAAATCAAAATAGCCTCTCCTCGCTATGGGGGAACCTCCAAATTAGTCCAAGGCAGGTTCCATTACTGTGCATGTGCTACCTCAACTTGAAGCCCAGGGGAGTAATTACTTTGAATGATTCTGGGGAGCAGTTATTTCGAAACAGCGGCACCAGCGCGTCGACACTGCCGCTGTTGGGAATTAACTATTTTGAAATGAGTGTTATTCCCCGAGGAAAGCAGGAGGACAGATTTCAAAATAACCAGCCCGTTAGTTCGAAATAACAGGTTTGGTAGTGTGAAGGCTCCGCTTATTATTTCGAAATAAGGGGGGGTTATTTTGAAATAACTTCCTAGTGTAGATCAGGGCTCAGTTATACAGACATAACTGGTAGTGTGTACAAGCTCCCAGGGAAACGATCCTCTTTCTGAGGTGTTGGCTGCCTAGGAATAACTACAAAGGCGGTCTAATAAAGAACTCCTCTCCTTTCTATAACCCTGGTCACTGGTTTGGGGGTGCTTTCACATGGCAGCTAACAGAGCTCTAGGTAAATAAAGCTGAGAACCGTGATCTGAGACAGCAGACCAAGGGAGAGGGGGGAAACCTGCTACAAACACTGGAAAACAGCATCCTTAGACCATTGGCAGACAGTAGTCACTAATACAGTCATTCAGCTTTAAATAAGGAGCCCTGCTTTGTTACCCAAGGAAAAAATACACCAGGCGAATAACTTTTTAAAAACCTGCTCTAAATAGAACAGCAGAGCCGTAAGGTAGAGGGGAGAAAATGATGGAAATGAGGGTTATCGGCTTGATCAGAATAACAAGTGAACTCGATCTGGGATGGGACAGCTTTCCTTGGTAATGAGGATTATTTACACACGATTTCCCTTGCAAATCAGTCGCATGTTCCCAGAGTCACCAGCCCAGAGCGAGACGCTCCGTGCAAAGAGCCTGCGTCTAGAGCAGCCGACTTGTGCAAAACATTTCCATTCATGCAAAGTCCATATTAATGCATGGGAGGCCTAGCCAAGCGTTAGGCTTGAATAATAAGATAACAGCTGGAGAGTTGGGGTGTGGGGGGGTCCCCTTTGTCCTTTTAAGAGACATAATTTAAGTCTTCATCACCACATTGTGCATGTAAAGCAGCACCACCCGAAGGGGGCAAAGCAATCTATAAGAGAGGTGAGACTAAAAAAAAATGGCCTTTAATGTACATGGCTGTTTCTACTCATTGTCGGGCTGCCTATGTGTCCTAGACCCTAGCAGGTCTGTCCCAGGGGCATATGAGAGTTTTGCGGGGCCCAGGGCAGCACAATTTCAAGTATGTACCATGGCCACAGCCGACAGGTAGTAGTGTGTGCACGGGGCCTATTGAAAAGCTGGGTCCGGGGTAGCAACCCCACTCGCTTGACCTATATCCGCTGCTGGTCTGGCCTTACCATGAGGCAAACTGAGGCGGCCGCCTCAGGTGCCCGACTGTGGGGACGGGGATGCCACTAGGACCCAGAGTGTAGAAAATTGTGTCTGCTGCTGGTGCATATGTCTTCTCTCTGCTCTAGATGCCCAGAGATGGTGGAGTGCTGTGCTGGAGGAAGGAGGGCACAAGAGACATAATAAGCAGGCAGGAGAAAAGGGGGCATTGGGAGTGTCATTTGAGCTCCCTGCCTCAGGTGCCAAAATGTTGTGGGCCGGCCCTGGACCCTAGGATGTCACTTGCCAATGGTCTTGAAAGCTGCCACCGCAAGACCAGAGTCTTAACCAGCTAGTCACCCTGTTTCCTCCATCCCTGGGGCTACGTCTGCAGTGAAATAAAACACCCCCAGCTGACTCAGGTTGCAAGGCAGGGCTATAAAATTGCCCCCTTGGTGCAGTACGAGTCCTTTACGTCCATGTTCCATGGAGCGGAGGCGTCGAGAGACCCTGGAGGGAGCATGAAAGCAAAGGCCTTTGCACAGGGGCCCTGGGCTGAGCATGGACGGGTCCCACCACAAGAGCTCTGTATTCTGAGGGCAGAACCCCTGTCTGCACAGAAGCAGGGTAAAACCTCATCCACCTGTAGGAGCAGCCTGGCAGCCAAGCCCTATAGGGGACTCATGCAGAGTTTTTTCCTTCTCCCCAACCCAGCTCCCTCCCAAGCAATTTTCTGGGACGTGATCTGGAACGCTGCCCCTCTCTGGCCCGGACACTCCTGAGCGGCCATTTTGTGCCTGTTCAGCTTGGAAGAGAAGCCATGATGGGGGAGAGGGATACATAGGAGGGAAAGGGAACACAGTTATCTAGGCCATAGGAACTCAGTGGGCAAGGAGCCATGTGTGACAGACAAGTGCTGAGTCCTGCCTGGTCCAAACCCAATGTTGCAGATTATCATGGGATACAGGTGGTGGGAGGTGGGGAGGGGTGCAGCCTGTCACAGGTTTGCAGGATGGTTTTGCTTCAGCACAGCCTGTGTCTCCCCGGCCCGAAGCTTCCTGCGTTCCAGCAACGCGTCCCCGCCAGGATATGCAATAGCAGAAAATTAGGTTTGAGTTTGTCAGACCTTGAGGCCACCTGTTCAGCCTGGCCTTGGAACGATCCCCATTTGAGTCGGAGCTTTGGCTCGACTGTAACCCAGAGAGCTGCTCTCCACGGACCCCATGCTAGAGCCGAGGGACGTGATGTCAGGACTCCTTAGGTCCAAATTCAGCTCTCATTTACTCCGGTGTAAATCTGGAGTCATTTCCCTGTCAGCGGAGCGACCCCAGAGTTGCACTGCTCTAAATGAGGACAAGATGTGGCCTACGGTGTCATCTGCTGACAGTCCTTCTATAAACGGCCCTCCAGTTTGCCTGCTGATCGACCGCCAGATGAATGCACACCCCGTTGGCACGCTTTGCGGTCCACATCTATCCAGCGTGTAACTGACACTTCTGTTTATGTCAGTGCTGACTTCGGCCCAGAGGCATCCGTGCAGCTGAAATCAGTGAGCTCCACTTTGCTGCCACTTGCACTGGTGCAAAAAAAAAAAACAAAACAAAAAACCAGAGTCATTACGTTATTGCACCAGGTGCGGATTTGGCTTTTTATCGAGAATCTGCACGTTCTGCTCAGCTGGAACCATTTAGCCATGGAGATTTAAAAACAACAGGGAGATGTGCTAGAGGAGGCTTCATGATTTTAGTGTGGAAGGCGTTCAGTGCCTACGCGGATGGATTAAACCTTCCAGTTTGCTAGCTGCCACACCAGGACAAAAATGGCATATTTCAGCTCTGACAACTGAACAGATTCTCCGTTCCTCAGACGGCAATATCGGGTTGTACGATTCCAAGGAGTGTTGATCCCTTTGCCGCTGGGAGGGGATTTCCCATCAGTTCCAACACAGCTGCTTAAAAAACTCCTCCATTAAGTGAGCTAAATTTTTCATGAATAAATTGAAGTGGTCAAGTCCTGTTTTATTCCGAAAGCACGGATGCCTGCTGTGTAGTTTTCACAAGCCTTTCCAAGATCCAAATAACATCATAGGCTCCCTCGCTCTCTCTCCCCCGTTCTCTGCATAACAGTAGGATTTGGTTATTTGGGGTTTTTTTTAATTTTATGCAAATGATCCTCTGCTCTGTGTTATTATGTAAAAGAGGCAACTGAAATGTTAATGAGGCAGCCCAGAAGTATGCATATATTAACCACAGCACTACGGAAGCTGCACTACATTAAACTTCTACTATGAGGGACAGGTGCCATATTAATAAAAAAAATCTTATGCCAGACCCTCAATTAACTCTGAAACCTCTGTGTAGAGGAGGGCTAGGAAGGCTTGTTAATGTGTAGGATTAAAATACAGAGCTCTGGGAAGGTTGTTATGCACTTAGCCGGAGAACAAACTCACACTGTCAATCGTAATGGCCTTTATTTGAGATTGAAGAGAACAGGTTCCCCCCGGCATCATGGGAAATCATGTGACCATGGTCTTGGCTTCACTGCAGAATTAATTTGAGGGCTAACTCGCATGGCTGTGGAAATGTAGTGGTCCTGGAAGGCACCAGGACAGCATTCCAATATTTGTGCCGCCTGGCGCACGAAGGACTCCCGCCCTCCTCACAGCCCACTCACCGCACAGCCAGGGTCCTGCTGCACGGAGGTTGCCATTTTGTAGACCAAAACGGCATCCTCCACAGAGTATAAGGGGACCGCGCCCGTGTGAGCAAGGTCATGCTAGCAGGGGCACGCAGGGAGTGTCCTGTTCAAGACCATAGCAGTGCAGCCCATGGGATTCATGGGGGGCCTGGCCGAGCACAGCAGCAGGAGCTGGAGTAGGCCAGTAGCCTGCTCCACTCCTCCACACCTCCCTCTCCCAGCCCCACTGCACTCTGCTTCTCAGACCAGGTCTACACAAGACCAGGAAGGTTGGGTTAAGGTACCCAACTCCAGCTACATAAAATACCTTAAGCCGAGTCTTCACAGAGGGAGGCTGACGGGAGCAAATGCTCTCACCAGCTTCCCTTACTCCTCGCGACTGCCAGGAGTACGAACGCCCTCAGCATTTGATTTAGCGGGTCTTAACTAGACCCGCTAAATCAAACGCCAGAAGATTGAGCTCCAGCACGGCAAGTGAAGACATAGCCTCAATGACGATGGGAAGCAGAGTGCCCCGTCCCCAGGGTGCCCCAGTTCCTGCTGCCACATGGAAGCAGGGCCTAGTGGGCTGGGAGGGAAGAGTGAATGGAAGAGGATGCTGCCGCTCTGTCAGGCCTCTTGGTAATCCCGCAGGCCACGTTGCTCGGGGAGGGGGTAAAGGGGCTGGGCAGAGCAAGGGTGGAGCAGAACCAGTGGCAGGGCAGGGCCTGTGGTGGGGGGACTGCCTCTGGCCTCACACCGGAGGCATTGGGGATGGGTTACCCCAGGCATTACACCCCCTTGGGACAGCCCTGCCAGCAGTTGAGAACATGAGGAATATCTGAGCTGGCCAACTCCAGATACACTTTCTAGAGAGTGGAAACGAAGTGTTCTCAGCTGTGTTTCTTTGAATTACTTAAGGGATCTTTATCGTACTCCCATTGGTCTGACAGACTCTTCTGGAACATATATGGGGCCCACTGCTAAGGTTTATTTGCATGGATGACTTGTGTTAGTCGCATCTTTACTGCTATGGGACAAGGGAGTGTCTTATTGGCACTGGAACTAGTGAAGTATTTTGTATGCTTTACAGTGTTTGGAAAATTAAAAGTTTGTGGGGCAAGAGCTGAGGAGAAGTGCATGGTACATAAAAAAACGGAGTCAGGGACAGAGACGACTTTTAGCAATGGTAGGAGCAGAACGGGACTCGTAGCACAGCCCTGCACAGAGGGGACATGTAAGCTATAAGCTACAGCCCTTCTTCAGAAACACTCCTCTGAACCGCAAGTTCTCTCCCTCCTCCTTTTTGGCTTTATGGGTAGTATTGTAATGTTGGACCCCACACCTTGCCTCTGTCCGGGCTCCTCAGAGGTTTAACAAGGGTGTTACGCACCCAGGGGCAAAGGCAAAATTTGCGCCCCCCGCCCCTCTTCCGACACTGCGAGGCAGGACCCCGAACCTGGCACACAGTTGAGCCCAACCCGGGGAGAGGGGGTAGCTTGTACCACATCTTCCCTCACCCCTTCCAGTTTGGGGCTGGCCCCCGCACACACTAACCCACTGGCGGAGATGAAGGAGAGTTGAGCTGGGGGCAAGGAGAAGGCTCCCGCCGCCAGCGGCGGGAGGAGAAGAAGCAGGCGAGCCAAGGGATGACAGGGGGAGCAAAGGGGGACTAAATTGGCACCCCCTAGCATGGCGCCTGGGGACAACTGCCCCCTCTGTCCTCCCCTCTGGTTCTCCTGACCCAGGAGGGATGAAGCAGAAGATTAGCCCAGCATTACTCCTGCCTGCCTGGCCCCAGGGTGTGGATAGCCTAACTGGGACACAAGATAAGGGGGAGGAGCGTCATGTCTGACGCCCAGTCTTGCCCCCTTGGGTGGGTGAATTGTCAAAGTGGGATGTGACACTGGGCCAGAGTCAATCCGGGGCCCTAAGCACCCCATGTCCTGTGGCTACCTGTAGCTCCACCCCCATGGCCTTGCCCTCACACTGCGCCATACCCCAAAGAAGGATGGTGAAAAGGATGACTTCTCCAACCTCAGAGAGATGGGTACGGGTTCCCGCACTCCGCCCAAGGGCAGCAGCCTGTAGGTCCATGCCAAGGGCTCTGACTCCCGGGTTACGTGAATCTGAGGAGAATTGCAGCTTTCATTTCACATGAGAAGCAGGTTTCTAGTCCTCATGGTGCAATGAAAAGCTTGAAAATGAGATCTCAAGATGATTAATGCAGAGGTGTCGGCCTGAGTCCACAGACAGCCCTTCGAACAACAGCTGTGAGAAGGGAGAATCTCAATGGGGCGGTAACTCCAAGACCTCCCGCTCTGTGCACCCTGCCAATACAAACCCAGTCAAGAGCTCTGTGTGTGGCCATAGGGCATGGCCCAGCCAAGAAGGTACGTGCCATCTGCTGAGATAAGTACTGGGGAGCCCCCACTCCCAAGGAAAGGAGGGGACCCCTTCTGCTGCTGCTCTTGGGGACAGCAAGGGGACTCATGCCTCTCTGGTGTGGAAAGGTCATCTTTTCCACCACACTGCTTTGGGGTAGAACCACCGTGTGAGGACACGGCCGAGGAAGAGGAGCTACCGGGATCCCCGGGACATGGTGTCCTTAGGTCCCCAGATTGACTCTGGCCCGGTGCATAGTCTGAATCACAATCCTGCCCTCAGTTACAGGTTAATACGGTGGCCTGGTCCCCATTGGCCGTGAGTCACAATAACTGACGTCATGCACTAGCAGAAAAAGAGAAATTCTGACCAGGGTTTAGAACATCCTCGGCCTTGTGTCCCCACAAAGACCTGGCCTACACTGGCATTAGATTGGCGAAGCTTCATCAAGCAGAAGTATGAAAAATCCACATCCCCGAGCAACATAAAGCTGACCTGAGTCCCAGTGGTGTCATTCATCCCCAAGGCAAAACTCCCCCATATCTCATGTGCTAAAAGAAAGAAAATCCTTCTGCTGAACACCAGGCATTGTCAGGAACCACTGTTCTCTCAGTGCTCATCTGCTGCCCAGCACTGTGACCATTTTCCTCTAAGGTGTTATACAGGACTTGTTCCCAGCTGGGAAACTTGCTATGTGAATAATATGACCAATCAGAGCTTTATTCTCTAATTTCCAGAAGGACTTTTATTGTTTTTAATTCAGGCAAGTCCTCTGAAGTGCAGAAACTTCATAAAAGAGCCTGAAAGACTGAAAAGTAGCACTGCCTTGAATCATTTGTACTGCATCACACATTTAACATGCATAGGATAGATTGTTTAGACGCCCAATAAGTACAGGTCCCAGGAAGATAACACACGTTCTATTTGGTGTTGTAGACAGAGGTCCCTAATGCCATGTCTTCACTAAATGGAAGATTGATACTGCCATGATCGATCTTCCAGAGTTTGATTTAGCGAGTCTAGTTAAGACTTGCTGAATCAAACTCAGAGGGTGCCCCTGTTGGCATCTGGTTCTCCTGTTTGTGTGTGGAATAAGGAAAGCTGACAGAAGCATTTGCTCCTTTCAGCCTCTTGCTGCAAGGACAGCAGGAAAACTCGAAATAAGATACATCAACTGCAGCTACATAATTAACATAGCTGGAGTTGCATACTTTGATTTGACCTTCCCTTTTAATGTAGACCTGGCTCAAAGTTAACTGGATCTTGGGTTTTTCTTGATTCTGGTTCATTTTTCAATGTGCTGGAGAACTGTGAACATTTGGTTCCAAACTTTGTGGGTTGGGCCCATCTCAAGATATAATTAAATGTAGCTATTTTAAAAAATTATGAACTGACTAGAATATCAGGACTCTGAAGGTGAAATCTTGACTCCTCTACAATCAGTGGGAGTTTTACCATTAACTTCAATAGAGGCAGGATTTCACCCTGAATATATGAGTGCTTCAAATTTAAAGCTTCAGTTTAATAGGCTGTGTGTACACTGAGAAGGTTTGGCGACAAAAGGGCTGTTGACATGCAAAAGTCACCAAAAGTGAAAACCGGTCAAACCAGTTTTTCTGCCTCCCATTGTCAACATTTCAGGGCCACATTGCCAGCTCCCTGTCGACAGAGCAAAGTAATGTGGGTAAGCATCGTCCAGGGCAATGTTGTGGGAAGGCAGAACTGATCCCTGTACTCCTTGGGATTCCCTCATAGCTCTGTGAGCTCTCTGGGCTGAGGAATGTCAAAGCAGCACAGTCATTTCTCCAGCCCTCCCCCTGCAGCAGCGTCTGCCTGCCTCTGTGTTCCTAGCAGGGCAGAACAGGAGCATTCCAATTATTTGTTCTTTGTTTGTTCCCCAAATGGAGCAACTCCCTCCACTGTCAGATACTTCCTGGATCTTTGAAAGGGGAGGGGCACATGCCTGCAGGGCAGCAGAGATCACAGAACACTGCGCACAGCCAAGTGGGCAGGCATCGTGGGATACTGGCAGAAGCCAGTTCTCTCAACAAAACAAATGGCAGAGTCAACACTGGCTCTTTGTCAATAATAAAGGGAGGGAAAAGATATAAGTCTCTCCTGGGGAATGGAAGTTTTTTGTCACCAAAACTGTGTGTTTTTTCCAACAAAAGTCGCATTGCAGTATGAATGCTCTCACTGTTTTGTTGCCAAAAGGCAGGTTTTGGTGACAAAACATGCCAATCTAGGCAAGGCACAGTTAAATGGCAACTGAGAACTAATTATCCATAGCTTTATTGAGAACTATGAGAGTCACATAGGGCCTGATCCAAAACCCATTGAAATCAATGGAAAGGCTCAATGACGAGAACACTGATTGTGGCAGATATGGAATTACAGTTGGTTTTAAAAAATTGGATGGTCAAAATTTCAGCAAAAACGTTTGCAAAAGAAGTTGTTTCTGACTTGCCAATAGGGTTGTGGAAATGTTTGAAAAATGTGAACTGTCAACAAAAGATTTCCCCCAAATCTCTCATAATTTTGACCACTGTTAATGGAATTAAAGGAGTTTGTTAACAAGCTAAGTGTCATGAGTAGGAGCTGCTAAAGAGAGTCTGACTTTCCTGGAGAGTGAGGAAAGGGTTAAGCAATTCTGGAGATGCACCTGAGGGAAGGGGCTTTGGGCATTCAGCCAGTGAAATCCAGGGTAAGCCCCTAATTCGAATTAGCTGGTAAACCTCATTGGAGGAGGAATACCAGCTAATTTGAGTTAGGGATTTAAATTGGAATCCTGTTTCACTGCCGCGTGTAGACGTAGGCAGTTACTTCGGGCTAGTCAATTTCTAAAATGGCAACTGGCCGGGAACATGGAAATCAAGTGCAGGATATTTAAATCCCGGGCTTGATTTGCAATTTCGGTCGCCTTCATTAGCCTCCCTAGATCGATCTAGGGCGCTAGTGTAGACTTACCCCTAGATAAGCAGAAGCGGCCCTAGCAACTGGCGCCCTAGGCAAGACGTGCGATCGGCGCACGATCAGCGCCCCCACCTCCAAAGCCTTCAATGACCGTTTTTCTTGGCACCCAGGTGACTGCCTAGGTGGCCTGTATTGATGGGCTGCCACTGCAGATAAGGAATTTCAGACCAAGAGAGGGTGGTTTTTTTCTTGGTTTTGGGGTCAGAGCAGTTTTTCCCCAGGTAGCAGGAGAGAGAGGCTCTCCCAGGAACAGATTCCTTGAAATGTGTAAGTAGGGGAAAGTTTAGATAGTCCATCAGGTTTTTATTGTTTTCACTGTTTGTGGGTATGGAAATCATGTCTAAGATGGTTAATTGTTTTTCTTTTTTGTAACTAAGGATTATAGCCCAGGGATTCTCCCTGAGTCTATTTCAATCCATGGCTTTTAACACCCAGTCATTTACTATGCTTGCAACAGTAGTCTCATATTAATAATAAAAGTGTTTTCTTTTTGTTTTGGTTAACCGGTATTGGTTGATTGTGTGTGTGTGTGTGTCCTTAAACCTACGTGCCTAAGTTACCTGGGAGAAGCACGACCCCATTGTTCTCTGCGGATTACCTCTGTTTGTTTTCCCAACTCCAAGCAAAACGGAAGTTGGGGCAGGAGGAGAGCTTTGCCTCAGGAAGAAAGAAATCGTCTTTCTTTTTGGGTCTCATGGAAACTGAGACTGGACAAGCTTGTCTGTGGGAGTTACAGAGACAGGTTCTTACAGAGTTTATTCTACTAGCCAGCCCCTATATCTACACTTGAAGTGCCAGGTTGGGGAATTGAGCCGTAACACTAAGTCATCTCACACTAATGAAAGTCACTTCTGCTAAACAACTGAACTATATTTTATTAATTACTTTTAACAAACTCACCTTTTTATGCAGTAGAGGAGGAACTTTTTGATCAATGCAATTCCTCCCAGGCAATGTTCCCTCTAATCTTTTTCCATCCATGTGTGGAATAAATTTTATATGCACCGAGGCATGTCTGAATGTGCACCACCAACAGAAACATAAAACCTAACTGTGGACGCTCTGCTAATCAGCTGAGTGGCATTTGAATCTCTTCTGAGTGGCTGTTCAAGCGCCCAGTTTACTGAGAACACTGCTCCCGGGCAAAGCCAGGTACAATAGCCTTTCATTTCCAGTGGTTCAGAGAAAGGACTGCCCTTCGTCTTCTCTGCATGGGCCAGGAATAGCATACAACCATCTACCACTAGAATGTTCTTTTAATTAAAACAATAAACATGCTTCCCTAAGGGGATTTTTGTATGTTTATGTTTCTTTTTTTAGGATACATTTTTAACTGTTTGGTAGCCCATTAGCCTCCTAGAGCCAAACACACACAAACTTTGGGAAAGTTTAGATTCTGGATCTGAATATCTCGCCTGATTTCACCTGTCTAATGGACTAACCCCAACCCTCTCCTCCCTCACCCCCACCAAGATTTCAGCTCTTCCAAACTTTCCACAATCTTTAATTCATGACTTGGGTTCCGCTTTACTCCAATCTACCTTTCCTCATTTGTAGCATCAGATTCTAGGGCGGTGAATAGTTAACTGGTTAACCAGCAAGCATCACTGTTACCAGGTGATGCTTACCGGTTATGGAAAACTGGTAGGCTAGAGCAGCCCCCATCTGTGGCTGGATCAGCCAAGCTGGAGCAGGCCCAGTCAGGCTGGAGGGCCCCCCCGTCCACCTCCTGTTCAATCGGTTAAACATAACATTTAACCAATTAACCAGGCTTTTACATCCCTACGAGATTCTCAATGAAGTTCCAAGTCCCTAGTGCCTCCTGGCAGAGGGGACAGGTTGTTGGTAAGAAGGGTCATTCCCAAAGGACTGATAAGGGGTTACAAAACCTTTCACCTGTGGGTGAAAATCCACCCCATTTGAGTTGTGCTAGAAAATCCTTTATCTAGCAAACCTTGCTCAGGGGCCTGTGAGACATGGGCAGATTCATCTCGGTTCTATTCCTACTGGACAAGTTGTCATGTCACAATATCTAGCGACGTACTTGTCTCTCTTCTTGGCCAAAATAGCGCAGCGGCCAGAGGTGTGTAGAAATCGGACTCCCCTCTCGGTAGCTATCGGTGGCCAGATCAGGGCTATGACACACAGTAGTCGGGCTTAGTGTGCTGATGGGGTTGGAATGAGGCCACCAGATCATGTGATCTGACCTCCCTTGCAGCCTTCAACTCTGTGACCAAGACGATGTCAGGAAGCAAGGCATGCTAGATCCTAGGCATATGCTAGTTCCTTGGACGCAGAACTTGCTGTTTCGCGGGGCTTCATTCTAGCAGCCATCGTGAGCACTGACTTAGAACGGCAAGGACAACCAAAATAGGCTGTTTGGAAATTCCATCCCGCATGGGGACGGCGGGGGGGGGGGGGGGGGGG
>JANRFK010001605.1:4858831-4869406 GCA_030068395.1 Apalone spinifera | reverse complement strand
TGTGAAGAAGAACTTTCTTTTATTAGTTTTAAACCTGCTACCCATTAAAGACAGAGAAAGAGAGAGAGTGAGAGAGAGTTGGGTGTACTATGTATTACATATCAACCTGTCAATCACATTATCACATGCACAGACCCCCCAAAAAATGCATATATGAAAGCAAATGAGTTGTATGTGTGTGTGAGAGAGAGATTAATAGCAGCTTTTAAGTACCTAAAGAGTTGTAATAAGTTAGACGAAGAAAAATTATTCTTCTTAACCTCTGAGAATAGGACAAGAAGCAATAGGTTTACACTGCAGCAAGGGAGGTTTAGGTTGGGCATTAGGAAACACTTCCTAAATGTCAGGGTGGTGAAACACTGGAATAGATTGCCTAGGGAAGATGTGGAATGTCCATCTCTGGAGATAGGGAAGAGCAGGTTGGACAGACATCTCTCAGGGATGATCTAGATGGTGCTGGGTCCTGCCAGAAGGGCAGGGGACTGGGCCTGATGACCTCTCGAGGCCCTTCCAGTTCTAGTGTTCCATCGTTCTAGTTGGACACCCTTGTTGGTCTGGCAGGAAAAGGCTGTTCTACCAGCAGGCATGCAAAAGAGAGAAGAGATTTGTCACAGGCAGGGGCGCCAACAGCCTCCACCAGCTCCTAGGCAGGGTAGGGAGGGGCCGGCTCCACTCTCCCAGAAGGGGCTGGGCTTTGGGCAGAAGGGGCAGGGCCAAAGGCCACCAGCATTCCGTGCCACCCAGAGCATATCTCGTCACCCCTCCTCCTCCAGCCCTTACAGCTGCCCGTAGCACACAGTGTGGTGTTCCAGCCACCTCCACAGTAGCAGCAATGGTGGCTGGGGGCCCTGGGAGCCTTTGAATAGCTGGAGGCAACTGCCCCCTTCCTTCCTCTGCCCTCCCTCTGCCCCCATCGGCAGGCCTGGTCATAGGCACCAGTTTTCAGTAGATACTGCACTTTGGCCTCTTGGGCCCTACTTTCCACTCCACTGCTGAATCACAGGGGACAGTACTTTGTTTCTGCAGGCTGGGTTCTCCTCAACTTCATGTGATCATTTACCCCTGCACTCACTTTCCTGCCATTCGCACTCGTAATAATGATGCAAGGCAGCAGAGAATCAGGAGTTGGGTGTCTCCGTTTCCACATTGGCAAACGAGGAGCAGTATTTTCCATATGTCAAGGGACAGTAGGGAGGCTTAATTCACTAAAGTGACTTAGGCCACATCTCCACTTGCGGGAAGATCTATGCTGCGGCAGTTGATCTTCCAGTGCTTGATTTAGTAGGTCTAGTAAAGACCTGCTAAATCAAATGCTGAGGGCACCGCAGCCCTTGCAAGGAGTAAGGGACGTCAACGGGACTATTTTTCCTGTTGACCTCCCACTGTAAGGACGTGCTGAAGCTCAGCTTAAGGTATATTGACTCCAGCTATGTTTTTTACATAGCTGGAATTGCATACCTTAAACGGAACTTCCCCCGTATTGTAGACCTGGCCTTAGATGCTCTGGCAATGAGCTCCACTGGGCTGAATAAAGCCTTGTGAGACTCAAAGTTCATGTCTTCACTCCGCGGAAGATTGATGTGGCTGCAATCGATTTTCCAGAGTTTGATTGAGTGGGTCTTGTTAAGACCTGCTAAATCAAACTGAGAGAGCACCCCTGCCAGCAGCCAGTACTCCTGCTCCTGCAGGGGGAGTAAGGGAAGCTGATGGGAGCGTTTACTCCCATCAGCATCCCACTGTGGGGACGGCAGGGAATCTTGAATCAAGGTATGTCGACTCCAGCTACGTAAATAATGTAGCTGGCGTTGCGTATCTTGAGTTACCCTTCACCTTTAGCACGGACCTCGCCTACGCTGACATCAGCGTAGCAAGTGAGTGCAAAAGCGGTGTTTAATGTTGAGCCTAAATTGTGCCTCCATGCTCTGTGAGGCTACGTGTACATTGCACCGTAGTTCGAAATAAGAGAGGCAATTTGAGCTGTGTAGATTGTGTATCTTATTTCAATCTTATTTCGAAATGGCTTCTGTCTTCATTTGGTGCTGTCTACACAGCACCAGATCTCGAAAGAATCCTCTATTCCAAAACATCCGTTACTCCTCGTGGAAAGAGGTTTACAGGGATGTCGGAATAGTGAGCCCAAAATAACGGGCTTGCTGTGAAGATGTGGGATAGCTATCTTGGAATACTGCGGTATCCTGAACTAGCATGGCAGTGCAGAAGGAGCCTGACAGATGTTCTATACCAGCACCAAACAGAACAACGATTCCTGTTATTTTAGCTCCTGGAAGGTTAAGCAGCAGTGCAGTCAACACGGTTCCAGGAATAAGATGCCAAGAACAAAAGCTTCCTTGCAGAAGGTAACCGCTGCTCAGTTTGGTGCTACAACTGGACCATATACTGGGACCATAGGTTCAACTCACGATGTTGCCCTGGCTAGCTCCTGCGCTGTGTGAGACTTAGTAGGCCAGATTCTCCTCTCGTGTATACTGGTTCATGTCCCTGACTGGAGCACCATTGACGTCTATGGAGTTACTCCTGATTCACATCAGTGTAAGCAGCTGGGGAACCAAGCCCAGTTACTTTGGTCTGCAGCGATCTGGACAAAGTTTTATTCTGGTTCTGTGTCAACAGGGCACACGCCCTCCCATCTCCCCTCCGTGACCAGCTTTCAAATAACTCCCACAAGAACGGCGGCGTTCGGCACTCCCTTTGCACAGGTGTAAATGCCCCGCACCAGCTGGGAGGGGGGGAGGAGTGAAGCAGAAGGTGCAGTGTCTCCATTCGTGGGCCTCGGGGTATCAGCAGCGCTCAGCCTGTCGGAGAAGCCATTCAAGCTGCCAGTGGCTTGTTGTTTGGGGGCTCCAGGGTCTGAGTTCCAAGCCTGGCTTCGTCGCATCACGCCTTTGCAGAGATGAAACGGGCGCTGAGGCGTCTCCTGCACTTTGCACGGCCAATGCATGTTTCAGGGCCTTGCCGCGTCGGTTTCCCGAACCTCCTCCCGCCTAAGAACATAGGGCGTGCCCCACTGCGTGAGTCAGGATCCCGTCTCCAACCATGTCCGGCGCCAGCTGCTTCAGAGGAAAACGCAGGTGGGTGTGGCAGACCCACTCGGATAACGTCATCTGCCATCCTCTCCCACAAAGGGCTTTCTCTGTTGCTTTGCAGGAAACCCCCTTCCGCCCCACAACCCAGTTCCAGCTCCACCCCAAGCTCCCAGCAGCTCTGGCCCCACCCCCCTCATGCCGCCTCACCTTTGCAAGTGGGTGACAGAGAGGGATCACGTGAGGATTCCCTGTTGTGTCCTCTTCCTCTGGGATAGCTGGTATCGGCCACTGTCGGCCGACAGGATACTGGGCTGGCTGGACCGTCGGTCTGACCCAATCTGGCCGTTCTTATGTTCGTATGTTCATGCTCAGCGCCGAGTAATAGATTTTAAAAAGCAGCAGAGAATGTTCAATTATCCAGTCCGCTCCTGGCTTCGTCTTCACTGCGAGTTTTTTCGGCAGAAAATATGCGAATGAGGGACTCGTTCGCATGAGTCGCGATCTCATTCGCATGTTTTCTGCCGTTTCTTTTTGCGCAAGGGGCTGTTGCACAAAAAGAAGCAGTGGGGACGGGGGGGTTTTATGTGCAAAAAACCCATGTGCAAAAAGAAATGGCAGAAAATATGCGAATGAGATCACAACTCATGCTGATGAGTCCCTCATTAGCATATCTTCTGCCGAAAAAACTCGCCGTGAAGATGTAGCCCCTGTGTATAACACAGACCATAGAACTGCATCCAGATGCTCCGGTATTGAGACCAGTAAGTGTCGTGTGACTTAAACCATCTCTCCAGGAAAGACAGTCAGTCCGGATCTGAAGGCACCAAGAAATGGAGAATCTCCCACTTCCCTTGGCAAGCTGTTCCAATCACTCCTCTTCCTCCCTGATGAATGGCAGTGCCGTGTATTTCAGGAGGAGAAAAGGGAATGCTAGAGAAAGCAGGGAGATGGAGGGGAGGGTCAGTCAGAAAGGGGCAGCTTTGACAGCAGTGCTTCCCACCGGATTGGCACTATGCAACTCAGCTGCAGCGGGCGGGGGAGAGGGTTGACTTGGGGTTGCCCACAGGACTGGGGAGGCGATGTCCTTCTGTTTTCTGGGTGCCGCTCCTTTAAATGGAACAGGGTCTCTCTGCCGGCTGCAGAAGCCTGGGTAAAGTATCAAGCACTTTATGCTTCGGTGCGGATGCAGACTGTTCAGTACAGTGCACACTGTCTTTCTCAGCCAGCCTCTTAGTGCAGCACATGGGATATATGCTACCGTCAATCCCCGGATGTCAGCTAAGCACTCAGGTTATCCACAGCATGACCACACTTGGAAAGGAAGTAACATGATTTGCCTTTGTGAAAAATGAGGCACAAGGAGGCAAAGTGACTTGCCCAGGGTCAGTCAGTGAGTTAGTGTCAGGGGCAGAATTAAATCCTAGGGCTGAATTTCAGCCCCTGCAATAGGCCCAAGGCTACATATGAGATATGACTGCTCTGCATTCACATAGCAGGAAAGTTTGGGTCAGGGAAAGCTTGAAAAGCCCAATTCGATGCTTTCAAATCCAATGACAAAAAGTCAGAACTTTAAACCCTGGCATTATTAAATCTCAAAAGAAAAACCCAGTCCTCTTGCCTACGGCAACAAGTTGTGACCACATTTGGTAGCAGGACAAGAACAGTGTCACAGAGGGTGGAAACTGTCCCGTTCTATTTTTCTCCCTCCTTTTAGAAGGATCAGTCTCCATTTTGCACCTTCCCTCTGCACAATCTGCAAAAGTTGCTGCTAAGCTAGACTCACTTTGCCCAGGGAAGGGGTGTTGCCAGCTCTCAGGCTACATCTACACTGCATCATATTTCAGGGTACCGGAGCACCCCGAAATAGCTATCCCGTGTCTTCACAGCAAGTCCATTATTTCGGGCTCGCCCTTCCAACATCCCTGCATGCCTCATTCCACGAGGAGTAAGGGATGTTTTGGATTAGTGGGTTCTTTCGAAATCAGGCAGCCTGAAAACTACAGAATCATAGAACACTAGCACTGCAAGGGACCTCGAGAGGTCATCGAATCCAGTCCCCTGGCCCCATGGCAGGACCAAGCACCATCTAGATCAGGGCTATTCAACTTTGGAAGCCCCACGAGCCACAATGATACTCACAGCACATGCTGAGGGCCGCAACTTAAGTGTCGTTGTATATACATGCAAATATATATGCAAACAGGGAGAACCTGGCTACATCTTCTTTCCTCCCACCATGCTCCTGTGCCACACATGAGGCAGGGTGGCAATGGGAGGAGATGACAGCCACTATATACTGGGGCAATCAGCCCAGCCTGGCAGAGACTCTGGTGTCAGTCTGCTGTACGAAGAAAATCCGTCAAGAAAGGCCAATCAAGTCTAAGAAACGTTGGGGGTGGGGGGTCCAGCCTCTTCGGATGCAGGGAACCCTAGTGGATTTGAGGGGGCGTTGCCTTTAGCCTCCCAGCAACTGTCCTAACATTCCGGAGGTTTGACCATCCCACCGAAAATCAGAGGCCCAAATGGTTCGGCCCATTTCCAGGTGGGACTCTATAGGCTCATGATTTCAGGCTGCGGTTGGGCTAGCTGGGACCGACCTCTGACCTGCCTAGTCCTGGCCCGCCAGGGAGCTGGCGGGAGTTTGCCTGTTCGAACGCCAAGGCCCTTTGTTGGCCTGGAAGTGGCTTAAATAATATGCCCCACTGGGCATCACTCAGCTGGGTTTTCTCCTGTAGTTTGTGACCCTGCGGCCAGAGGGCTCTCCCCTCGGGGCCACTGCCAAGAGAGAAGCAATTCTCCGCTCCTACCTCAGAGTCTTTTACGAAACCCATGCAGGTAAAGCAAGGATGTCGAGTGGTCCCTAAGGGAGACCGAGACACTCTGCGATTTGAGGGCTTTGTAGGACATGTCTTATTTTTAACGGCCGCATCAACGGTCAGGCCTTCGGCGATTTGAACCGACATAACATCCCCCCAAGGTATTCATCCGGCCACCAGCGGGCAAAGGGTTAAAGAGTGATTGACTGAGTGAGTGACGCCTTCTGTAGGAATCTCTGTGGCTTCCACTCCAGCTGGACCCTGATATCTGTAGCAATTACACTGTGCTGTGCAATAGGGCCACTTTCCCCTCTCCCTCCCAGCCCTGCACATAAGGGGAAAAGACAGAACCCTCACAAGGGGCATTTAATACAAGCCTGGATAAGGCAAGAAGAGGGTGCAGGGAGAGGGTGGGGTGCAGATGTCATGTCGTTACTGTTCCCTCTTTACAGAGGGTCAGTTTCATGCCTCAAAATGGCTAGGGGGAAAAATAATCCCCCCGGATTAAAAAAAACTCCATCTTCTTAACAAGCGCTCCTTGCCTGCGCACTGAAGAACCAAGTGCAAATGCAAATCAAAAGGGAAGCAGACCGCAAAATGCTGGGTGACTTGCAAGAACTCACCCACTCCCTTTATTTTTAGGGAAATTTTCGACATCAGATTCCAATGTCCAAGAAATTCTCGCCTGCCAGGCGCTCCCTTCCCCTTTTGTCTTAGCCCCACGAGTCACAACTCTGGATCAGGGCCGAGGAATATCTTGAAATGTGGCTGTCACTCTTCTTCTAAGACTGCAGGTTGGTTTGCCTGTCACTTCCTTGAAAAAAAAAACCCACACTTCTCACAAAGACATCCCCTTGTTTTATTACCACTGAAGGCTGCCATAGAAATCTTTGGCCAGAGAAGTCACATTTCTTAGCCATAAACTTAATACCTAACAGTAAAAAATTTGCAATGAAAGCTGATATCATGCCAGGAAAAATGATAATGCAGAGAACTAGAAGGGAATTTTTTTCTCGTCTAGAGAAATGTGGGTATGGTCCATAAAACTAATTTCCTCTTTCTTCCTTAATGGTACTTTCTGTCCAGCTCAGATAAAATAGCAAACAATCATTATTGTCAGTACAAAGAAAAGAGGAACTTGTATCTTGTATTTTTCCTGTGATTAACTCAAGAACTCTTTTAACGATAATAGCTTCAGGTCAAAATCTAATCCCTGTTACACCTGAGCTCACTGACTTCAGAGGAATGGCTCCAGCTTTGTAACAGACGTCAGAATTTAGCCCTAGGTAGACAATGGTCTTCACGGAAATGAAATGAACTATTGACTCGGTGCAAGTAATTAGTTCTTTTGCTGATTGCTAATGTGCATAGTATATTGCTGAGAGTGAATCTAGGTAGGAGGATATACTTTTGGTGTGCTGAAAAGTAGCCCTTTGAATATAGTATTTTGTGTAATTCACTTGGAATAAGTAAGTAATTCCATGATTTTAGACTGTTTAGCAGCTTGACAAACAACTATCTGGCAACTTCCTGGAATTTTATGTTGTAAAGTTTCAGAGGGGTAGCCGTGTTAGTCTGTAATTTAAAAAAAACAAAAAACAGAAAAACAACAATGAATACTCCTGCAGCACCTTAGAGGGATGGGGAGGGAAAGGAAAGGAGAAAAAATGGGAAAAGAATAATCAATTAGAGTTTCCATCCTAAATGAAGCTGATAGAGAGGGCTCTAAGCACTCCCTTTTTTTCTCCTTTCCTTCCCGTTCCCATCCCCTCTGTTTCTCTGCTATTTATTTGGAACCTGGGCCCCTTAAACTCCAGTCATCTGAAGAAGTGGGCTGTGCCCACGAAAGCTCATTTTAGGCCACGTCTAGACTGCACTGTTAAATCGGGAAAAGATACGCAATTTGTGGCAGGCAAATCGCGTTTCTTTTTCCAATTTACTTTCGAAAGAGGCTCTTCTGAAATTTGGTGCATCTACATGGCACCAAATTGCAAAAGAAAGTGCTCTTTTGAGCCATCCCTTATTCCTCGTTGAAAGAGCATGTGCGTTCTTTTGGAAAAAAATTTGAAAAAGCAGACATGGACACAGCGTTGCTTTTTCGGGATACTTCTAGTATCCCAAAAAAGCAATGCAGGGCAGACGTAGCTTTAGGGGGTGTGAATCTTTTTGACATTATGGACTGAGCAGGAAGAGTCTGACAAATATTCAGCACTCGATATTCTAAATTAGAGCTGCATTGGCCAATTATAATTGGTTTTCCAAGTCATATGGTACTGTTCCATTCCATGGCTAGATACGTGGCTCAGATACAAAAAAAGTGCCTAACCCCCATTAATATCAATGGGACTGAAGTGCCTAATTCCCTTTGAGAGCCACGCCATCATGACTTGTAGTGAGGGCTTTCAGATGTGACTACTCAGGAGTGTGAATTTTAAAATTGGCCCCCTGCCAAACACGAGGGAAGGCACACTTGATCTGGGAAACCTTTGTCTCGCCGATTCGTTTTAAAAGGCAAATTAATATTCATGGACCATCATGTGGCACTTTCCTGACTCTACGGATAAGAAAAAGACTAAAAGAGGAGGAATCCAAGTTGTCTAGAAGCACCCCCCCCCCCACACACACACACACCCCCTTTATGTCTTTCTCTAGAACAGGGATCACCAACCAGTTGGTCGGGATCGACTAGCAGATCTTGGAGCCTTTGACAGGTGATCCTGGCTGGTTTGGCTGGGAAGCTACCAAGTGCTGGCATTTCAGTGGCCCCTCTCAGCACTGCCATGCTGCTCCTGCCGTCTGCTGTGGAACTACCCCCATCCCCCAGGCCCGGGAGCCTCTTGCTTGCTGTGCAGAGCATGGGAAGAAGAGGAAGGGGTGCTGATATCAGGGTGACCCTCCTTCCACCATGTACCGCTTCTCCACAGAGCAGAGGGGGGGCAGGGATGGAGAGTTTTCTGGCTGCTTTTGGGAGTGGGGCAGGGCCAGGGGAGGGGTGAGCCTGCCTTAGCCCCCTGCACCACCACCCGGAAGCCACCTATGGTAAATGGTGCCCAGCTGGAGCCTGCATTCCGAACCCCAGCCCCAGTCCTGAACCCCCTCATGCACCCCAAGCCCCTGAGTCCCCCTGCACCCAAACTCCCTTCCAGAGCCTGCACCCTGCACCTCAACTCCCTGTCCCAGGCTCAGCTCAAAACTCCTGGCACACTCCAAATCCTCTAGCCCAAGATCAGAGACCACATCCTCCTCCCTTGCACCCTAAACCTCTATCCCCAGCCTGATCAACGTGAGTGAGGGTTGGGAGGGACAATGGAGTGAGCAGGGGCGGGGCCTTAGAGAAGGGGCCAGAAGGAAGCAGGGCAAGAATGTTTTAGGTTTGAGGTGGATCCTGGATTGCATTTACATTCAAAAAGTGATCTCGTGCTTAAAAAGGTTGGAGACCCCTGCGCTAGAAGATGGTACTTCCCAGAATGCTGCCAAAGCATCAACCAATCAATATTTGCGGTCATGCCATTCTCTTTGGGAGTGAGCTGTACTTTCACCCCTGATGACCTGCTGTTCCTCCAGCCCTCAGACAGGCTAAACTCCCATTGACTGGTGTATTGGTAATATGTTCAGCGCCAACATAGGCATGAGCGAAAGGGGAGTTACCTGCTCAAGGAGGAAACTGTTGGGGTTCATTTCTAGTTGCTGAGCATTCTCACGCAGCACACTTTTAACCAAACCAAAACTTTCAGGGTGGCATTAAATACACGCCCCTCTGTAAATGGAGCTGTTTAGCTAAAAGCCACATGCCAAATTCATCCTCAGCCACTGAAACAAAAAGCAAAAACAAAATCAAAACCGATTAATTTGTCCCGGTGGGGTTTTTTTTCCTTTTAGTCTTAAAATAAGCCGTGGTCCGAGAATATTTTCAAGTAGACCTGTACACCACACGCAGCCCCACTGATTTCAATAGGCCTGCTTGTGGGCTGAACTGGAGAAAAGGCACGCCATGGTGATTCTGAATCCGGCCTTACCCATTTTGTGGAATGAACAGGTTTAGTCCCGGTTTTAGTGTTTCGCTTGTGTGCTTTCTTGTTGTTTGCGTGAGAATAAACATTGCCTTTGGAGCATCACATGGTAGCTGCACGGTCAGTCGCTTCTGATGAATCCTCAATCACTGTTTCACGGACAATGGTGCGAAACAATGACTGTGTGTTGCCCCATATTGTCCTTTGGCTTTTACTGGGTGCCTTGGTGCCCTACAACACATATCCCTGCATGGATCGAGTTTGCCTTCACTAATTTAGAATATCTAATTCTGAGGCAGAAGCACATATATCTATGATTACAACATAAGAATGGCCATACGATCAGACCAAAGGTCCACTTGCACAATATCCTGTCTTCCGACAGTGGCCAATGTCAGGTGCCCCCGAGGGAATGAACAAGGAATCATCAAGTGATATATCCCATCACCCATTCCCAGCTTCTGACAGAGGCTAGGGACACCATCCCTACCCATCCTAACTAGGCTAGGGACATCATTCCTACCCATCCTAACTAGGCTAGGGACACCATTCCTACCCATCCTCACTTCCATTAATTTATCTTTAATCCTGTAAAAGTCCTGGTCTTCAGAATATCCTCTGGCAAGGAGTTCCAAAGGTTGATTGTGCACTGTGTGAAGAAAAACTTCCTTTTTGTTTGGGTATGTCTAGCCTGGGGGGGGGGGG
>JANRFK010001605.1:4811901-4825958 GCA_030068395.1 Apalone spinifera | reverse complement strand
CCCCCCCCCCCCCAAGTGGCTCCTGTATTCCATGCTTGATGAATGCCAGCCCCTCTGTTGCTGCTGGAGTGGACCCCGAAGCTGGCAGCAGCAGAGTGACCGGCATTGACCTCCTTTGGTCCTGCAGATTCCCTGGTTCAGGGCTGGTCACATCCCAAGGGTGCCAGACTGGGGAGAAATAATAGCAATCAAGGGCTATGTCTAGACTACGTAGAATTTTCGAAAGAGGATATGCAAATTCAGCGGGCATTTGCATATCATCTTCCGATCTCACTTTTGAAAGAGAATCTTTCGAAAGTGAAAGTAGTCTGGATGCAGTTATTTCGGAACAAAACCCAAGAACACAAGTGGGAGGCAAAGGCATTGCAGAGTAGGCTTGCTAGCTAATCAGAGTAGGTTTTTCATTCTGATTTTTATATTCTTTGTGTGACCCTGTTTGATTGACAACTGTTGTATTGACCCTCACTTTTTACAATAAGCCCTCTTGAGGAGATTTTGTTTGAAGTGCAGTTGAAGTGGCTATTACTAATTAAGGCAGGATGGGGAACCTAGGGTCTGGGGGCTGGATGCAGCCCCGGCTTGACTGGATCTGGCCCCTGAGGCTTGGGGGTGCCCCACCCAACATTGGGGAGCCTGTGCTGGCACTCCCGTCCCTGCCATTTTTCCGCGGGGCTGGCGCACACAAAATCTACTAGCCAGGCCCCCGTAGGCTCTGAGGGGAATGTGGGGAGAGTCTTTCTCCTTCTCAGTCAGGGGCTGTGTCAGAGAGGATTTGTTGGGTGTTTTGGGTGTTTTTTTGCGGCTTCTCATTTGTGTGAGGCCACACCCCAGAATTAAGGAAATACATGAGCGTGCAGGTATTGAATGGTTCAGTATCAAGTTTATGGGTCCTAAGATCAGGTGTGCAGTAGTGGCTCTCTTCCTCGCCCCTCACTTATTTCAGATGCCAGGGTGGATAAAAATCAATGATTTAAAAACAAAATTGGATTTTGTTATTTAAATCAGAATTTTTTTAATTTAAATTAAACTTTTTTTGATAAAATGTTTTTTTGAGGAAAAAACCTGTGTAAAGATAGTTTTAATTGAGATACATCATAGCTCAAAGATATCTCATCATGGAACAGGGATTATAAATTCTAATTCATGTAATGCTTAAGAGACATTTTGTAAATGAGTTCCAATTATACATGGATTAGGCACCCAATTTGATGGCTTCGGTATAGATTAGGTAGGTGAGTTTTGCAGTTTTCAAAGTGTGGATTTGTGTCTGCAGAGCTAACGTGCTTCTTAACAACAAAAATGTTTTAAAACAAATAAAAAAATATAGAGGGAGAAAAAATAACAGACTTCAACCCTATTTTCTCTCTGCAAATTTGTATACATGGAGTCAACCCCTTACTTCTCTTTAAGGGCACATCTACATAGCAGCGCAAAAGTCTAATTAAGATATGCAAATTCAGCTATGCAATTGCGTAGCTGAAGTCGAAATAGCCTAATTTGGCTTTTGGCGCTGTCTGTCTACACAGTAGGAAGTCGAAGGAAGAGCACTCCTTCGACTTGCTTACTCCTCATGAAACGAGGATTACAGCAGTCAGAGTAAGAAGTCCTCCAGCTCAATATTATTTTGAAATAATGGCTTGCTGTGTAGACACGCATTTTGTTGTTTTGAAATAACGTCAGCTATTTTGAAATAACGCTGCTGTGTAGACGTACCCTGAAAGTGCAAAGTTTCAAAAAGTCCGATGTGTAGAAGCCAATATTTTAAGTTTCTTATGTTGTCCTGGCTGACAATCAATTTCATTTTTTTTAAATTAATTTAACTATTTTAGTTAAAAACAATTTTAACAAAAACAAACTTGATTTAAAAAAAACTTGTTTAACTAAATTCAAAAGTTCATATGCTTGTTTTGTTTAAATATTATGTTTGCTGTTGAATTAAAAAATCCAGAACACAAAACATTGTTGTTTTTAGTTAAGTAAAACAATTACATTGTCTGTCTGGTGATGTTCTCTTCCTAGAGGAGAAAATCCTTCAAATATTAGTGATTAACCTGTTGAATTGGAGATATTTATGAAGCCATTGGGAGGTGAACTATTTGCTTCAATTACATTTGATAAATGAATGAAATAACCAAACAATCATTCGTTTTCTGATATAGCTTTAAAACTAATCTGAAAAGTTTTCAAAATAAATCACTGTTTAAATGTGTATAGTGTGTACCTTCTAAAAATGAAACCTTCATCTGTCTCTGAGATGTGAAGAATATGTAGTAAGGTTATGACAACCAACCAGAATGCACTTCTGTGTAGAAAACTGTGATTAAATCGAGTCTTCCTGATTTAAAATCATGATTTAAATCCATATGATTTACAGGCGGCCCCTGACTTGCGATGCGATTGGTTCCTGGGGAAGCGTCGCAAGTCGGGGGCATTGTAACTTGAACCCTCATTTAGGATAGGCGCCGTGTGCCGTCGTGAATGCGGGCCGAAGACATGAATTGGGGGTTTTCGGTCCCTTCCTCGCTTAGAAAAATGGTTGTAAGTGCGGGGGGTTGGAATTCGGGCGGTCTTATGTTGGGCTTTTCCTGTAAATCATATCTACCTTGGTGGATGCCCAGATAGGTGGGTATGCATGTCATATCGATTTTGGGCATTTAGGATTTCAGGGTATTATTTAGAAATAATGCGTTAACCTTTGGTAATGTGACCCAGACGCTGTAAAGTGCTTTGAAATGAAAGGCATCATATAAATGCAATTGATCTTCATTAATATTAAATAGCACTGTTTTTAACCCTGATAAGTAAGAAACCTACTCAAAAGCACCTGAAGGGTTTTACTTTATTCTTCCTACACCTTCAATCTCAAATCTAAAGCCTTCTCAGGGAGCGGGTGCTAGTTACAAAAGGACCTGGCTGCCTGGAAGATTCCACACCACGATCCTCTTACTTTAAACGGCTCGCAGTCGTTTTCCGACCGTCTCATTTGGATTAAAATGCTCTAGCTTTTGAATTATTTTTGAATTTTGGATTAAAATGCTCTAGCTTTTTGAATTTTGTACAATTACACTGTGCGATTGTAATTGACACACTGGACTTGAGTTAACAACTCTATAAAACAAAGACCGGACATTAGCATGGTTTCCCTTTAGCAAGTCAGATGCCACCAGTTTAGTGGTGGGAGGAAGAGCGCCGCGAGGAAGATAGACGTGCGTTTGGCACATTCTCCACTTTCCCTGGAGTAAAATGGCTCCATTAATAACAGGCATTGATAGCTCCAGGGAATGATAACACGATGAGAATGAGAGAGAATTTGTCTCTCTAAGGTCAGCTAGATATGATTTGGAGTAGAACGATATTAAGAGTTGTCCTTAAACCCAGCTAAGGACGTTAAGAGGTGGGTAAATGGGGAATCTACACGATTAGTCGATAAGGGGAGGCTCTTGGAAGGAGCTACCCCCGCTGCGGCTCTGCCGTTTAAATATAGTAAGAACTGGACTGGCAGGCTGCCCGGCTCTTGCTACATTTAAACTGCAGAGCCACAGAGGGGGTAGCTACTGGACCTGACATGAGCCGGGATTGAGCTGGACTTGCAGCGGGGAGTTGGGAGCCCTCACAGACAGGAGCTGCTGCGGAGCGGCCTCTGTTTGTGGCCTGCCCGAGCCACCATGGACAGGGGCTGCTACTGGAGAAGCCCCTGTTTGCGGCGGTCGGGGCTGGCTGCGGACAGGGAGTGCTGCTGGAGCAGCCTCTGTTCACGGTGGCCCCGGGCTGGCTGCGGACTAGAGCAGCTGCGGTTCAGTAGCCCCTGTCCGGCGCAGCAGCCCGGTTGGGGACCCCTCCCCCACAGACAGAAGCTGCTGCCGGAGCAGCCTTCCCAGTCTCCCCTGCACTGCTGCCTCTGATAGAGCAGCAGCGGGGGGTGGGGGGGGGAAGTGGCACCATGGAGACGGTGCAGGGGGGAAACGGCTTTTAAGCCAGCTCCCCCCAGCACTGGCTCCTGCTCTCCTTCCCCCCCCCCCCGCTCCTGCTGATAACCCTAGGCTTATCGGGTAGTCAACTAATCAACTACTCTTTTACATCCCTAAACCGACATGAATCTGTTGCGAGTCGCTTCAAAAATGACCGTATTCAGAGACCTGTGGGCTGTGAACAGTAGGGGGTTAATAGCATAACAGTTTAAACCGTTAACTAATAAGCTGAGGCTTATTGGTTACCGTTAATGGTTACGCACAGGCTGCCGGCCCCACTCCTAGCATGGGGTGGCAGCCCGCTCCCTGGGAGTGGGGCCAGGAGTGGGGCTGGGGGCCAGGTTAAAAGCCAGCTCTGGACACGCACCGTCTCTCGGGGAACCAGCTGCTGCGCCATGCCAGTATGCTTTGTATCAGAGGCAACAGCACAGGATGGCAGCCGGCTTTCCCGGAGCGGGCCCAGTAGGCAAGTGCTGGCTTAACCATCCCTAATGAACAGTGGCATGTTTTCTTTACCTTCGTGTTATTGAACAAAGTAGTGAGAGAATCATTTTTTAAATAGTCATTAACTGTGGTATTAATGTCACATGGAATAAAATGAAGCATTTTAAGGTATCATATAGTTGTCATTTATCTCAACTTCAATAAAACTATGTTGGTGGTTTCATTTTCTGGCTTGCCTTTGCCAGCACAGCGCTGTGGTGTTCGAGTTTGTAATCCCGCCCTGCAGTGTGTCAGTGAACAATAAGATGTTTCATTCATTTCATCAGTACTATACAAATAGTGATTTTTTTTTTAATTCTCTCTTTCTGTAATAAATCGTAACTTTCAGGCCTAAACTAAATCCCACTCAGCACAATAGCTTTTCTAGAATGCTTTGACAGGTCAAAGATGAAGTTGCTGTCTTAGACCCATTTGTGTAGGTGAAGTAAAACGTTTGCATTTTGTGTAAAGATCTGTGCTCTCGGTTAATTGCTTCTTGTGATTTGGGCTTTTTGTAGAAGTTAAGGTTTTTTTTTTTTTTAAAAAGGGGAGGGAGCAAGAGGGGGAAAACCTAGACTCCTAGAATACTAGAACCCTTGTACAGCTGGGACCTGATTGGTGTGGCACCCTCAGGACCTGACTGGTCCCGAAGGAGGGGATTTGCCAGACCAGGGAAGGACCCTCCCTTTGTGGCCTGTGCTGCCCCCAGGCTAGGGCTCCAGCCTGCCCTCACTACTGCTCCAGCCCCCTGGGGCTCTCTAGATGCTGCCGGGGCTGGAGCGCCACGCCCAGAGCTTCACAATAAGGGCAGAGTTCCGTAGCCATCTGGCTCCGTGGCTGGGGGTGGAGCTACGGGGACGGGACAGAGGGATGGTGCTGGAGCTCTGCAGCCGGGGACAGAGTTCCCTGGCTGCCGCTGAGGCTGGGGCTGGAGCTGTCTGGCAGTTGGAGTCAGAACATGGCTGAAGCTCCACAGCTGAGGCCGGGGCCAGAGTTCCCTGGCTGGAGCCAGAACTCCTTGTCATACCGCCTATCCTCCCCGCCTCCTACGTGCTCCCTCCCCGCTGCCAGACCTCCCTGTTCCTGGGCACTGTGGTCCAGGAATATCCGTGGTCTGTGCCAGACCACAGATGTTGCCAGACCAGGGAGTCCCCGGTTAAGGGAGGTGCAACCTGTATACATGGATTTGTAGAAGAGTTTGGAACATAATGCGAGATTTATCGCATTTGTGTAGCACCGGGAGCGATACATAACATCTAGGGAGATTTTTTCCTTTGTCTTTTGGCGAAGGTTCACTGTGGTAGTTGGTGGCATAACAATTTGCAGAGTACAGGGTTGGCATATCAGAATGAATATTACATCCGCATTTACAAGCACGTCGGAGCAGACGCCTAAGTTAAGTGTCCTGTGGCCCATGAAAGTCAATGGAAGTCTAAGCATTTTCGAACCTGGACATGGGAGCTGGTGGTGGGCAGCCTAGCCTAAGAATTCTGTATCCTGTCGCAGAAGTTTATTGATGTGATAAGGGTGTGAAAATGTCACGGGCATATGAATTCCATTCTTCTCTCAGGTGTTTAAACTGCTCTTCAAGTCTGATGTCGGGTTGCTCACTCCATTCTCCTCAGCGCATGAGGACTTGTCCATGCCGGTCCCTGGTAAAGGGTGAAATGCTCTTCCCTGCAGAAAGCCTTGGCTTTATGGGCTTTGTCCAGGCATGCTTAGGGGTGGGATGTCCTGATGATTCCCTGCTCTGTTCATTCCCTCTGGGTCATCTGGCATTAGCCGCTGTTGGAAGACAGGACACTGGGCTAGATGAACCTTTGGTCTGACCTAGTGTGGTGGTTGTTATGGGGGATGGGCTTTTCCTGGTTAAGAGGTTGGGCCAATCATCCTGTACCATCCTTTAGGATGTGGGGTGCGGGGAGAAATCTTGTGCATAGGACACCAGACAGGCAAGTATGTGAGGGAGGCATCTGTCTCCAGTCTTACCACTGTGAGTCTCTTGATCTCTGCCTCAGGAGAGTGAAGGTGGCTTCACAGGAGCATTGTGATGTGTTCCGGAATAGTTGTCAAGTGCTTTGAAAGGCTCAAAGAGAAGGCACTGGAGAAGGGCAAAGGATTTCTAGAACTCATGGGTAGTTTGGCTACTGGTCCGACCAAACTTTTGTGCCAAGGCTGCGAATGGCTAGCTACCTACAAAAGCAGTTTCTTTTCTCTTGGGGTGTGTCTAGACTACATGCCTCTGCAGACAGAGAGGCATGTAAAATAGGCTACCCGACATAGGCAATGAAGCGGGGATTTAAATATCCCCGGCTTCATTAAAATAAAAATGGCCACCGCGCTGTGCCGGCTCAGCTGATCGTCAGCACAGTGAGGCGGTCGAGACGCGGATCGGTCGACAGGGAACGCCTTTGTCAACCGCTCCCTTATGCCTCGCTTCATTGACTATGTCGGGTAGCCTGTTTTACATGTCTCTTTTGGCTGAGGCATGTAGTCTAGACACACCCTTGGTGTTCACATCTCCACATCAGCTGCTAGAAGTGGGCCTCATCCTCCCTGACTGAATTGACCTCATTAGCTGTAGCCTTACTCTTGATTGGTACTCTTTTCTTATGCTTGTATATTTATACCTGCCTCTGGAATTTCCACTACATGCATCTGACGAAGTGGGTCTTTGCCCACAAAAGCTTATGCTCCAATAAATCTGTTAGTCTGTAAAGTGCCACAGGACTCCTCATCGCTTTTGCAGGTTCAGACTAACACGGCTACTCCTCTGATACTTTTGTGCCTTTGTTTGGCGCTAGGTGTCCAGTCGTTTGCTCCCATAGCTGGTTGAGTTGGAGAGCGCTGGACTCCATCTTGGGGGTGTGGCGGGGCGTATGTGTCACAGTTGAGGAAGATGGGATGCCTCACAGTCATGCTCCCAACTTACTGAAGATTGGTGTACTAGTGAATTTTGGTATCTTATACCTGTATATGGGTAAAGCTGATGGACTCAGCTCGTGGGCAGATGGGATTGAACCTGTGACCTTAGGGGCCAAAGCCACGAGCCTCCTACTGCATGAGCTAAAAGCCAACTATCTCTCAGCTAAGCCTGTAGCACAAACTTCACTCTCCTTTTCTCAGTGGTTTCAGTGCCACATACGTATGTGCTTTATCTTCAGGTAGACCAGTGTTTCTTAAACTGTGTTCCGCGGCACAGCGCAGTCGGAGGTGTGCTGCGGAGAACAACAGTTCAAAATGGCCACTCTTAAAGCGGCAGTTTTTTGCTCAATAGCTTTCCCCCAACTTATTTTTTTTCTCAACAAAAAGTCCTTGGTGTTCTTCATAAAAAAAATTATTGTTTGGTGTTCGTTGGTCTTAAAAAGTTTAAGAAACACTGAGGTAGACCGAGGATTATATAGCTTTTGAGTAGCCTTTTGGCTAAGAGCATGTGGACTTGTTGTCTATTGATTGCTTTCTAGTAGTAGTTCTAATTAGAGTACTTAGTGCAGGAAATGAGTATTGGAAGAATCGGAAATCTGAACAGGAAGTTGAATATAATGGTATCCAGAGCTATCCTGTCCATAGGATGATTCGGGATGGCCGCCTCCGGCCCCGCGGTTTGGGGGCCCTATGGCAGCTGCCTCAACTGTGCAATGGACGGGAGGGACCCCAGAGATTATGGGGTCTGGCGCGGGGTGGCTCAGGGGTTGCTCCCCCTCTTCCTGACACTCATGGGCAGCTGCACTCTGCTTCTCCGTGGCACCCCGAAGTAGAGCGTTCCAGCCCTAGGAAGCGCCACTTCCTGCCACCACTGAGCAGCAGGGTACAGCGGGCTGTGAGGGCGGCACAGCGGGGCAGGGTGCATCAGGCTGCTGGGCAGCTCTGGCTTTCCGCCATCTTGGTTAGTGCAGGAGAGGGCGGATACCCCTGCTGCTGTCCCACGTCAGGCCTTGTAACCCCTGAACTGTGTTGCTCGGGGGAGGAACAAGGGGCGGGGCTTGGGTGGAACAGAGGCAGGGTGGGGGCGGGGCTGCGTCAGGGGAGTTACCCTGGGCCCTGCACCTGGGGTACGGGAGCTGGGGTTTGCACCAGGCCCCACGTCTTCCTAGGGTCAGCCTCGATTGTATGTTGTGGGAAGAATAAAGTCTGGCGGATTGAATGCAGCAAACTGCAAGATCTGTGCCTTTCTGTATATGTCTCTGTAAGTGTACGCCTGTGCAGTATTCCACGCCTGTGGATAATACGCTGATCTAGTGGTGACATGGGTCTTCATAGCTGGGAGGTGTGATAAACGGACTGACATTTCGGAGGCGATGTAAGCACTTATCTGGGGAAGATGAGTTTTTAACCACGTTTTTAGAAAACTTGCTAATGCAAATTGGTTGCAAAATTGTTACGGAGTTCCAGAAATACAAACGCTTGTTTAAAAGAAATCTTTATTTTATGAGAGGGTCCCTCCCCAAACTGTACAATCCTTAGATATGCAATTCATGCCAACTTATAATAGATCTGTGCTGCTTTTAAACTTAAATACCCCGTACAATATTCTGCATAGATAGTGTATACTTTTCTTCAATTGCTGCAGTATATATTTTTCCTAATTTACCCTTTCCTTGTTTATCTTGCTTACAGTGCAGGGGCCTAATTTAGATGTTTTCCTAAACTGATTAGCAGTTATGGGTCAGGGTAACAGTTTGTGCAGTGTTTAGAGGTAAATTTGATTAGCACTTTTTGAAAACTGTGCAGCAAATTGCAATACTAATCAAGGTAAATCAGGCCATGTAGGGTTTTTTTTTAAAGGCAGGGAATTTTTTTTTTTAAACCAAAGCAAATATATTAAGTTGTCTCACATTGGGGAGCATTATAATCCTACTGGTTTCGGGTACTGAATCTTTTAGTTTTACAGTTCTGAGAAGAGCTTTGGTTTAAAAAAAGCCAGCATAAGAAATACTTTTAATATATATATTTTAAATTTTAGGTTATTTAGCTTACTGTCATCAGAAGCCATACTGGCATTATGGCCAGTATGTTCCTTCCTTCTCTTTTCTAGCTATACTCTAATGAAATGTTCTGCTTCTCTTTATCCATTTTTGTACAAAATAGTTCTCAAGGTCTTGATTCAAAACCTATTGAAGTCAGTGGCAAGCCCTCAATTAACTTCCAATAGGCCCTTAGTGCTCGTTCAAGAAATATAAGAAAATAAAAGTGGGTGTAATGCCAGAATGATGGCTTGAAAAGGGATTAACCAAAATGCCACTGGAAATCGTTGCGTGTGTTTGAGGGGAGATGGTGTTGTATTTTGGAAATTATTGATCGGAACTGTTTCTTTCCTTCTCAAATGAGTAGTGGATTTAGTTTAAGTCTCAAATATCAATTGAGGACCAGATTCAAAGCTGAAAGGTTTGAGTGCAGACACTAGTGCGTGTCAAGAGGCTGACCCTATGAGTCGTTGAGTACCTCTGGACTGGTTGCAGCATCCCATAACTGGATTTTTCCTGACGGAAGATGGGTTGTATACTGACTCCAACCTTCATGCTGCTATGAGTCTTCCAAAGGATGAGACTTTGAGAAGCAACTTGGAAGCTCCGGTGTCTGATTTCAGTGCTAACCCCAGATGCTCTTTACTCACACAGCTCATGGAGATTCACAAAGTTGGCAAATATCACTGGCCCCTTTTTACAGGTGGTGGGGTTGGCGTTTCTGTGTAATTGATGCACAGAGGGAGGGAGTTGCAGAGTGCAATCTAGAACCCAGACCACCAGAATCTCAGGACAGGTCTATAATAATCTGGAAAGTCAACTTAAGAGATGCAACTCTAGCTACGTAAATAATGTAGTTGGAGTTGATGTAGCTAGGGCCGAATTTTTCCAGTGGCCCCACAGTGGGAGGTCGACGGGAGAAACTCTCCCATCGACTTTCTTTACTCCTTGCAGCTTTCTGGAGTCAATGGGGGCACCCTCAGCTTTTGATTTAGCAGGCCTTTACTAGACCTTCTAAATCGAATGCCAGAAGATCGATCTCCACAGCATCAATCCTCCATTTATATCTGCAGCACAGATCCTCCATTTAGCATAGACTCTGAAAGAACAAATTCCTCCAGGTTTGCAAACTTCTGAGCCTAATCCCCACTATTCCGACTCCTTGAACGATGGCGAAGTTTGAATTTCATCCTCGATGTAGTGATTGAGGTCCAATTGGTGTAGTTAATTAAACCTCCAGGTCTCAATGCTTCAACATTTTAGCAAGCCGTGGCTTCACATCCAGGATTTGCAGGGGGAACCTGAAAAATAGCACAGTGAGTGCAGTTGTAGTTACTGACATCAGGATTAATGCATGCATTTGTTTTTAGATATGTTGCTGTTGGTGGACATAAAAATTGCTCTCCCACCATGGCGTCCCTTGACAGGAGGAAAATAATCAGGAGTGTAACGTTGTGTAAGTCTTCAAGTGACGTGGCCAGTAATCGGATAATGCTCGGAACAGGGGCAAATTAACTCCTGGGAGTGAAATAGATGAAGTCTAATCACGAAATGTTGGCCCTCCTCATTTCTCTGACAGAGGAGATTACTGAAGTTACAAACTGCAAGCTGGTAACTGGAGGAGATTCCTAAAATATGAGATAATTCCTAGAAACTGACCGACTTTCTCTGCAGTACATCAAATTCTAGGTCTATGATCTGTAATTAAATTGCTTCTATGCTGTTAAAAAAAGCATCTGGCTGTTCTTACATTGTCCAGCTTAAGGATGTAGAATATTATAAGTGGGAGAGCTGTCGTGACATGCAGAAGTAGCAATTTCGAGGACAAGAAAATATTAAGTCTTTACATTTTGAACATGCCAGTCTGAGAGAGGCTATGGGAGTCCAACCCATGGCATAACTGCTGTCTCTTTCTACTGAAACAGTTGCATTTTTTTAAGCATTAAATGTCAGACGGCCAAATTAACTTGAAACACCCTCATTACTGAATATCACCTCATGAGCCTGCACATTCATGTAGCAGAGTATTTTTAAATATGTTCTGTGAAAGAAAAATTCCAGTGTTTTTTTGGGGGGGAGAGGGTTATGCTAATGATACATACAAATTATTATAGATGCGTTTTTTTCCAACGCTAGACTATAATACCGCAAATAGAACCTCTTGTCTGTGAGCTATGGGTTAAGTATTTCCCTGGACATGAGAGAACCAGTGCTGGTGATTAGGGAGATGTTGAGTATTCTCCATACAGTATTTTGAATGTTGCTTTCAGATAATGAAAACGTCTTGGGTGAAAGTAGGAAAGGTAGGAGAAGAGGATGGTGCGACTCTCCCTCTCCTGTGATAAACACTGGGGTGTTGTCTGTCCTCTCCGTGGCTTGGGGAACTGAAGCTTCTCTACCTTGAGAGCTCCCCCTCCTGTCGTGTTCTCCTTTGCCCACTGTTGTGTAAAACTTTTCTTTTGAGACCCTTGGATGGAAGACGCTATGCAAGTGCAAAAGAATATCACTTGCTCCCTATGTCTGCATGCACTGTTTCTGTAGTAGATTTAGCCAGTGACTGATTCTAGCAACTAATGAAATATCCATCTTAGAGAAAATTGTTTCCCTCAAAACAGACTCTGCGTGAATTCCCTATGCTAAAGGGGACAGTGCTTCGGGGAGCCATAGAACACTAAAACTGGATGGTACCTCGAGAGGTCATCAAGTCCACTCTCCTGCCCTCAGGGCGGGACCAAGCACCATCTAGATCATCCCTGATGGATGTCTGTCCAACTTGCTCTTAAATATCTCCAGTGCTGGAGATTCCACAACCTCCCTAAGCAATTTATTCCAGTGTTTAACCACTCTGACAGTTAAGAAGTTCTTCCTAATGTCCAACCTAAACCGCCCTTGCTGCAATTTAAGCCCATTGCTTCTTGTCCTACCATCAAAGGTCAATGAGAACAATTTTTCTCCCTCCTCCTTGTAGCACCAGTAGTATACTACTGGAGAGAAGGAGGTGTTAATGCATGCTTTTCCGGTGCACAGATACACCTCTGCCATGCTGAGCTTGAAAGATATACTGTGATGGATTTAATGATCTTTTTGTTTTTGTTTTTTTTTCTCCTAGTTGTTGCTTTTTTGGTGGCTTACCATCAAAACAAGCAGTTGATTGGGGAGAAGGGACTGCTGCCGTGTAAGCTCTACTTGCAGAACGTTAAACGGTATTTCAAAGGAAAGATTAACCTGGATTCCTTGAGCTATGCCCCAACGATTATCTGGTTCCTGGACTGGTCTGATATGGACAGCACCCTGGACTGCCTTGCTGGCCTTGGCTTGGGAGTTGCCGCATACGTGTTGGTCACTGGATGTGCAAACATGATCCTCATGGGCATTCTGTGGATTCTCTACCTCTCGTTGGTGAACGTGGGACAGATCTGGTAGGTTGACAAGCTTTCTCCTGTGGTTTTCTCTTTGTAATGTTTCACCGTGCATTGTATGAATAAGCTTTTGTGTTCCTGAAAGATTGAGGCATGGTGGTAATTACATTGAATATTACAGTGGGGTAATACCATTCATTTTAGCAGAGTGCCTCGTGATTGACATCAATGTGAGTAAAAACAGAATCAGGCCAGTAATGTAACTGTAGTATAGTATAAGTTTTGTTAACTGGCATTCTTGGGGAATGGGCGTTGTTGGTTTATCAAATGTGCGGGTTACTTGAGCTTTACACCGATGGTTCATGAATTTTTCAGTGTACACTAGCTATAATTACAGGTTAGATAATATCCAATAATGGTATTCTGCGCAGAAGCATGATACAAACAAACTTTACTGCCACGAGTTTACAAACTGGAGTTCCGAAAGCACTGGAAAAAGTCGAAAAACGAAGCTGGATGGCTATCGGAATTTTTCTGGTTAATTGAAGGGGGAATTGTATTGCTATCTTGGACAGATGCCTGTTAACCGAGTTTGTCGGATATTAAACTGTTGGGGAATACAGCTTGTCCTGTACAGGGTATCCTTGCAGTAGAATATATTCTTTCCTCACGCTAGCTATTCAGCTCATTAGCTTTGTTCTGAGCAAGATTATTCTTTCCTTTAAAGCCGGGTCAGTGCCAGCCACTTCTCATGAACAGGTTATAGCATGTGTTCTCTGTGCCCGTTTCAAACAAAATATAAACCACTCAACATTTTAAATATAAGGGAAGGTGGAAAGAATTGTTGCCTGACCTCTTTAGTTAGTTCTGAAGGTATTACTACCAAATTCAGTGACCTCTCTGCCCTGCAGTGTACCCCTTTGTTTGCAGTTGGACATCATGGGATGTAGTCGTTAATGTAGCACTGGATAAACTAAAAACTGTAACCTGTACAGGTTGGAAGTTAAATCCCAGTGAGGAAAATAGAAAGGCGCATAAACTCTGTCAAATTAAGTGTAAACATATACAGTAAAACTCCAGTTGTCCGGCATCCAGTGGTCCCGCACTCCTGATAGCCTGGTACCAACTGGAACCCGGAAGTGCTCCAGCCAGCCAGACAGTTGGAGCTCCTGTGAGCCCCACGCGCACTCATGGGCCGGGAAAGGGAAGGGGAGGAAAGGGGAAGGGGATTATACCCCTGTGACGTGTCTGCCGGACCGCACTGTGTCTGGCCGGGAGGCGGG
>JANRFK010001605.1:4775455-4807198 GCA_030068395.1 Apalone spinifera | reverse complement strand
CTAATCACTTACATCCCTGAAATGGCGTCCATCTTTGTGGGGTGCCCAATGCCGGTGATGGTCTCTGAAAATGGTGGGCCTCAATCCAGTTGCTAGAGGGTGGCTTGCGTTGTCAGACGAAGGGGAGGACCTTTTGGCAGTCTAAGTGGAGAGACCAAGAAATGAGGAGGCGATTGAGACGTGGCTTCTGAGGTAGTCTTTGTGGAATACAGCTCAGGCAGGTGGCCCGTGGGAGAAGCTCGTACAGGAAATGTCGTGGGCCGTTTCTGTGGCGGCCCACTGGATGCAGAGTTCCAGGGCTCTGAGGGCGGCATGTTACTCGCACCGTATCTGCTTGAAATTAATCTTTCTCCAGGTTCACGTGGGACATGTAAGACATTCATGAATAAACGAGGCAAGATGCAGATGTTGGGTTCACCGTTCCCTCTAACTTTTTCCTCCCGGGTGCGGAATACATTTTTTGTGTGTCGCGGCATGTGTGGATGTGCACCAATAGAAATGCGTGCTGGGAAGCCATGGGTTCTCTGATAATCGGCCGAGCGGCACCTCAATCTCTCCTGGCTGGCTAGCCAAGCGCTTAACGTACAAGGAACGCTGGTGGGGTTTAAGATTTAATTTAATTTCTGGTTTCTGTTACTTCCTGGAACTCTGCCACTGTTCTAGCTTCAACTGTAGTTACTGACACTGCTGTTAAGGCATGAGAAGATTTGGGGCCTGTCACATTATTGGATTGTGAAGGGAGCAGCCGGGTCACTGCTGCACCCATGGGGGGGGTATTTGCCCCAAAAGTGGTACAAAGGGGGCCATGTGAGGGATCAAACAAAAGCTTACTTTCTTCTGATTTTGTATCTGCTCTTCATATATCTGTATTATGTCTGTGTATGGAGTTAGGAATCTGTAATCTGTATGAAGACTGGAAGTCTCTCTGAATGTGCTTGAGCATTGGGCAAAGTTTGGCCTATGGACATGCTAATTAGCTAATACACATTTCAGTGTAGCCGAATGTACAGTCAGACATCTGGGAACCAAGAATGCAAGAGGGACTCTATCCTGAGAATCCGAGACTCTGAAAGAGACTGGGAGTGGGTTGCGTTAATTGTTAGAGCTACGCTGTGGCCTCAAGGGCTAACGAGATCCTTGCTGAATAAATATGGGACTCTTGAGTGGGGGCAGAAAGGTTGTAGTCCATCTGTATTTGGGCCTTGACGTGTGGCCGCGCTGGAATACTATGTGCAGTTCTGGTGTCCAGACGGCAAGGAACGGATTGAAAAATTGGAGCGTTCAGAGAATGATGAAAGGTTTGAAAAACAGGCCCGAGAGTGAAAGACTCAAGAAGGTCAAGTTGTCTGTCAAAGAGAAGGTTGAAGGGAGGGGTGGGGTAACTTGATTAGTAATAGCTACTTGACACTAGACGGCTCTTTAAGTTAGCAGTTGTGTACACTCAAACCTCTTTAATCTGGCAACCCTGGGAAACAGAGTATGCCAGATGAAAAATTTTGCTGGGCCCGGGAAGGAGCTGTGGGATCTGGGTGTGAGGGGGTGGGACACTTACTTGCCATCCTGCTTCAGGGGAGCACATGAGGCTCTGCGCCCCATGCTGCTCCCACATCCCTAAGGGAACGGGTGGGAAATGCCCCAGGGGAAGCGGCTTCCTCTTCCCTTCCACGGGTGTTCCTGGTATCAGGACACCCGGACTATGGAGGTTTAAGTGGATAGCAAAATCCAATGCCTAGAAGTTGAAGCTAGACAAATTCAGAGTAGAAATAAGAGACAAATTTTGAACGGTGAGAGTATTTAACCTCAGGAATGACTTACTAAGAAAGAGTAGTAGATTCTGCATCAGGAATGTTAAGAAGTGGGCAATTTGCTAATCGTGTAGTCGATAGAATTTTTATCGACTGCACGATTAGTCAATAAGGGAAGTCAGTTAAAGAACTCAGTCCCAGCTCATGCTGGGTCTGGGACCTACTCCCGCTGCGGCTCTGCATTTACAGTGTATTAGGGGCTGGGTGGGCAGGCTGCCTGGCTCAGTCCTGGCTTGCACTGGGTCTGGGAGCTACCCAGAGAGGGTGGATAGGTCCTGGAGCTAGCACAAGTCGGGATTGAGCTGGACTGCCTGGCTCCTAATACACTGTAAATGCAGAATCGCAGCGGTAGCTCCCAGAGCTGGTGTGAGCCGGGACTGAGCCGGGCTGCTGGCCAGCCTGCTAAAAAATGTACTGGCAGGGGAGAGAGGTGGAAATGCGTGTAGGCGATAGCATTAACCGATAAGCAAAAGCAAAAGTCGGTTAATTGGTTAATCGACTACACTATTGCATCCTTATTCTATATTACTGGACATTTTAAAATCCACACTGGACATTTTTCTAGAAGAAAAGTTCTAGTTGGACCACAGCTATTGGACATAATAATTTAGGGAAGACCCATGGACTGTGCTGTCGACCAGGTGGTCAGGCTAAATGGGCAGTGTAGCGCCTTGAATCTATGAATCCTGCGCCCTCGCCCAGCGGTTTTTAGACTTCTTTTTCTCGTGACCCAGGTGAAGAAAATTGTTGATGCCGCAAGAGAATTGTATCTTTTGACTAGAGGGCAGCCTGTTTGGAGGGGCGTAGGAATGCGAGGTCTGAGGTGCAGGAGGGGATTGGAGGGAAACAGTTGGAGGTTGATGCTTGTGGTTGGACATCGACTTACCTCCCGCGGCTCCTGGTCAGCAATGCAGTGGGGATGCTAAGGCAGTTTTCTCCCTCTCCTAGCATTGCGGACCGTGCTGCTGCCCCGGAAGTAGCCAGCAGCAGGTCTGGCTCCTAGGCGGAGGCACACAAGCAGCTCTGAGCACTGTTCTCGCCCATAGGCCCAGACCTGCCCCCAGCTCCCATTGGTCAGGAATTGGCCAATGGGATTGTGGAGCCAGTGCTCTTGGTAGGGTAACGCACAGAGCCCGATGCCCCCTGCCTAAGAGCCAGATTTGCTGCTGGTCTCTTCCAGGATGCAGTGTGGTCTGCAGTGCTAGGACAGGCAGGAAACCTGCTTTAGCTCCCCCTACTAGTCACCGGGTCCCCTTACAGCAAGGTGACCTAGGGCCTGACATGGTGCGATCCAGGGTTGGTTCACTCCTCATAGTAGAGTCCCCTGTTCTAGCCCTGGAGAGTCACAGATCTGACGCAGAGTCCGTTTCCATCCAGAGTCTGGCGCTGGAAAGGGAGCTGGTTAAATCCACTCCCCAGTTTGCTCTCTAGCTGATTTGTGAGCCACACGAGAGGAACATTCATTTTCCTCCCGCGTCAGGTGGGGGGCTGCTGGACATCCACCGAAGGATCAAGCTAGTAAAAAGAAAAGGAAAACAAACCGGACAACCCAACGGATAGAATGCCACAGAGCCCCCCTCGAGTGGAAACTGAACCTTGATCATCTTGTCAACCTCTCTGTATTTAATGGCGTTCAGCCGCCAGCTCTTTGCCAGTCCATCTGCCCGAAGATCCAAGACTGATTAAAGTCCTGCGTAGGTCAAGTGGTTTTTAATGAGACTTAAAACCCACAAAATTCTCATGACAAAAAAAACCTTTCTTCTTTTTTTTCCCCCCGCTATGAAGGCACTCCAAAGAATGGCAATTTAACTGCAGTTAAATTACATGCCCCTGAGACATGCTTTTATGACCCGCATTATAACTGTCCTTGTAACTTAGGCCTCAGTACTAAATCAAAAGCCGTTAATATTATGCTCAATCAGCTAATGAGGACCAAACATTGTGTATCTGGGGCCAGGAGTAAAGGAATTGCGTCCTCTTCACCTAAACCCCGGCTAAATATTACAGCATCTGCAGATGCTTGAAAGCCATCTGGCTTAGTAGTTCCGCAGGGCATGTGAGTATGAATCCAATTGAATTTACTCTACCAACAACCTCAGGGGTTTAGACAGTAGTGTAGTTTCGCATTCTCTTGTGGAAACCAGTGTGCCGCCCGCTCTTATGTGAGCCCAAGTATTTGTTCGCAGTAGCTCCATCAACATTTCCACAGGGGAGGAACAGATTGAAAAGAATGTTGTAACTATGCAGTGTTGTAACATTTTATTTATTGGCTTGTAGAACATACTCCCTTGAGTTCTTGTAACTCCACCAGAATCTTAGTTTCTGAAGGGGGGTGGGGGGGATAAAAAGAATAGAATTTGGAATGCCATGTAACTTTTGTAGCAAGTATCTTAAAAAACGTATCCCAGCCTTCCTTTCTGGCGTTGAGCTGTCTTTTTAATTTTGTAAATGACACAGGTAGAGGAGAGAGGGGGGAAAAAAGTGGTTTTGAGAAAAGATCTGAAAATACAGTATAGGAAGGATCAATGAGGAAGCACAGAGGGATGGATAGGTGGCAAGAGCTGGATTAGATTAAGGCAGGGGTGGGCAATAATTTTGGCAGGGGGGGCACTTCATGAATGTTGGTTGTGGTCGCAGGCGGGGCCTCGGGCGGAAAGGGGGTGGGGCCTCAGGCACAAAAAGGGGCAGTTCCTTCTGGGTCTAACATGGCCCTGGTAGTGGGGGGAGGAGACTTCACATGCTCCCCTGCCTCCGGGCCACTTCGGGTCTGGGGGCAGGAGAGTGCATAAAGTAATTTGCTGTTCAAACAGCCGGTGGCTCCCTCTAGGCATCGTGCACCCCCTGGTGGGGGAAGGGAGCCGCCACCAGGAGATTTTCTCCTGGACAGTCAGTTATTTCTGACCCCGTTCAGTAAAAAAAACCTAGAAAATACCGGACATGTAAAATGTCTGGTATTTTCTGTTTTTCTTGGACGGAAGGCTGGCGGGAACATTCTTCCCTTGCTGTGTCTGGCGGGGGCAGCAAGGAGCACGGGGATTCTTAAAGGCAAATGACCTTTTTTTGTTCTCTCTTTTTCCTGCCATGTTCGGGATTTTTGAGGAAAGCATCTGGCAAGCCTAGCCGCCAGCCGTTCTGAACAGGGAATGACTTTGCACTCTCCCTCACCCCTAGGTCTCGATCGGCCTGGGGGTGGGGGAGTGGCAGGGCGGCCGCAGGCTGGATCAAACGGCTTGGCGGCCTGGATTCGGCCGGCAGGTTGTACCTTATCCACCCCTGGTTTAAGGGCTTGTTTATATGGTTATTCCAGACTAGCTCCCTCATGTGGACACTATTTTGGAATACATGTGATTTTTATTCTAGAATGTTTACGCCATTTTGGAAGCCAAGTCTAATGACTGTGGAATAAAAATGACTTTAATTCTAGATTAGCGTGTCTACACGGGGAGTTATTTTGGAACAGTTATTGAAAAATCGCTTATTCCACAGTGCCTATGTGGTCAAGATATCCACGTAGAGGAGCTTTAATGGAGGTAGCAGGAAAAGGGGCCACGAGGAAGAAGTAGACCTGCGGGGAGGGGCGGGGGGAAATGGGGAACTGGTATTGATGATTAGAGACTAATATTGAGCATGAAAGGGACAGGGAGAAAGGTCCCTCCTGTGTCATTTGGAAATCTGTGATGATTTTGATTTCTTTGCGATCATTGATAAAAGTTCTAAACAGTGTAGGGCCGAGATCTGATGTCTGTGGGACTCCATTAGAAACACACCTGCTGGATGAATGATCCCCTGTTTACAGTTCCACATTGAGACCTATCGTTTAGCCTGCTGTTAATCGATTTAATGTGTGCCATGTTGATTTTGTGTTCTTGTTTCTTAATCGAAATGTGCGGTACCAAGTCATCGGCCTTATAGATGTCTATTACATCAACACTCTTGCCTTTATTAACCAAACTTGTCATCTCATAAAACAAAAAATCAAGTGAGTTAGACCAGCGCTCTTCTCCGTAAACCCATTTTGCCTGGGATCTGACAGGCCTATGGTATCCAGATTATCCCTTGTACCTATTCCTGCTGAGAAATGTGCCCACATCTTTGCATGGCCGAGATTAATGAACATTGGGCACCTCAATAGTCCTTTGTTACATCGGTGTGATTGCTCTCCATAAATGATGCTTTATCTTAAATGGGGATACCACCGTTTTAATAGAAACTCTGACCAGCCCAAACTGTTTCAGTTAAAAGGATAGTTTCCTATTTTCACGTATTACATTTATGGAGAATAATTGTCCTTTTTTTTCCCTTTTGCTATCTTGAGGGGATGCATTGCAGACAAGAGATTTTTGTGCTCACGTTCCCTTTTCACATTTGTCTGCAATGGGGTACAACATCTGAAGTTTTTATTAAACAGGTGTTATAGTCTCTTCAGTGTAACTGTTAATTAATACAGCCACTCGACTTGTTCGCCTCGGATCTTATTCTGAATAAAAGGAAAATGTAAATACTGGAAGCCAATGCACTACGGAGTTTAGAGCAAGATGAATCAAGATGACCAGCACCGTTTAGGGTTCTAAAACTGGATGAGTGGAGATCAAAACCAAAATGAGCAAAATGGCAGAAATGTAGCCTCTCCTCTCAGTCAACTCCTCCTGGGGAAGAAATTGAAGTTTCCTGTTACAGCTTGGGCCATGAAGTCTTCCAGCTTGATGGGGTCTGCAGCTGCATCATTGAGCACAGTAGCACCGTCTCCAAATTAATCAGGTTTTCCTCAGCATGCTCTTATGGAGGGAGAGAATTGAAGGAAGGGTGAGGTTCCCCTCTGTCACAAGGTGGCTTCTTGATGGAGTCTACTAGGAGAAGACGACTGAGGGTTGAAAACGGAAACGAAAAAGGAATGCATTTTATGGGAAAGCCGAGAAAAGGCTGTCAGGGCTGTTCCTCACTCTGTAGAAGATGGGGTCCTACAAAAGACCTGAAATATCTTGCCTCTACCGGCTCTGCTTACAAAAACTCTCCAGCATCACAGATTGACTGACTTCGGGGGTAGCCACCACCATTGCGGCTGTGTCTACACTGCTGGCTTTTGCTGGTAGAGAGTTTGCAAATGAAGTGCTGATTAGCATTTTGTCACGCTTCATTTGCATAATCTATTCCCAGCTGTTTTTGTGCAAGGGATTTTTGCGCAAAAACAAGCAGTGTGGATGTTTCTTTTTTACGCAGAACCCCCTTTTTGTGCAAGATCCTTATGCCTTCCGAGCCGTTTTTGCACAAGGGGTCTTTGCGCAAAAACCCCTTGCGCAAAAATGGCTCGGGATAGATTATGCAAATGAATGCAACAAAATGCTCATCAGCACTTCATTTACATACTCTCTGCCAGCAAAAGCTGTAGTGTAGATAAAGCCCAAGTGAAACAAAAGAAATCCCTTTCTTCTTGAACCCAGGCAGAAAGCACTTGGAATGCCTCCCCCAGTTGTACCCCAAGCTCCTCTGCCACAAGAGAGCTTGGAGAAGAAACAAAAGAAAACAAACTGTGTCTTTGCTAGCTGACCTCTCAGGCTAGGCAGACACACACACACAGACCTCCTATTTCTTTCCAGGGCACTAAGAATCAAATCATCGCCTTAAAAAGGGTGATTTGATTAACAAAACAAGAAGATGTCCTTGATAAAGCATACTTGGTTGCTAGGTGTTAGAGAGCGACTGAGTGAAAAAAATTAAAACACAGAGAACATCTCTGGGTACGCTCTTAGAAGGTGAATGGGGGAGGAAGGCATAGACTCACACAGAGAAGTTTAACAAAACAACCAAAACAAAGAAAAATGCCCTGGTCGCGACTAAATACACCTTTTCCCTTTATTTACTCACGATCCCTTCCTGGTTCAGTCCACTTCCATGCCGATTTCCTTGTAGGCATGGTAATTCTGATTACTGCGTGTTACTCCCTCCAGCCCTTAACTTAGAAGTCACACAAAGGAAGAACAGACCAGGTATCTTCAGTTCACATTTCAGCACTGTCTCCCATTGATTCTTCTGGCCCCCTGCCAACACTCTTGCTAGCTACCTGAGTTTAATCCTTTAGTCATAAAGTGCTGGCCGGCACTGCTCCTGTTCATCACAATGGCATTATACAAAGGGTGAACTTAATACTTTGTGTATTTATATTTGCTTCCATTTGAGGATGTCAGCGTTCTGCGAGGCATACACATGGTAGCTAAACATTATGCCCTTTTTTATCAATGGGGAGCCTGAAGAATTCGGGGCACATCTCTCTGGGGCTGATAGAATTAATTGAAGGTGTGAAGTCAGGGTGCATTCTTCCCATGTATGGATGCTCCTTCAGAAGCGAAGTGGCCTTCGTTCGCCATTGCTGAACTCTTTCCTGCCTGCCCTGCGAGACTGTGAGACGCTCACAAAATCAGTGGTAGAAGTGGGCCCAGAATCCTTGCACCTTGACTCGTATGCACATGTCCCATTGACCATCTTTTTCTGCAGAGGGGAAGTGTGTGTTTGCCCACGAAGTTGTAACCTGGGACGAACCCTTCCATCCGTCTGTTCCTCGTTTACCCCTCTGCTAAATGGGGGGTAAGAATGCTCACCTATCCTACAGAAGTACTGAGCATCTTCATATTAGTAAAGCACTTTTAGGTCACGTGCTGGGGTGGACTGGGCCCTGAGGCCCCCTGCTGGAGGCCGTGTGGTCCTGCCACACCCTGCCCCAGAAGAGTGCACTAGAGAGGTCCCTCGAGCAGCAGTGTGGGAGGCAGCCAATCAGAGGCTAGCAGCTCAGTATAAGAAGAGTTGCAGGGCCAGAGCAAGGACATTTCCTTGCTACAGCTGAAGGAGAGCAGCTGGGACTCCACCGGGTCAAGGCCCTGAGATAAGGGTGAAGAATGTGCTGGAGCCCAGGGAATTATAGCAGCAACATAGTTATTTCAAGGGGCTTTGTAAACAGCTGCTAGCGACAGGGTCTGTAGGCTGGGACTCAGAGTAGAGTCATTAACCTAGTTAACCCCTAGTGGAAGTGGCCTGGATAGTGAGGCACCCCAGAGGGTAAGAACCTCTCAGAAAGGCTCTGAAGGGGGCCAAGGCGTTGCCTCGAGGGAAGGAGCCCAGGGGCACCACATTATTCCTGAGTGGGGACAGACTGAAAGATAGCAGAGGGCCCTGCTGGCCTTGTACCTCAGACTTGGTTCGCTGCGTTTTAACAGATTGCGTGCCACTCGGCCGGAGGGCGGAGTCACCAAAAAGCCACCACCAACAGAAGGGGCATGCAGGCACACATGCTTTGCTGGGGATGCTCACAAGAAGTGTGTGTGACCCTGTTCCAGCCCCACCTAAAGAATACTCTAGACATGCAGTTGCGCCTGTAAGTTTCAGATGGGGGGAGGGATAGCTCAGTGGTTTGAGCTGTGCTCTGCTAACCATCAGGTGGTGAGTTCAATCCTTGAGGGGGCCATTTAGGGATCTGGGGTAAATCTGTCAAGGATGGTATTTGTTCCTGCCATCAGGGTAGGGGACTGGACTCGACTCAATGACCTCTCAAGGTCCCTTCCAGTTCTATGCAATAGGTATAGCTCCATATATTGTTATTATAAAGTCTACTTGCCCAGAGATTTTGCTGAATTTAAAAATCAGTAAATATTCTGGTAGCACTTTATAGACTAACAAAACATGTAGATGGTATCATGAGCTTTCGTGGGCTCAACCCACTTCTTCACTCATCTGAAGAAGTGGACTGTGCCCACGAAAGCTCTCGATACCATCTACATGTTTTGTTAGTCTATGAAGTGCTACCAGAACATTTGTTGTTTAAGTTTATCCTGTACAGACTAACTCGGCTACCCCCTGAAGCTTAAAAATCAGTGTAATTGAACACATGTTATTTTGACAATTGTACTTGAATCCTGTTAGGAACCTTACATTTTTGTAAGGAAGCTTTATTACAGCTTGGCTCTGTGTGTGCTTCTAGTTCTCAAAAATAGCCCAACAACAACAAAAGTTAAATCTTATTCTTTTATCTGCTCTTTGCTTTGGCAATAAACCTCAGGAATTTCTTTGTTATTAAGGCTTGCTGCTTGACACCCCCCCCTTCTCTCCTCTCCCCTCCCCTAAAAAAAGAAAGGATTATCTCTAGAAACTTAAATCGAAAGTTAAGGGATCTCAGGGGGTCATCCTTCCTGTAGAGGAAGCTGCTTTTGGCACTTCCTACTCATACAGAAAAGAGTGAGCGTATCGGTTTCAAAGAATGTTGCAAGAAGTTGATATGACATACTAATGAAACAAAGATTATTACCATGTGACGCTATTGCTTTGCAATACAATTGGGAGCTAATGACGCTAATGAAAAGCAGGTTTTCATTTGAAAGATAAAAATGTAACGATGGCTGATGTCAGTAATGAATCATTTAATATTTTCCTCAAAATGTCAAGCATTCCCCCTTCCCATGTCTGTCATTTTAGTATAATCAACCCTCCTTTAAAAAGGGAGTGTTGCTAATTTATATGTTTGCCCAGCACAGTGGGACTCCAATCCTGATGGTATTGGTGTCTTATGAATGAAAGATAATCCCACAGATGCCTTTGTATTTTAGATATTTAAGTGTTGGGTATTTCCAAGTAAAGAGAGGGATTCCACCTATCCCCTATTTTTTTGTTTGTTTGTTTGAAGCAATAAGTAGCATTTAATAGAAGAAGGTGACTAGGCAATTAGCTACTTGTAAATAATTTAGGTTGTGGTTTTCAAAGGTTCTCAGAGTATTAGGAATATAAATCCTATTGTAAATCAGTGGTGTTTAGGCACCGAGCAGCCTTCAGATCCTTTGAAAATTCCTGCTTATTCTATGATGGTGAAATGGTTTGAAAAACCAGGTAGACTTGACATTTTACTAACAGGGGCAAATATATCCATGGTGTAAACTAGTCTATGAAGTTACACCAGATCAGCTCAGAACTGAAAGAGCCTTTGTTGGTCGGAGAAGAGTTATCAAATGTCATGCTGAATGGTGAAAACTGTTGGCCGCAGCGATCAAAGGGAATTTCACTCCTTTTTTTTTTTTTTTTGTACAGTTAGCAACTGTTGCTTTTTCTTGGCCTTCAGTTAGATTTAAAGTCGCATTAAGTCTAGTTATTGGCTGCTGCCATTCACAAGATGCTAGAGTCAATAGACTTATTCTCAGATCCATAGTACATTCACTTTGTCTTTTTAAATACAAATATTTCAAAAACCACTTATGCCAGTGCTGCTCATTTTGATGTAAGATACTCTAAGAAATTATAGGACTTCGGCTAGGGCCGGGGGTTCAAAAGTGGTTGGTATCTGTTTCAGAGGACCGAAGGGTTAATACTGTAGAAAAACATCCATGACGGTGTGAGCCGGCATTTTTTAATCGAAACTGATCTTAGATGAAATTCTTCTCTTCCTTTAATTTATAATATTGTTGGTAAAAATAGAGGGTGTCCTTCAATTAAAATGACCTTTTTAAAGGCTATGTTGGTATAAGGAAGTAAAAATCTATTAAAAATCATTGTCTCATCAGTTAGTAATTTCTCTAGGTAGCTTACATTGTATAGCACTTATCTTTCTATAAGGTACCATGACAATGCCCATGCTAGAAAAATCTGGTGTGGCCAGTGACTATTCAAGCACCTGGAATGCCTCTAAAAATCCTTTGTGTCTGTACATAAAATGGCTCCAGATGTTCCAGAGGTATTCCTCGAATACTTAGGGTGCCCCCATCACTGTTGGTACTACTACAGCTCACGAGGAATAAGGGAAGTCGATGGGATAGTTTTTCCCGTCGACCTCCCGCTGTGGGGACACAATGCCCCGGCGCTCCTGGCACCTCCTCCCTGGGGGCTAAAAACACCAACACCTTGTACCCATCTGTTCAGCCAGCCCACCCGCTTGTGTCTTTCCATGCTCATCCTGCCCGGGAGATGCCTCGTCTTTGTGGCCCGTGTTCTCAGTGGAGGCCTTGTTCAAAGGATCCCACCCACGGGCTGTATGCTGACCCTGCATAAACCCAAACCTCACTGTGGGCCGCATGTGGCCTGCGGGCCATGTGTTGAGTAGCCCTGTCCTAGTGTACAGTTGGCCCCAGTGTGATCCTTTGATGCGCCTGACAACTTCAGTCACCTATTTGAAAATTTGTGCTTACAACCATTCCTGTCATGCTTAGCATTTTTTTTACCTACATGTCAAATCCATTGTCTTTTTAATACAGATTAAACCTCTCTAGTCTGGCACTCTGAGTTCTGGCAACTGCTGTGGTCCTGCATGATTCTGTATGTTATTTAGCTCTAATTTACCCTTAAATGCCTTTTAAGAGCCCAGTAAACACTGGGGCTACATCTACACTGGCATGATTTTCCGGAAATGCTTTTAATGGAAAAGTTTTCCGTTAAAAGCATTTTCGGAAAAAGAGCCTCTAGATTGGCACGGACACTTTTCCGCAAAAGCACTTTTTGTGGAAAAGCGTCCATGCCAATCTAGACGCGCTTTTGCGCACAAAAGCCCTGATTGCCATTTTCGCGATCGGGGCTTTTTTGCGCAAAACAATGCCGTCCTGTCTACAATGGCCCTTTTGCGCAAATGATTTGTGCAAAAGGGACTTTTGCCTGAACGGGAAGGGCAAAGTATTTCCGCAAGAAGCACTGATTTCCTACAGTAGGAAGTCAGTGTTCTTGCGGAAATTCAAGCAGCCAGTGTAAACAGCTGGCCAGTTTTTGCGCAAAACTGATTTTCCGCAAAAACTGGCCAGTCTAGACACAGCCTGGAAGTGTGGGTAATGCTGCTAGACAATATTGACCTCTTGTGGTCTGGCAAATTCTCTGGTTCAGCACCGATCAGGTTCCAAGGGTGCCGGACTAGAGAGGTTCAACCTATATTAAGAAGTTGGGTTGTAGCTCTGTCAGTCCCAGAATATCATAGGTAAGATGAATGAGGTAATAGCTTTTATTGGACCTACACAAGTTGTCTCTGTAATATTAAGAAAGCACCTAGGATGGTGTTGGGCAGCCTACGGTCCATTGGGGTTTTTATGTGTACAGAACATAAGAACGGCCATCCTGGGTCAGACCAAAGGTCCATCCAGCCCAGTGTCCTGTCTGCCGACAGTGACCAATGCCAGATGCCCCAGAGGGAGGGGACACACCGGGTCATCCTCATGTGATCCCTCCCCTGTCATCTGTTTCCAGACAAAGAGAGGCTAAGGACTCCTACTCATCCTGGCTAATCGCCATTGATGGACCTAACCGCCATGAATTTATCTAACTCTTTTTTGAACCCCGTTAAAGTCCTGGTCTTCACAAACATTTTGTCTCCCGTTGCCCACACGCAGGGTTGCCAGATTCTTCCAGTTTCCATCTGTGTAGTTTTTCCTACCAGTGTTACTAACGTCACACGCACGTAAAGCCAGGGCATGTGAAGTGAGGTGCATGCTGATTGCACACACCATTGACCACAAGAGTTGTGTGCTCCCTTTGCATCCACTGTTATAGGGATGTAATAGTGTAGTCGATTAATCAGTAAGCAAAAGCTTATAGGTTAATGCTATAGACCACACGTATTTCCCTCCCTGCTCCTGCCCCCCACCAGTAAATTTTTTAGCAGGTTGGCCAGCAGGATGTCTCAGGCCTGGCTTGTGACGGGTTCAGGACCTACCCCTGCTGCGACTCTACATTTAAAGTAGCAGACAGCCCATCTCAGTTCCAGCTTGCGCTGGATCTGAGAGCTCAGACCCTCTCTAAACAGGGGCTGCTGCCACCCCACGCTGATGCCTCTTTATCACAGGCAACAGGCAGCCAGTCCGTGAGGGGAGCTGGTTTTTAAACTGGCTCTCCTTGTGGACCATCTCCCACCTCATACCCTGTGCTGCTGCCTCTGATACAGAGTGACAGGACCCCTCAGGAGTGAGGCTGGAGCGCACTGGCTGCCGGCCCCACCCCCGGGGACTATAGAATAGTCGACTAACCAATAAGAATTCATGAGGTTAATCGATTATTCGAATATCCGATATTGAACACTGTTATGGTTCGGTCGGCGCATCCTGCACATTCTAGGCACATGCGCCCAGTTAGCAAGACTGCCCTGTCTTGGCAGACTGTCTTGGTTATGACAATCCCGTGGGCCACGGAGATGGAGGAGGGCCACTTGTGTGGCCTGCTCCCTCGCTGAGATTGCTGACGTAGAAAGTTGGTGGTGTGTATCAGTTGCTTAGCTTTGGAACAAGTGGAGGAAAATAACCTGTGTTAATGACCTCTTTTATTTTAAACTTCATTTGATGGAAAGGGCAAGTTGGCCATCAATAAGAAGGGGGCATTGGGGTCGCACATCAGGGAAGGAGTGGCTTTTATTGTAGACGTTTTGGTAGTGTCTACAGTGTTCTAAATTCTTCCCAGACCTGTAATAATCTGTCCCTCTCCCGACGTGTTTGCAGTGAAAGAAACTCATCAGACATTTGCTTAGCTAGTGGGAAGGTTTCACAGTCTCTAATGCCGTTTGGCAGAGCCCCGTGGTACTCCCAGATGACTATTTTTAATTGCTTATTATTGGCCTCTTCTGATTTTCAGCTGTATCCAGTATGTACGTTTGGGTCTTGGTTCCATGGCTGAACGACTTTAAGAAAAGAATAAATATTGTTTTTTAATGAATGCTTTTGAAAAACTGTAACTTGCCAAGTATCTTCATGCAGCCAGTCCATCCCAGAACATGTTCCTGTTGCTTAACTAATCTCACTTTCTAAAGCTGCCTGATGCCTTGTGGTTGGAAAGAAAGTTAATGCTCTGATTGGTAACCATTAAAAGCAATCAAGAGTTAGGGAAGTGTCCAATCTCTCTACAGAATCTTTGTGTTCACTAATTTCTCTAAGGACCTGATTCTGGAAGCTCTTACTACTGAGAATAAGCTCTTGAGTTGGACTGGCACTATTTATAAGAGTAAATATTTGCAAGGTCAAGCCATGTTATTTGATGAGCGCTCCAGAAATATTTGAATAAACGGAAGTTCTCTCTCTGAGAGTGAGTGGAGTCATGCCCCCGGGGACCTGTCCCCCCCTCTCTCCGTAATCAATAGCAGAAGGTTTATGGAAACATGTGGTACTTTTAGAATAAGGGATTGAAGGATTATAGAACTTGAATATGGAAGAAACCGAAAAGGTTGTATGGAAACCAATGTAAAACCTACAGAATGTGGTAGAAAATGATAACCTTTTTATAAGTTTATAGCTAATAGGAAATTATAGTCCATCTGTAGGATTGTTAAAAACAAAACTATAGGAAGCAGGGAGGATAAAAATAAACGATTTAAACGAGAAAGCCCAAAATTGGATTTTTAAATTTAAATCGGATTTTTGATAGATAAAATGCTTTTTGAGGGGAAAAAACTAATGATAGTTTTAATTAAGATGCATTATAGCTCAAAGATTTCTCATCATGGAATAGGGATTATAAATTCTAATTCTACAGTATGAGACAATATATTCATGTAAAGTTTAAGAAAAGTTTTGTATATGAGTTCCAATAGTTGTGGATTAGGGACACACATTTATGGAGCTCCAGAGGCTTCTGTATATATTATTTAGGTTAATCTTTCTATCTACTCAATGGGACTCAGTGCTCACTCTAGAAGATGCCATCAGAGATGCTTAGTTTTGCAGTTCTCAAATTGTGGATTTGTATCTCCAGAGATAACATGCTTGCTAACAGGAAAATATTTTTAAATAAATACATAATATAGAGAAGTGAGAAATAAAAGACCTCACCCCTATTGTCCCTCTACACATTTGTGTACACGGCGTCAAACCCTATTTTAGTTAAAAACAAATTTAACAAAAACAAACCTGGTTAAAAAAAAAAACTTGAATGCTTAACTCAGTTCAGAAGTTCATATGCTTGTTTTGTGTATGTTTGCTGATGAAGAAATATAAATCCAGAATACATAACGTTGTTTTAGTTAAATAAAGCAATTTAAATGTCTGTTTGGTGGTGGTCTCTTTGTACAGCAGGACAAGAAAATTCTCCAAATATTAATGATTAACCTGTTGAACTGGAGATAGTTTTACAGCAATATCAGAAAACGAATGATTGGCAATTGAAGCAGATATTTATGAAGTCATTGCGAGGTGAACTAAGCTGCAAAGTTTTCAAAATAAATCACTATTTAAAAATGTATAGTGCGTACCTTCTAAAAATGAAACCTACATCTCTCTCTGAGTTGTGAAGAATATGTGTTCAGGTTATGACAACCAACCAGAATGCACTTTTATGTGGAAAACCATGATTAAATCGAGTCTTCCTGACTAGTGATTGAAATCAATTTGATTTAAATCAAATCCACCCTGAGAGGCAGGTTGGTCTGTTAAAAGCGATAGGACTTTACATAAATCCTGAAGGTTTAAGGAAGACTTTTATTTATAGAGCCCTGCACGGATACAACATTTATATCCATATCCGCAGAAATGAGCCATGAATAACCACAGATGTGGATGAATGTGGCTATAAAGCAGATATCTGCACATTTGCAAGGTTCTAGATACAAAATGTGTATCTGCGTCCATATCGACAAAAATGAGCCACGGATATCCTCATCCACAGCTGTGGATATGCATGGATCTGATATGGACATCCACGGATTTGTAGGGCTGTATTTCCTTAAGACTAAAACAAGGAACGGAAACCCAGACAGGCAGAAAACATCTGCCACGCAGAGTGTTAATGGGTGGTGCATGTAACTTTCCGATCAGTATTTTCTAAATGGAGGCTGAAATCCAATGCACCTTTCTTCTCTTGTCTAGTGTGTGTGTGCATGTGCATAGATCGACACAAAAATACTCCACTGGAACCGACTGTTCAGGGCTTGAGCTTGTTTGAACTGATGCTTTTTGTTTTTTTCCCCCCACTCACTGCCGTGTTTTACCTCTCTCAATAAGCACTGATTTCTCTAAAAGGAGGTCAGCCCAGTCAAGCTCCCGGTGACGTCAGTGCCACGGCTCCCATTCGTCTTAGTGGGAGTCAGATCCACCCCAGCGTGGAGAAAAGTTTGCACGACTTCCTTTCACTTTTCCTCTTTGCTTGCTGCACCGACGGCAAGTTTTCTGCTTTTGATTCATAGTCCAATTTAAAGAGCAGCTTCAAGTGGGATTCCGTGGGCTGCCATTTCAGGGAATGGTCTTGGCACTGGAACAGTTTAACCAAAGTCGACTTCCTTGAAGTTGGCTACGTCTGCAGCTGCCTAAGCCAGGTCCCATAACAAAGTCTCGCTTTGGAAATGAGCCCAAACAGAACAGAAGCCTTGGCTTACGCCCATGTTGAGTTAGGTAATTCATTTTTTTGGGGGTGGCTTTTAACCAAACCTTGTAGAATAAAGTGGTCCATCACCGCTCTCAAGGACTATGGGAACTGATAGATGTTACGCTGGGCAGGGAACTTTGTGAAAACCCCTGTCATTTAGCAATTTTATAGGATTGTTCTATTAGGTGGCGTTTTTCAGCTTGCCAGAAGGTTTTGTGGAGTCCTTCTTTCTAATCCTTTTTAACGCTCCCTCGTCAGTACCTATTCTACCACCACCACGAGAAAGAGAGGAACCAGCTTAATTTCTAAGCCTGCTTTTTAAAATATAGCTATCCATTTAAATGTGGATGTTGTAATTACAGAGCGAGGCAACCCAGCCTTTAGAGATCTGTGACCACAATAAAATGAATCCAGAAACCAAGACAAGTGGTTTCACTTATTACCATTCTAGCTTGTTTCCTCCCCCACCCCACGACCGCTGTGGAATACTAAGGCTTGGCAGCGACTGAAACCAGCTCTCAAAGATGTGCCTTACCCCATGGTTTTGATTTACTGATGCACCCTGAATTAACGAAGAACGGGAGTGGTTCCGTTCTCTCTCTGTGTTGGATTGTCGGCTTTTGTGGCTTCCAAGTGTGTTACTTGGGGTTACTTTAATCATGACTTTATTTTTTTTTTAATATTGCCTAGAGGCCCCACTACGGGAACGGGGCCCCGTTGTGCTTGGTGCTGAACATGGAGTGAAGTGAGTCCCTGCCCGAAGGAGCTGACAGTCTTGAGTTTGAGAGGAGACAAACAGATAGAGGCAATGCAGGAAGCTCGCGCTAATAACGGGGTTGCGATTTAGAGTACAGTAATTATTTGTTTAACACGTGCCCGCTTAATACGGTTTTGCAATAGCACGATTTTTTTTAGGGAACGTTTTTCCAATAACATGACCTTCCCCGAAATAACACGGAAATAATCAAGTGGTGGACTACTTCGCGCGGCGGTATAAGTTGGTAAAAACAGTGGTAATACGCGGGAGCGGATGAATACACGTGGTCACAGTGCTCCTCCGCTCACTTACGTGTTTATCTTTGTGTTTTAACAACCCGCGGTGTGGCTAGTTATCTTTTGTTGCTAGATATCTAATGTTGACGTTGACGACCCAGCACCAACAAAAAATTGACTTTGCCACCACCTCCTGAAATGCAACCCCCACCTTTTCCATTATTTTGAATGGGAAAATTGACCCTGCTTGGCACGAACATTTTCCGAAATGCATCTATAGCGTTAAATTAGGAATTACTGTATTCATCATGTTGCGGGAACCTGTGGAATTGCTATTCGTGGTTCCACGTATTCACAGGTCTGGGGGGGCATCAGAGGAAGTCACTGTGGCTTCTAGTACCCGCATTGAGTTCCTCACGGTGGCTCCCAGCCCCCTGCAGAGAGTTTGGGAGCTTCAGGGGGCTTACTAGGGGGGCAGGGAACCGCAACACCCAGTATTGGCTGATTTCGCCATTCACGGTGGATGCGGGAACAGAGACTTATCTGCATTAGCTCTTGGTGGATCTTCTGTGGAGTCCATCCATGAGCCTGCTTTGAGAAACCCTGATGGGGAGCTAGTGGGAGAAGGAAGGGAAGGAGTTAGCCACTGAAAATGTCTCTGGAGCCGTCTCTGTACCTGATTTCATTTTCACCTCTGAAGCAGGATTTTGAGGCCAAACAAAAACTCTGCAGAAAGGTTTCTCATACATCTGTTCCATGAAAATAACCTCCCAATAGCTGTCCTCTCCAGTCAGGCCCTATTTGAAGTTGGGAGATTACTCCCAGGAAATGCTGTGCCGGCCCATCTGCACCCATTCTCAAATATTGAATTCAGGAAATCTTCTTCCTTCGGTTAAGTGTCGAAGTCTAATCTGTAGGAGTAGAGAAATCACGTCTCCTTTATTGAGACCTGCTAGGTGGCAACGTGGCCATCAATACATACATTCATCAGATTCTTCATGCTGGTGTTCCACAAGTCAAGTTACAATGGGGGAGGTCTAAGTTGAATATTAGGAAAAACTATTTCCCTAGGAGGGTGGTGAAGCACTGGAATGGGTTACCCAGGGAGCTGGTGGAATCTCCGTCCCTAGAGGTTTTTAAGTCTCGGCTTGACAAAGCCCTGGATGGGTTGATTTAGTTGGGATTGGTTCTGCCTTGCGCAGAGGGGTGGACTTAATAACCTCGTTAGGTCTCTTCCAGCTCTATGATTCTAAGTCTTTTGCATGACCTTATGGGCAGGAGACAGTGCAGGACACGCAGTGTACTAGGGATGTTAAATTCAGATTAATTAACTAATCGAATAGTCGTTGGGATTTCCATTGACTAGTCGATTAATCTATAAGGACGCCTCCGCCTTTGAACTGTAGTAAGATCCCTACCGGACTCTTGCTACAGTTGAAAAGTGGAAGCCCCATGGAACGTGGGGCCAGCGGGGAACTGGCCCCGCATTCCCCGCGGGGCTTCTGCTTTTGAAATATACAAGAGCACGGTAGGGAAGCAGAATTAAAAGCAGAATCACAGTCCCTGCTCTTGCCATTTCCTGATGTGACTCCACATCTCCTGCCCCCCACCGAGACAGTGCTAGGAGGAACCGGCTTTTAAGCTGGCTCCCCCCAGCACTGGCTCCTGCTCTCCCTCTTCCCCCCCCCCCCCCCCCCCCCCCCCCCCCCCCCCCCCCCCCCGCTGTCTCTTTCTGATAGAGGCGGCAAAGGGGAGGAGGAAAGCGACTAGTCACTTACATCCCTATGATATACCTTGTCTTGGATGACAGTATTTCAGGGATGATCCTGCTTCTGAATCGAGGAGCACATGGAAAGCCCCAAAGGATGTGCAATAACACTCTTTCCATTCCACTAGTGTCTCTGAAGGATATCAAACAAAAACTGCCGAAGTTAGACAGTTTAAAATAAGCAGGTGCGGGTAACTTGCACCCAAAAGTTTTAAAAGGGCTGGCTGGGGAAACTCATTACTGGTTATTTTCAGTAGGTTCTTGGAGCGCTGAGGAGATTCCAGAAGACTGGAAAAAAACTAATGTAAGGCCATTTTCTTTTTTAAAAAAGTAAGGAGGAAGACTTAGCCAATTATGGGCCTTTTAGTCTGACATCAATCCCAGGAAAGCTAATGGAGCAGCTGGTGCAGGACTGGATCAGTAAAGAAGTAAAAGAGATAATGTGATGAAAATCAGCATGAGTTTTGGGAAATATGTTAATTTAATTTGGCAGGATTTTTGGGGGGGATGAGATTATAAATTTTGGCCGAGTTTGCAAATCGTCCCTACCAGATTGCATCACCTTCTAAGTAGATGGTGAGGAGCTAGTGCTAATCGCAGTGAATGGTAGCTTGGGTTATACCACGTTAGATGCAGATTACTTTTACAGCATGGAGAGTAAGGATGTTACATTTAGATTAATGGGCTAATTGAATAGTCGGTGCAATTTGCATCGATTAGTCGATAAGGGCGCCTCTGCCTTTGAAGTGTAGCAAGAGGTGTTTCAAAGTGGCAGTGCCGCATGGAGCCCAGGGCCAGCGGAGGACTCTGACTCTTATTCTGAGTCCCCAGCTGGCCCTGGGCTCCATGTGGCACTGCTGCTTTGAAACGCCGTGTGTAGCCTGCGGCCTGTTGGGGACCGGGCTGCACGCGGCGTATCAAAGCGGCAGACCCCGGGCTCCACGCGGCGCTGCCGCTTTGAAGCACTCCCTCCTCTTCCCCGGCGCTGCCTCTTTCTGATAGAGGCAGGAAGGGAGGGGGGAAGCGACTAGTCGATTAGTGTGTCGACTGTCCCATAAGCAAATGCTTATCGGCTAGTCGTTCACATTCCTAGCGGAGACAGGTGACTTTTGCTGCACGCTCATGTATTTCTTAATAAAATACTTTGGAAACCTCAAATCCATTCCTGAGTCTACACTTCCTTTTACGAAGGTTATCCAGTGCTTTTGTTACTGAAGGTCACCACCATGGGATAGATCTGAATATGGCTGTAGGTTAGTCAGGTTTGTATATTTAAACAAAACCAATTATCGAAAGATGGAGCAGTGTCAAATTAGCTATCCATATAATTTGTTTTGTGTGGAAAATGTTGCATTTCCAAGTTCACTGAATTGTAGCAACAACAGATGTATAAATATTGGAATGTTTGGTTTCTTTCATGAATGTTTTCATCTGAGGCAAATTTAATTAAAAACATGTTCATACCCTTTCTGTGTTCCATGAATATTGCAGTACTTCAGCGTGATTAGCACTATTTTAACTCTCGTATTTGCTTAACAATACGTTTTGACTGTATGTTCAATTATAAAAGTCACAATTTGCCATTTTGCGTTTAAATAGGTAATTCACATGGTGTTGCCTAATGACATAATTCATCCAGTTAGGGAACAGAAATATAATGTGATTTATGTAATTCATACACCAGGAACTGAAAATAGTATCTTGAGTTTGTGATATTCCCAGTCCTGACAGTCTGCAGACCGAAAATGATTCACTGTTGCAATTTGCAAAACCAAACCCACTCTTTTACTTAACTCTCTTTTTTCTGTAATCTGTTTTTATTAAACATTTCTGCCAAATTCTAAGGAGGCAGAAGAAAACACTATGTAAAAAAGAGTCCTGTGTTGGTAAGGAGGACATTTTTTCAAAAACCAAAATGGTAGGTAAGCCCCCAGATTCTTGTTCAAAGTCAACGGGCTTTAGGTACCTTCCTGTCATTTGGGCCTTGACATTTCCATGAGAGACCCCGCTGTGTTCATGAACTCATAGTGAGCCATTCGGTTTAGTTTCCTTGGCATTTGCATCACGAGCTTCTTCAGAGAAATAAATTCACAAGTGTTTGCCTGTCATCACATGACAAGTTATGGAGCCTAGATTGATGTAATCAGCAACAGACACACGTCAGAAAACTTAATGTGGTTGAAAAGAATACAATTTTTTATTAATTCCTGATTGTGTGTTTTTTGGAACGGGCCTCGGGGGGTTCTTTACATCTGCCAAGGAAAAAGGAATCGTTCGTACAAGTTTATATTTAACTGCACCAAAATTCTGGTGGAGCGCAGTGAAGTAGAGTTGCCCTTACTGACAGATATCTTTTATAAAGAACCACTTTTATTAAGAATGTTAAAAAATATTGTGCTTTTTAAAATAAGGGCGTCTAGGCACCAGTAGCCCAGTGTGAAAATGTTGATTAAATCCGCAATAAAATGCTTGGGTTGATTGATTTTTATAGGTGCTGGAAGCGTGTGTCTGTGTGCACATGCGTATGAGAGTAAACATGTACACATCAGAGTAGGATGCGGGCCAGTAGCACACAAAATTGTTTTTTTTTTAACTTTTCTCATTTCATATTTGGTCTTAAAAAAAAGCGGCATGTGATACAAGTTGAACCTCACTAGTCCTGAACTCTTTGGTCCAGAAACATCCGTGGTCTGGAATTATTTTAGTGAGCTGGATGTCCACTTTTCATGGGGGGGGGGGCTAAGTTTCTTTCAGTCCCATAAAATTTGTTTACAACCACCAATCCTGGTTCTCCAAATTCTGTGCTGTTATGTTCCTCTAATTTATTCCTAAATGTCCTCAAAGAGCCGGTCAGCAGTAGAAGTGTTGGTAATGCTTCTAGACAATATTGACCTCCTCTGGTCCGGAAAGTTCTCTGCTTCGGACCAGTCAGGTCCTGAGGGTGCCGGACTAGGGAAGTTCAACCTGTATATTGCATTGTTTTAAAAAAAATTGTAAGCCGCCTCGACTATTTTAAATAGAGAGCCGGGGTAAAAATATTTTAAATAAATAAAATAAATCTCAAGTTTTAATTGTACCTAAATGGGAGTGAAAACCACAGACGAGACTAGGGATGCTAATGGTTAACTGATTAACTTTTAGGGATTGGAGCAATGTCCCTGCCTCCAGTAGGCAGGGGGCTGCTTCAGCCCTGGGGGACCTGCTGCAGGGAGGAATGCTCCAGCCCCACCGCTGCAGCCCCCATTCATGGCAGGGAGACTGCTTCCGCCTGTCCACAGTCCCCACCATCTGCCCTCCTGTTTAGTTGCTTAACCTGTTAAACTTAACATTTAACCAGTTAACCAATTAAACTGGATTTTGCATCCCCAGGAGAAACCATGTTTCTCATCCTGAAAGCAGCACTCTGATCCTGCTGGCATTTACCCACATTTCTAGTCCAGTTGAGTATGTGTGTGTTATACCTGGGCATTAAGCCTCTCCATTCCAGGAAATAGACTCATGCAAGCCCCCTTGAGCTAGTGTGCTCAGCGTTTTTACTGTCAGAAATTGCAGTTTCATGGGAATCAAAATATTTCATGGGAATGCGTTGCTTTTAGGACATTTTGGAGGGGAAAAAGTTGAAATGAATGATTGAATTGTTTCAGCTTCTTTGTTTTGTTTTAGTTTTTGTCAAAATGTTTTAGTTTGACTTGAGTATATTCAAAATCACAGTTTTTTTAAGATGTATGCTTGTTTAATGTGTTAGCAAATAAGTCAAGAATGAGTCAAAAGAAAACGCGGGTGGCTTCTCAAAAGGAAATGTGGAATGGTTTCACGTTGTATTGAGTTGGGAATTTTCATTCTTATGGGAAACTTCTTTAATTTTGGCTTTTGTTCCAGTGTGCGTTGAACATCCATTTTGAGATGTTGTAATTTCCTGTTAAAGGGAAGCGCCGCTTTCCAATCAGCTCTTGTTAGCACCATTCATATCGCACATCCCATAGCAGCTGGAGTGTTTGAGGAACTCCTGTTGTTTGCTTAAAAAATTCAAATCAACCGAGTATGATATCCACCTGTGATAAATGGCTATTGGCTTTACATTGATATCCTTTAGACTCTGAAAATGGTTGCTTAGTAAAGTTTTTAATACTGTTTATGGAGGTTGTCCGTATCGTTTTTTGAAAAGTGCTCAGGGTATTATACTGTATCGATGAATGACCACACACTACAACCTGACGGATTGGCCGTTATGACAAGAATGTTGCACCCCCTGGATTGCTGAATTTTGCAGTCTAGGTACAAAGTGAGGAGAGGCCCTTCAAAAAACAAACAAACAAACAAAAAAAACGCGTCCTTGTAGGTTTAGTTTATCAGCTGTATTTTGGTTTTCAGTGTTATCATGCTTTATAATGGGATAGTAAATATGCGTATTATTATTATTTTTATTAACACTTCCTTTACCAGTGTAACCCAAAGGCACTGAAAAAGGGAAAGTGAAGTCTGCTCTACAGCCTTACCTAAGAGCTGGCTTTTATCTCATGTTGTAGACTGGAGGCTCATGACTTTAGCCCCTAAGGTCCCAGGTTCGATCCCATCTGCTGACGACCGGCCAGCTTTACACTACGGCTATGTCCTAAGAGAGGGAAGCATGAGCTAATGGCTAAGGCACTGAAGTCAAGCTCTGATTAGCATCTTCTCGCGCTTCATTTGCATAATCTCTTCCGATCCGTTTTTGCGCAAGAGGTTTTTACACAAATACATGCAGTGGGGACGTTTCCTTTTTGTGGAAAAAGGGGGTTTTGTGTAAGATCCTTATGTCTCTGAAGAGGAGTAAGGATCTTGCGCGAAAAGGGGGTTTTGCGCAGAAAGGAAACGTCCCCACTGCTTGTCTTTGTGCAAAAACCTCTTGCACAAAAACGGATCGGAAGAGATTAGGCAAATGAAGCATGAGAAAATGCTAATCAGCACTTCATTTGCATTGTCTCTTCCCACAAAACTCATAGTGTAGACATAGCCTAGGTGAACTTACCAAGTGTGGCAAATATTGGGTAAGTGACTTGCATGACTTCAGTGCCTTAGCCATTAGCTCATGCTTCCCTCTCTTAGGACATGCTGTAGGAAACCTCCCTATAGCACATTTACTGACAGGCAGGAATTTGCTCTGTGCATTAATAAGGTTTTACTGTAGGAGTTAAAGCCCGTGTCTTGAGGTGGAAGGTCTTTGTACTAGACCTGGCCGGGCAAAATATGGCCCACCTCCTTCCTGCGGCCTAGTAGGAGACTTTGGGCAGATTCCTGGCCTGCCGGACCCCCAAAGCGGCTGGCTGTGCGGGCCATGTGCTCTCTGTGCACCATGTACCCTTGGAGGGGGAGGGCCTTTGTGTGCTACCCCCACCCCAGCACAATCTCACAACTCCCATTGGCCGGAAACCTGCCCCTACATCCTCTCTGGCAACTCCTCCTACATCCCTTCTTTAGGTCAGAATCCTCTCCTGCACCCATTCCACCTCCTGGGTCTAGTACCCCCTCGTGCACTCCAGTCAACTATCCCAAACTCCCTTCTGCACCCACCCCTATCCCAGACCCCGCAGCTCCTCCAGGTGTCATGGGAGAGCGTGGCCCTTGGTCACTTATCAAATTCTTGGAATGGCCCCCCACCAAAAATTATTGCCTGCCCCTGCTCTAGACCTCTGTAGCCCTATCCTCTTAAAAGAAAAGCCAGACTATATTCCTTTCACCACCTGAAACTCCCACAGTTTTGTGTATTTAGTGGTACTGGACCCTTATCAGATGGTAGGGATTTGAGTTAATAACGAATGAGCATTAGAATCCCCTAGGCTGCTTTGAACTTTGCAGTAAAAATGTGTCTTGGTAGCTGAGTCTGAGGAGTGAAGACCTTCCACTGGTGTTTACTCTAGCAGGACTTGCAGGAGAATGCATTTAGACTTGCATATGGTAGAGGCAATCTGGTCTAGTGGCTAGAACTCTGAACTAGACCTCATTGGTTGTATTTGTGGCTTGGCTGTGACCTTGGGCAAGACCCACCGACTGTCTATGCCTCTGTTTCTCTCATCTATTTAGAGATAGCTTTGTCCAGCGCCTTGCACGCTGGGATCTGATAGGCACTCCCGGGGCCGGCTCGAGCCATTCCTGCACCCCGGGCAGCAGGTGCGCGACTCATGCGCGGCTCCGCCCCTGGGCACATAGCGCATGCGCAGCCCCGGCCCCCGGTGCGCTGCGCACCTTACAGCTACAATAGGTAGTATGGTGCCTGATGGCAGCTCTAAGGGGAGCGACGCGGCCGGGCGTGAGGCGCCCCTTACAGCCGCCATCAAGCGCCCCCCATAGGTTGGCGCCCCAGGCAGCTGCCCGGCTAGCCCCCCCTTAATCCGGCCCTGGGCACTCCTGTAATACAGAGTATCTTTTTTCATCCCAGACCATTTTTGCAGACCTGGGGAACAGTGCAGTATAACCATTCCCGCCTGTGGCTTGTTCCACCATTAAACCCAGGCAGAAGAATAATAAATACATTTCATCTTGGCTCATTCTGGAAACCTGCCAACCTTGATAAATTAGCTTCGACAGGATGTACACGTTCCCCGCTCGTTAGCCACATTTTTGTGACTAAAAATATTTGGACGGTGCTTTAAATGTGTCTCTGTCTCAGAGAGCACCACAAGGAAGCATTACTGCTATTTTGCGTATGGTAAAACTGAGGCACGGAGGGAATACCCTTGACAAAATCCTGGCTGGGATGATTGAGTTGGGGTGGGGCCTGCTTTGAGCAGGGGGTTGGACTTGATGGCCGCCTGAAGTCTCTTCCAACCCTGTGATTCTAGGAATGGGCATGGAAGTAGGGACTAGAATTCAGATGTCCCTCGCTTCCTGTCCTTTAGTCATTCCACTAGTTCATCACCTTCTCTTTTAAACTACAAAATCACTAGGCCTAAGTGGCCTGGGACAGCCTTTCTTTCTTCACTGCAGTGTCACTCTCTGGATGCTCATGCTGGATTCCCTGTATGATAAAAGAAAAGGCTGCTGCCAATGTGTCCTCTGTGAGGGCCCTGAGATTGTAGAATTGTCCTCCCCACCTGCCCAGGCTAAAATAGACTAATTTCCAGATGTGCTGTAAAAGATACCTGTGGGAGAAGGCCTGTGGAGTAGGATGAAGGTGTGTTTCCTAGGTGACAGAGGGGTCGGTGGCTGTCCTGCCAAATTTCAATAGACCTGATTTCAAAGCTGTTGAGGTTTAATTTAATTGCATTTATTTTTATGATTATTTTAGGGAGCATGGAGCCTTGCACAGATATCTTAATTACTTTACATCTAAATAAATAATTGGTGACTGGATGCACATTCAGTATTTATACATATTTCTAGCCTCTAGTATCAAGGTGGTGTTAGTCTATATCCGTACAAACCACAAGGAGTCCCGTGGCACCTTACAGACTAACCAATTTATTTGGATATAAATTTCCGTGGGTAAAGACCTATTTCTCTAGCCACTGTGAGTAGAAATTCACCATTAGTGCATTTGTTACATTAGGTATTAAATGTTGACATTAGTACAGAGGAATTGCTGTTGACATTTTGAAAATCAGAGTTCATGTGAGAGAAAAATAAGTGAGAGAAAGGTCTATAAGACTGATGAGCCTAGATTTTAATTTTTCTCATTTTATTTTGCAGGTATTCCTTCGGTAAGTGACTGTAAATCAGAAAAAATATCGGCACTAATTATTTATTGGTTCCTTTTGTGGGTAGGTAGCTTTTAAATTATTCTCTCTCTCTCTCTCTCTCTTTCTCTCTCTCGCTTCCTTTTTCCAAAAGAATATTATAGTTATGATTATCCCAGTCTTTTATGAAACTTAAAGAAATCTTCTGTATATTCTTTACTTACCTTAAGCAACGGGAAACTGAACCGATGTCTGTGTTGAAATAGACTTAGTGAAAGATCCTGTATTTGATAAAGAAAGTCTTGTAGGTTGATCTAATTGTAATTTCTCCTGGACATGTCACATGACCACAGTTGCTAAGAGCTCATTTTTTGACCATGACAATGCCTAGGGGTAAATCAGGTCTGAGACGGAAAGTAAGACCATGCGCTGGATAATGAATGCGTCTTGGGGAAATTTTGAGACCCAATCTAGGGAAGCTATTTCGCTTCTGTCTCAGGCCAGGTCTGCATGGGCAGAGAAAATTGATCTAAGATATGTGTTTCCAGTGATGATAGTTGCATAGCTGGAGTAGATGTACCTCACACTGATTTTCTGGGGCAGCCCTACAGCGAGAGGTCGATGGGAGAAATGCTTCCGTCGACTTCTCTTACTCCTCGCGACCATGGTTGATGGGGGGCCATCCTCTGCGTTTGATTTAGCGGGTCTTTACTAGACCGGCTAAATTGAATGCCAGAAGATCCACTGCCGCAGCATGGATCTCTGTGGCAGAGAAGACAAGTCCTTTTTCTCTTGCCGTGAAAGGCAAATACTACCTCAGAGAGGTCAGGGGATGGATTTATGTCCATACAGAGCTTTGAACGGACACCTTTCCGAGGGTTAAGTATCCTTACCAAAATACATTATATATGTATGATCAACTACTCCTCAAAACAGACAGAAGACTTCTTTGTCCCCTTTCAGTGCATTGAGTCCTCCTTAACTTGCTAATTAGAGGTTGAACCTCTGTAGTCTGGGACTCTTGGTCCTGACCATGGATGTTACAGGGCCAGAGAGCCTGTGGGAGAGGAGCTAAGAGCTGTCATTGAAGCCAGCCTGGGGGCAGGGAGCGGGCAGTCTGGTGGCTGGGGATGGACCCAGCAGCAGAGCCCTCCCAGGAAGGGGTGCGCGGTGGAGACCGGGGCCAGACTGAGCAACCCAGTACAGTAGGAGGCACAAAGCCTGCCCAGGGCCAGGGCCGATGGCACAGCTCGCTCGGGGTCTGGGGCCAGGCTGGTGACCAGGATAGGAGCCAGACTGACTGGCAGAGGAGTCAGGTAGGGATATGGAGCCTGGAGGGGAGCCAGGCCGACTACTGATGGATCCTGGAAGAACCTGGAGTCTTTCAGCAGAGGGGCTGGAATTGACCTCCCCTGGTCCTGTAAAAATCCCTCGTTTGGGACTGTTCAGGGAGGTCCAACCTGCATTTTATTTGATTAGAAGAGGGAATGCAACTAGATAGAACTAGAAACAGCCTATGGGACATAGTATCAGAGGGGTAGCCGTGTTGGCCGTGTGCTGAGCTACAGTTCGTCTTCAAGTTTGACACAATCAACTCAGGATTAAACAAAGACTGTGAATGGCTAGCTAACTACAAAAGCAGCTTCTCCTCCCTTGGAATTCACACCTCCAGATCAGCTACTAGAAGTGGGCCTCATCCTCCCTGATTGGATCCACCTCGTCATCTCCAGCCTGATTCTGGCCTGCATATTTATACCTGCCTCTGGAAATTTTCCACTACATGCATCTGACGAAGTGGGTCTTTGCCCACAAAAGCTTATGCTCCAACACTTCAGTTAGTCTATAAGGTGCTACAGGACTCCTCGCCCCTATGGGACATAAGTAGCCATCCTCTGGCATGACAGTTTGGGCTATGGAAAGCTGAAGAATTGGGAAGAAATATTACTTTCTACGTCTGTTATTTACTTGCACGTAAACCTTGCCAGCTCTCTTTTAGATAACTCCTCTCGGTCCAGTTTAGATTTGTATGGTAACAACTGTTTTTCTTATTTAAGATTTGTTAAGCACCTGATTACTTCCATAAAGTTACCGAGGACCCTGAGCACAGTTTGAGCTCCTCTTGTCGTCTTCTGTATTTTTACCCGTTTCTTTATTGGTTGTAGCGGAAACTTATTGCTTCCAAAAGCGTTGACTGTCTGCATTATCTCCTGCACGGACAAACACCCTGCTCTGGTTAATCAAGTCCTTTGTACGCAGTGGGATCTCTCTTTTCATTTTTGGATAAAATGCTATTTCTGAATAAGATGAATAAGATGTAAATCGTAAGCTACTTTTGTGAGGGCACAGGAAAACCACAATATTTTTGTTATAATATAGCTGAAACAACAACCTTGTGATCCATTTCTTTTGCTGCCGAAATACATTAAAAATCGCTGAGCTTTGAAAGCTGTTCCACATTTTGGTAGCATCTACTTCAAAGAATTAGCTTGGAAAATTCCCGGAGTGATCTTTGTAAATGCTGACCATTGCTGTTCTCTTGCAGGAAGTGTGCTGCTTCTTCTCCTTCTTTTTTTTTTTTGACATCTTAGGATGGATTTTGGTAGCCTCCTTGAAAACTGCAGGCTGTCCCTATGAATTTTAAAGAACTCAAGCCTCTGGCAAGAGTTGGAAACAACCACAAGCTGTTAGGCCAAATAGGATCAACTGGTATTGCCACAGGTTTTGCTCTTTGCTCTCTTTACGGCTGTCAGGTAACACAGTTATTAAAAACACTCCTCGCTTCAGGCAATGAACTGTGAAATAGACACACTGCCGCCTTCGCAGTGCACAGGCTTGCGTTTTGCTATTTAGTGTTAAAAGGGGAAAGGAATATGTTACCATGCAAACCCCGGACTGCTGCAGCCTGGGAAATTAGCCCTGTTCTGAAACAGGGTGGCGTTTCAGGAATTCTTTGGCCTTTATTTTTGTTCAGAAGTGATGACTTCAGATTTAAAGGAACACATTTTAGGGAGACGGTGGTGGAGGACGGGGACTCTGAAGTCCTTTGCGCCTCAGGTAGCGCACTGAAAGGTTCTCCCACACCACCCAGCGAGCGTACCTCTAAGCTGCTTTCTGGTTCGTTTTAATTCTCTGCTGCTGCTCGGCGTAGATTATTCCGAAGGCTGTTGTGAACAGGCGGGGTTGCTGTTCTGCTCTCAGAGTGCACACACTGGTTTAGTGCCCAAACTTACGGTTCCTCGAGGACGGGGCTTTTGTGGCCTCTCAGCCCCTGAAACTCCATCTTGAGCCTCCTTGCGCTTGGCTCTCCCTGGGGTGCCCCTTCATGGCATCTTCGGGCCTGGCGCCTCAGACAGCCACTTCCACCTCTTTCGTATCCTAGGTGGAAGTGAACGACCTGCACCTGCCGGCAGTGGAACGTGCTCAGCAGCTGTCTGTGGGGTTTCCATGAGGGGTGAAAATGGGTAACTGGTTAACTGGTAAACCTCACCCTAACCGGGTGACGCTTACTGGCTGCGGTTAACTGGCGGGGGCTGGAGCAACCCACCACAGACAGGGGGCTGCTCCAGTCCGGCGGGCTCACCAGGGATGTGGGGCACTTCAGTCCGGCTTGAGCAGTCCCCACCCTCTGGGCAGAGCAGCGAGAATGGGGGGGCTCCACCCCAGCCAGAGCAGTCCCAGCCCGTGGGGGGGGGTGGGGGGGGTCTGCTTCAGCCCAGTCACAGTGGGCGCAGGAGCCTCTTCAGCCCTGCCAGGCTGGAGCGGCCGCCCTACCCTCCCCCATTTAAGCAGCTAACTGGTCAAACATAACCAGTTATGGTTAACTGATTAAATGGGATTTTACATCCCTAATTTCCACTCCCTCCTCCCCACCAGCAGGCCAAGGGAAGATTCTTCCCAGCCAGGTGCAGGGCTCCGTGATGGTGGTGGTGATTTCTCTCAAGACACCTCTCCTGGTGGTTTGGAATGAGATCGAAACCATCAAGTTAATTTCATAGATCTCTGACCAGCCCTGGAGTGGGTATCATTTTCTATCATTAGATCTGTTCTGAATAAAAACGGATTATCTCGGGGCGGGGAAGTGTGTGTCTCACCATTCAGACAGCGGGGTTTAGCACAAATTGGACAAAGTTCCGAGGAGAGCAGCAAAAAGATGAAAAGTCTAGAAAATTTGACCTGTGAGGTTACAAGTGGCGGTCTTGTCACAGGCCAGCTCTACAAGCCAGATCCACAGGGAAGCACT
>JANRFK010001605.1:4745988-4775355 GCA_030068395.1 Apalone spinifera | reverse complement strand
TTTTTTTTTTTTTTTTTGCTCAACAAGTTTTGCTGCTATTTGGGGGGCAGCGGCGGGAGGGGGATGGGGCCTGAGGGTTTTTCAAAAATCAAAAAGGGAGGTGTGATGACACAAAGTTTGGGAACCACTGATCTACATGTTTTGTTAGTCTCTAAAGTGCTATCAGACCATTTGTTGTTTTTTTTCTGAAAAAAATGGGGTTTGTTTAGTCTGCAGAAGAGAAGACTGAGAGCGACGTAACCAATGTTCGCTCTAATCTTTTCCATCCACGTGTGGATTTTTCCATGCGTGGAATAATTTTATGCTCACTGAAGCATGTGTTAATGTGCACCACCAGTAGAAACAAAATCTAGCTGCAGACGCTCTGCAGGGTGTCATTTGAATCTCTCCTGAACAGCTACGCAAAGCACTCCGTTTACAGGGCACACTGGACGTAATATTTGCCAAGTACGTAAAAGGGCAACCAAAATGCGGAGGGCAACCAAAATGATGAGGGGGCTGGAGCACATGACCTATAAGGAGAGGCTGAGGGATTTGGGTTTGTTTAGAAGAGTAAGGGGGCATTTGATAGCAGCCTTTAACTTCCTGAAGGGACGTTCCAAAGAGGATGGAGAGAGACTTTTTTCGGTGGTGGCAGATGGCAGAACAAGGAGCAATGGTCTCAAGTTACAGTGGGGGAGGTCTAAGTTGGATATTAGGAAAAACTATTTGGATATTAGGAAAAACTATTTCCCTAGGAGGGTGGTGAAGCACTGGGATGGGTTCCCTAAGGAGGGGGTGGAATCTCCATCCCTAGAGGTTTTTAAGTCTCAGCGGGGACTTAGTTGGGATTGGTCCTGCCTTGGGTAGGGGGATGGACTTGATGACCTCATGAGGTCTCTTCCAGCCCTAGGATTCTATGAAAGAGGAGTGTGGTAAATTGCCCAGACCAGTGTTTCCCTGCACTGCCGTTCCCCCAGCTGCGGGGAGGGAGAACAGCAGTGTGCAGAGTCACTTCCTCCTCCCCCTGCTAGCCTCTGACCCACGGGTGTTCCCGGATCAGGGACACCCAGATTACAGAGGTTCAGGTGTACTTAGTTCTGCCTCAGTGCATGGGACTAGATTAGATGGCTCTCCAAGTTCCTTCCAGTCCTACATTTCTATGATTCTCATCACTCCAAATACTATTATGAGTCTCCTAAACTAATTCCGTACATGGGTGGCTTTTTTTCATTTGGAGTCTGATTTGAGTGGATGAACACAGCGATTTTTTTACCCCTGGTGTTTTTACCTCACCTCTCCTCTAAAGCGAACTATTGAAAGAGGTGCCACACTGAGATGCGGGCTCTGTGTAGGCTTTGTTTCATTTGTCTTGCCACCCTCATGTATTAATTAGTACCCCAGACATTTAATCAGCAATTTGATAGGCTAACACATGGCATCGTGTTGCTTATTGCTGGGGAAATGCTGGCAGAATGAGAAGTCAGTGGGGTGGGAAAAGACAGTCACCATTAGAGAAAGGTTGGAAGCCTCCAGTGGATTTTAAGGGACGTCTCCCTGCAGACCCCAGTAGGGATGTTAAATATCGGTTAATTGAATAGTCGAGTAACCTCATGAATTCTTATTGGTTACTCGACCATTCTATAGTTCCCGGGGGTGGGGCCGGCAGCCAGTGCGCTCCAGCCTCGCTCCTGAGGAGCCCCCTGCCACTCCGCACTGGAGTTTAAAAACCAGCTCCCGTCATGAACCTGTTGCCCTGTGCTGCTGCCTCTGATAAAGAGGCAGCAGTGTGCAGCAGTGTGGGGTGGCAGCAGCCCCGTCTGGGGGTGGGTCTGAGTTTCCGGACCCATCACAAGCCAGGACTGAGCCAGGCTGCTGGCCAGCCTGCTAAAAAATTTACTGGCAAGTGGTGAAGGGAAATGTGTGTTGTCTATAGCATTAACCTATAAGCGTTTGCTCCTCGGTTAATTGGCTAATTGACTATACTATTACATCCCTAATACATAGGTCAGGAAGATACTATTTTTTGGGGGAGAGGGTGGATAGCTTCCATGCGAACCTATCTCCGTGTAATAAGATACCTTTTTGGAGTAGTGTTTTTGCTTTTTTTACAAGGAACACTTGGAGCTGTCGAAGGCAAAAAAGCAGATATTTGTCTTTCAGGAATTGTGTGCAGTTAGTTATCAATGTGGCCCTTAATTGATAGACGGGGCGGGGGGACAATTTATCTGGTTTGATTCTTGCTGCAGAAAGAGCTCCTAATTTAAAGCCAAAATAAATGGTTCCTTGGAGAGAGTTCAGAGTCTAGTTTTCACAGTCCTTGTAAGTGACCTGTACAGTTGAAGTTGAATATGTATTATTAGAGTCTGAATTTTCAGTCTTGCAGAAAACCTTAGTAGATTCTGGTGGGGAGGTCAGACCATTAGAACTTCATTGTATTTACTCTTCAGTTTGCATTTCTTCTTACCTTCCTTGTAAACGCAGAATTGCAATTGAATAAGGCCATGCTTATGCCTGCTCCAGATGTTATGTTCTATCTCGGCAGACTTGTTATTTCATCGTTTCAGATGAAGTGTTTGATTAAAGGAGGAGGAATAAAAAGTTGAGAGCCATAATTCTCCACTCCTGGTAAAATCCTCACTTGTGCTTAACTTCAATGCAAATTGTTCTGAGAGGAGGAATTTCTTTTAAAAGGTCTTTAGGGATCTTGAATTTTAGATTTGCATTGACATAAAATGAAATGTTAAAGTGCAGGGGTAGAGTTTTGGATGTTCCTGTGCTGGATTAAGGCACATTTCCTTTGGGAGTGTTTCTGCGGAAAGGGTAGGAATATTCTATCTGCATAACAGAGCCGAGTTTATTTCTTATTTGTCTTCTAGTATCCATTAGCGTTGTTGTGGGCATGGAAGAAAGAATGTGGTTAAGTTGCAGGCGTGAAGAAGAAGCTATATCAGCCTTATTCCAAAGCGTAAACTGAAATGCAGCACAGCTGTAAGCCATTTTCATTAAAACTGGAGGTGGGCCTGGACTGGAATAGTTGCATCTGGACCCCAGCTTGCCCAATGCTAGGCGTTTGTTCTGGTTTGGGTGCAACTCTGATTAAAACAGTCTATTTTGGATGCCGCGTTCAAACCCAGAGAGGCAGAGTGAGAGGATGCACCAAAGGGAGAAGTTGAGTCTATGGGTAAAGAGCACAGCAGAATTATAGTAGCATACAGTAGCACTTGTTCTAGCAGTAGCGTACTGTGACCCTCAGCGTATCTGAGGCATGCTGTGGTAATGCATTCTGGTGGAGAGGAGATGAAAGATTTTTTTTTTTTTTAGTTCTGTGGAATTTGCTCTCTGTTTGCAGATATGCAGTCTAGTTCCAGGCTGCAAGAATTGTAGCAAATCTCTGCAAATACCCATTTGGTCTCTCATATGGTGATAGATTTCTGGTTTTCGGGAGGTGGCTGCATGCTGATAATTCCTTTTCCGGGCTGACATTGTGATCTGGCGTTCCTTTTTCTCGTGTAAGAGTGGGAAACTTTTCCCTCTGCCTTATTAAATCTATTTTTCAAGCTGTCACTTAACCAGGTCTAGTGACAGAGTCGGATGTTTATGTGGCCCCGGACACTTGAACTCTGGTGTTTTCAATCACAACAGCACCTCTTGCCAGCCGTTGTGAATTAAATACTCCTCGTGACCTCTTCCCCTCACCGCTCTTAAATTCATGCTTTAAAAACAGCTTAATGAGGGGTTTACTGGCCCAATTGGAAGTTTTTATTAAAACCTATTAGTGCACTAGAGTAGCCTGCCTGAAGGAAACGATTAGCCCAAAGCAAGTAAACTCAAACTGGCCCCTAGCCACACCAGGTTTTCTCTAAACTGTTTCCAGACCCATGTTAACCCTCACACTGCAGCTTGCATGGTATTCATATACTTTGGTTTAATTTATGGCTTGTCTGATTCACACCCCCCCCCCCCCCCCGGCCCCGTGTTCACAAAAACATTTTGTTTTAATTTAATTATGCTCTCAATAAGGGGCCACTTCCCTTTATCTAGGTCTGACTTCTCTGAGAGCCTCAAATGTGTTGAAGTAGCCTTCAGAATTCTCCACCGGCCCCAGCTAGAGATGAGCTTATGGGTTGGTTGGTCCTTTGCAGGCCAGATGGATGAGGTACAGTAATGTTCAGCTCGCGGCCTTTGGTTCCAAATCTCCTCACAGATTTCCACAGGGAGCGTGGCAAAGCATGGGCGGTTTCACACAGGGCGGCGAGGCGTGGCTGCATGTGGTCTGGTGGAAAGGAGACCGCCCCAGCCGTTGGAAGATGTGGCTTCTCAGCTTGGTACTGCCACTGACCTGCTGTCTGACCTCTCGCAAGGCACTTAGGCTACGTCTCGACAACGAAGAGAAGTCGGAAAAAGATACGCAAATTGCAAACCACAATGTGCATCTCTTTTTCCGCTTTTCTTTCAAAAGAGGCTTTTCCGAAATTTGGCGTGTCTACACGGCACCAAATTTCGAAAAGACTTGCTCTTTCGAGCCATCCCGTCTTCCTTGTAAAATGAGGTTTATAGGGATGGCGAGAGAATGCGTCCACTTTTTAAAAAATTTTCCCGAAAATGTGGACGCGTTCCTTAGTCAGGACAGTCCTTTCTTGTGCGTTTGTTCAGCCCCTCACCTGGCCAAGATCTCTAAGCAGAACTGCAATATACATGTTTAATTATAAATGTGTCACCTCCATGTATTCTAAATCTCATTTTAGTTTGCGGGAGTCCTTTGGAATTCCATCCTCTTTCGTCACTAACGAGGCTGTTCCAGTGCCCCTTGAATCGTTGCTGTGTATGTCAGATGTTTTCGTGAACCTTTTTATTGTTAGACTATAAATGGAGAAGAAAACCTGAAGATGAACAAGTACTTGGGTTTAGAAGGTCAGGTATTAAATTGGTCAGATGCCAGCATCTCCTCCCCAAAGCAAGCATGTAGAAATCATTTTGAAAACTAGGTGGTTAACAATCCCTTAAATGAGGAAGATTCGTGGCCTGGAATGCCATACCACAATATATATGCCCCCCGCTGTAACTTCCACTCCAATTCATCCGGTGAAGTGGGTTTTACCCACGAAATCTCATGCCCTAATAAATCTGTTAGTCTCTAAAGTGCCACGGGTCTCCTCATTGTTTTTTGCAGATACAGACTAACACGGCTGCCCCTCTGAGTGGGCCTCCATACAGTTTCACAAACAAAAACAAAAAAAGCCCCTGTCCATTTAGACCCCAGTAATTTCCTATGAGATATAGCAGAGCCGCCTTTGTTCTTGCTAACAAAACGGGCACACCAAACATGCTGGGTATCTTTTAAAGAGAATACTCTGGGAAAAATCTGCCATTAAAGTTATTACTGTAAAGTAGTGTCTTTGATTGCAGCAATTATGCAAATGAATGTAAGGGATAAAATACATCTTAGCAAGGGCTGATGCAAATGGCGATGCTGGAATGAGCGCATAACTTTTTTTTGAAACAGATCGGTTTCTTGCAAGTAATTTTCTGTAGTGGTTTGCCAAGTCAATCTGTGCAACCAGTGTTTGGCCCGAGGAGGCTATTGGATTGTGTCTTGGTATAGAAATATTAGTATGTGGAGCCAGTCAGGTGATCTGGCAGAAAATGTTTTCACTAAGTTATGAAGTTCTCTAAGGCTTTGTTCATTAGTGTGTCTGGGCTTTAATAGAATAACCAAAGCATTTTCCCGCACTGACTTTTATAGATTGCATCACAGTCCAGTAGCTACCGGTTGTGGCGCTCTACTTCTTCAGTTCTTTGTGCAGTTGTTACTTACCTGGGTTTCTTTCAGTGTGTAGGAATGATCCTTCATTCCTCATAGAGTTCCTTCCTTCTCCCTGAAAAGCTCTTTGAACTGAGCAGATTGTTAACCAGAAATTAGGAAATAGCTGTATTTAGGGATGTGAACGTGTACTTGTGTACACGGTTAACCGATGAGCCTGGAGTGGAAGAGGCGGGAGCCGGCTTCCTGCGTGTGCTGGCTCCCATGAAACTGTCCGCCCCCTCCCCTCCCGCGCTGCTGCTTCTCATACAGAGGCAGCAGGTGGGAGCCGGTGCTCGTGGGAAGCTTATGTGGCTGGAGCTGCTTTTAAGCCAGCTCCCAGCGAGCATAGACCCCTGCTGCTGCCGCCTCTAGTTACACGTTCAGCGGTTACATGTTTACAAAAATACATGCATTTTAACATCCCTAGTTGCATTGTGGGAGCCCCTGCAGCGTGCTGAGGATTGCCCACACCGAAAAAAACATACTTCCAGTCCCAAAGAGCTTGCGGTCTAAGGACATTTGGGTATCATAAGTGCTCTCTTTCCTTTTACAAACACTGAGAAAAGTCATTCTGATGATAGTACAGGAAAGGATTCTAAATAGGGATGTAAAAACCACCCAGAATAGTTAACCGATTAAACGATTTGTTTAATGAGCCCTGCTGTCTTAGCCGCCATGGGTGGGGGGAGGCTCCAGCTAACTGGTTAGCTGGTAAACATGACGGTAAAGCATCACATCTTTGGGTAGCTGTTGCTTCCCTGAGTTTCATTTTCAGTGTACGGCTTCAGTCCTCAGGCACAGTTCCTTCCTTCTCCCTGGAAGGTTACCCGGTTAGCCTTTAACATCCCTATTTCTAGACTAGAGTCATTAACTATGGTGATAACAAGGGGTACATGGTAGCATGGGGATCTTCAAAGTGCGGTACAGTCATCAACTTGACTGAGCCTTGCAACTCCCTGGGGAAGTATTTTTACTCCCGTTTTAGAGTGACTAAAATGAGGCCAAGAAGATTAATGACTTCCCCAAATTTCCTACAAATCATCATAAAATCAGAGGGTTGGAAGACACCTCATGGGATCATAGAGTCCAACCTTTCTCATCAGTGTAGAGAATCAGAGAACACTAGAACTGGAAGGGACCTCGAGACATCATCGAATCCACTCACTGCAGGACCCAGTACCAACTAGACCATCCCTGATAGATGTCTATCCAACCTGTACTTAAATATCTCCAGTGATGGAGATTCTACAACCTCCCTAGGCAACTTATTCCAGTGTTTAACCACCTTGACAGTTAGGAAGTTTTTCCTAATGTCCAACCTAAACTTCCCTTGCTGCAGTAAGCCCATTGCTTCTTGTCCTGTCCTCAGAGACCAAGGAGAATAATTTTTCTCCCTCCTCCTTGTGACACCCTTTTAGATACCTGAAAACAGCTATCGTGTCCCCTCTTAGTCTTCTGCTTCCCAAACTAAACAAGCCCAATTCTTTCAGTCTTCCTTCATAGGTCTTCCTTTATACGTGGTCGGTTGTGCTCTGTTACACGAGTACATCGTACCTCAGAGATGGAGCCCACATATGCTTGCACACACCTGCCTATACAGCTCACCTGCTTCAGAGGAGCTCTGAGATTGGGTCAGTCTACCATTTTGAGACCCTGGTGTATAAAGGTGCCATAGAAATGTGAAATCGATATTGGTAATATCTTCATGAAGGTAACTGCTTTGTATGGTTGAAAACTACATATAATCCTGTCCCCTCCCCCCCCAACCAAACAACCTCTCCCACTTGCATGTTCTGCAGTTGCAGCACTAACGAAAAGACATTAGGATTTAGCAGGGATGCATATTAGGGATGTGAATGGTTAACTGGTTACCCGCTAAAGGCTTATCAGGAACTGTTAACCAGTGCCTGACCTGGCTGGAGCAGCCCCCTGCCAGGCCAGACCTGCCATGCCATGCCATGGGTAGGGGACTGCTCCCGTGGCCCCTGCCCACGGTGTGATGTGGTGGGCCGGTTAACTGGTTAAACATGTAATTTAACCGGTTAACATCCCTAATGCATATCTGGTGAAGGAACAACGGAGAGCAATGGGCTCTTTTGATCACCCTTTCAGAAGAATGAATCAGGGCTGAGCGTGTAGCAAACCATTACCTTTGCCAACAGCAGGAAAAGGAAGCGGTATTGGAATCAACAGACATGTGCCGCTTTCACATTCTAACCATTTCCCGCTAGCAAGCCCTATTCTTCTGCAATAGGTATGATCGCTTGCCTTTGTAGTCATGGTGTTTGTGAGTAGCTGCACAGGTAGCATGTTTGTCTTTTTCAAAGCGTCAAACTTGTATCCTTTGTGTATAGTACATTTTCCCCTAGTTTTTTTCCCTTTGTTTCCTCAGGCATTGGATGCCTTCATTTCTCTTTAAAAGAAGGATTTATTCATTGCAGTGGTCCTCGGTTCTGCTTAGATCTGTACCCTTTTAATGGGGCTAGAGGGCACTGGTATCTTTGTAATTGATATGGATTCTTTTCGGGATCTGAGTATCCCTGTTAGCCAGAGTTGGACTAGGCAGACAGAACTTGTATAACCTGAGTTGAAATAAGACTTCAGCGCTTATCACACATACACTAACCATTTGGTGCTCTTGTGTGCTTTGTAAAGTCAGTCCTTGCCCTTCTGATTTGGCAGTTTGAAATCCACGACTTAAGAGTGTGAGCTTAATTGGATCTGTATTTTTAATCTTCGGATCATTCTGAGGGTTAGTGAAGCTGCTCAATTCTGGCATCTTGTTAAAGAGAGAGAAAAAAAAGACTAGGATTGAGATGTAATGCCACCACAGTTTAAAAATGTCAATAATGTAACACAACTGATATTTTAACAGAGAAGTGTAGGTGTGGACCAACACTCTTGATCACAATGCACCCGAATTTGAGGATGTTCCGATTTACATCCAAACGTCCCCGTTGGACTCAGTTCAATTTATCTGCGGATAGAACTTCTGTGCCAAAGGATTTGGAAGCTTTCTTCAGACTATCGGCAGGGATGGCTTTTGCTCACCTGCACAATACAGACACTTTTTGGGTGCGGTTTAACAGCTATTTAACAGTGACGTGGAGAACACATGGGCAGGGAATGTTGAACATTAGAATCATTTGCGGGGGATGTGGGTGATTATAGAGCGGTAGATTGTAGTTACCTAAATGGAGTGTGGCTAGGACAATGGGATTAACTCCCCTCTTCTTTCAAAAAGTGACATGGGCAGTTTCATGGTGTCAAGTCGTCAGGACCTCCGTTTGATGTATCTTTCAGCAAGGCAGGGTGGCCGAGTGGTCTAATGTGCTAGACTCAAGATGCTGTTTTTCCCTCAATTGGGTGTTCTGGGAGGCATGGGTTCAAATCACATGCACAGCCTTTGGTTTTAATTGCTTAGGGAGGTTGTGGAATCTCCAACACTGGAGATATTTAAGAGCATCTTAGACAGGCATCTGTCAGGGATGGTCTAGAACTCTAGAAGGTACTTGGTCCTGCCGCTAGGGGAGGGGACTGGTCTCGATGGCCTCTCGAGGTCCCTTCCAGTTCTAGTGTTCTATGATTCTTTGAAAGTGGCACCTCCAGCAACGTAGCGCCTCCTTAACACTGTATGTTCCTGGTTCCCTATTGACTTAACGGGAAGAGTGCTCTTGTGGAATTAGCAGCCCCCCTCTCTGCTGCAGGTCGGCATTTCTCAAAGGTACGCCATGCGAACAACTCTGATCCTGTGTTGCTTGTGAGCTAGGAAGGAATCCCAGCACTAGGTTGTAGGCCTGCGGCACATGCTGATCAATGTCCGTTCAACCTGCTCCCTCTTTAGCTGCCTAATTATCGACTGTGTCCTTGTCTACACTAAAAAGAAGATCGCTGCTGCCGCTATTGATCTTCCAGAGTTTGATTTAGTGAGTCTAGTTAAGACTTGCTAAATCAAACTCAGAGATGCATCCCTTCTGGTGACCAGTACTCCTGTTCTTGCGAGGAGTAAGGGAAGCCGATGGGAGCATTTGCTTTCGTTGGCCTTCTGCTGTGGGGATGCTGCCAAGCTCGGCTTAAGGAGAGCCGCAGCCACCTACGTATTGTATGTAGCTAGAGTTGCATGCTGTAAGCCGAGCTGCCAGGTCTAGTGTAGACCTGGCCTTAGAATACCCAGGAAATAGCTCAGCTGATTATAAAAGGGGAGCTGAATTAAAGTGGTAGGGAAGCAACAAGTACTTCAGTTTCCAGAGTAAATGGGTGCTATCTACCAAAGTGGCCATATGTACATGCAGTTCAGTCACGTCCCTTTACTCTCCCACAGTTGTTGCCCTTAAATAGGGCATGTACGTGCCATGGGCTATTTTTAAACTTTGCATATTCCCACTGCATCAAAGAATCCTGTTTCCAAGTGTGAATGTTAAGAAGCATTCTGAGATTTTGTGGCTCTGCCTCAGTTTGTCACCCAAACTAAAGGGTTGCAGCGTCTTTTGGGGGAGCCTGTTCCATCTGCTCGGAGCACTCCCAGGTCTATTGCAATGTCAAAAGATTCTCAATCATGCTGATGTAAATCAGTCTGTTCCTGGGATGCCCTGCATTTTTTTGTTTTGTAGTATTTGCTGGCGCATACGTACCAAAGAATAGGTATACCCTAGCTTGCCATAGTAAAATCCAGGCCTGTTCCACGTACCCAGGTATACCCCCTAACAAAAGAAGCTATTCTACTAATGGCCTAAGAGTGACAGTCCAAAAGGCAATCCTAAGACTGTCGTGCACTTGAGAAGTGGAAGATGAGAGATGTTTTTCTAAGCGGAGTTAGCTGAATTGGGGAGGATCCAGGGAAAACAACGGAGTGGATCAGTGACAGTGCCAGCATGGGGGAAACTGACATTTCTCAGCACAGGGCTGTTTCAGTGCATTGTGATCCCGCCAGGATGGAGGGAAGATGAGAGATGAGTTGGGTTGTCTTCCGGCCCCACTTGGATCAAAAGTGCAGCTTTGTCATGGCAGAGTGACTTGAAAAATAAAACAGTTAAATTAACCTTGACATGCAGAATAACCTCTGAAGACTCAAAAATCTGAAAGACGGCCAAGGAACTGCTGGCATGTTCATTCTTCCGTTAATTTCACTGTGAGTTCCAGCAGGCCTCTGATTTTACCATGTCTGGTTAACCATTCACATACCCTTCTTTTGACCTGGCAGAGCAAATGCTTTCTGGCTGTCATTTCTAGAGGATGATAGAGCCTGAGCATCACTTGTCCTGGTACTGTGAACATTCAAAAGACCAGCCTTTGTGGTGGTTAAAATTTGTTTGTGGTTGACCATCCCCTGGTAAGCTTCTAGAACACCGAGTAATGACATTAATGTGTGTTAGACCTTGTCTACACCAAACCCTCCCGTTGATCTACCCTATGCAACTTCAGCTATGCAAATAGGTGCCAAGGTCTGTGGGGTCTGCTCTCTTGTTGACTGTGGCTATTCTTCTCGTCCTGGTGGAGTACTGGACATGACGTGAGAGTGCTCAGAGATCGATTTATTGGGTCTGAGCAGACACCATAAATCAAATGCCAATGGATCGATTGCCACAGAATCAATCCAAGACATAGTGGAGAGAAAGCTTCAGTCTTGAATTTTCAGAGAGGCCAAAGAGAGTTACATATCAGTAACTTAACTTCATTTACAAGTTTGATTCCCATCAGAGAGGAATGAATAAAGACAGTGGCTGGCTTGCACGCTACCTTCCACATCCTAATCACTTAACCAGCCAACCAATGGGTACTTGTAGAAGTGCAAATTGTTCTTATCAGCTTCTTGTAACTTGAACAATCTAATTCACTAATTTTTCCTCCTTTTTTTCCCTTTCCCCCTTCTTCCCCTCTCCCCCCCCGTCTTCCCTTATTTATTCTTGGATCTGGACTTTTAATACTCCAGTCATCTAAAGAAGTGGGTTGTGCCCACAAAAGCTCATGATACCATCTACATGTTTTGTTAGTCTTTAAGGTGCTGCTAGACTATCTGTTGTTTTTTTAAGTTTTTCCACGTACTAACTCGGCTACCTCTCGAAAGCTACTGAAACTCAGTTAATTTCTTTATGCTTTCCTTGGATTGAATTGCATTTGGAGGCTTTGAGATGTTAAGGATCAAAGTTGCTATTGCACGGTTCTGATGCTTTCACGCTAGAAGTATTGAATGCATGAAAAAGGCACCCCCATTGTACCAAATTAAGATCTTGGAATACCTTGTACTTGTTCTAAAAAGTCCTTCCAACGCTTTTCCTATGAAAAGAAGTTAATAAAACTTCAGCAAAATGACTGTAAAGCACTACACCTGGAAATACAAATGTGGAAGAACCGCTAAGAATTAATAGTCCTAGCAGACATGACATTTCAAAAGGAAGATTGAGTGTTCCTGGCCATTTCTGCTGGTGTTAGCTTTAGCAGCATGGTTATCTGACTAAGCACTGTCAACCAGGAATAACAGAATGACTGGAGAGCCGAATGTTACGGTCCTGTTTTAGGGGAGACACTCTAGATGCAAAGTGGCTGAAATGTTCTCGTTAGCCCTCTTCCATTGTTGTGCAACAAATCTAGTGTAAAAAGCATGGTGCAAATGGAGAGTTAAAGTCTTTTGGTTGGGGTGATCCAAGCTGCAGATCAGTTCCATTTCCCATAGGCATTCTGCAAGCAGCAACTGTAATATTTTACTTGCAGTTGTTGATGGTGTCTTTACCCAGTGATTGATGTTGGCATGTCTGCTTTCTCCTGAAGCTTGCAAGTTTAAGCATCATTCTAAGTAAGAGCTTACAGAGGGGGCTCATTCTCTAAAGCCCTTTTTTAAAATCCCAGCATTAATTATTACTTTCTGCATGATGACAATTTTGCATTAAAGAGTTTGCTGCATTCTCCAAACAATTCCTTGGAGAAGCCGCCATGTTCTCTTAATAGTTCAGAAATGTGTGTGTTAGTCTGGTGAAATAATTGTCTCATAAGGCTCTTTTCCCTTTTTAAGCTGGGTGAAACCTCAGTATGAAACTAGGCTCTTCTCAGTAATATATAGGAAATAGGGAGAAGCCAAGTTCGTATTTCATGTCAGTCAAAAGAGATGTCAGAATTTCAAAGTAAATACCATTATGCAATATCCAGTGCTGAAATCTTTTCTTTTGTCGCTCGGTTCCCAGGCCTGGATTCACAACAGTTGGTGCTTTATTTTAAGTTCTTTTTTGGTGCCAAGATGGTCTGTCTGCCTCGGAATCCCCAAACGAAAACCGCAAATGTGGGGATATGCCGGTGACTATTATCCAGTCCGTGCAGGTCTGAAGCCAGACGTACGGTGCAGGATAACATGAGATTGTGAATGGAAGTTAACAGGAAGGACTGCAATGCCGCCACTTTATCGCTTAAAGAGAATGAAGATGGTGTATGTCTTCTCTCAGTGGGGAGCCATAACCCCAAAGAAAGTGCCCAATTCCCTGGTGGGTGGGTGTGTTTGGCTCCCTCCCCAGATATCTGACATCTCTTTTGACTGACATGAGTCAAAATGGCTTCTAGCTATCTAACTATCTCCATACACCCTATCTATCTATCTATCTATCTATCTATCTATCTATCTATCTATGACCTCTCATTTGACTGACATGAGTCAAAATGGCTTCTACCTATTTCCTATCTGTCTATCTAGAATCAGGATTAAGTCAGGTAAGAGTCATAGGCCACATCTCCACTTGCTGCGCTGGAGATCAGTCTTTTGGCATTTGATTTAGTGGGTCTAGTAAGGACCTGCTAAATCGGAACGCTGAAGGCACCCCCGGTTGAGACTAATACTCCTCGCGAGGCGTAAGGGGAGCATTTGCTCCTGTCAGCCTCCCGCTGTGGAGATGGTGCCAAGCTTGGCTTAAGGTATGTCGACTCCAGCTATGTTATTTATGTAGCTAGAGTTGTGTACCTTAAGCCTGCCTTCCAGGTCTAGTATAGACCTGGCCATACAGTGTACGACCTGAGGGGAATAGTTCATCGAATCTGACCTTCTGTCCACCAGCATGCTCATGCTTAATGCAATAACCAAAGTGAGCGCAAGGGAGACGAGGCTATTCTGTGTTACAAACAGAGAATAGGACAGACAGACAGGGTACCAAAGCTCCGTACCCCTGTGGTGGCAGGAAAATGGTGAAATGGGATCTACCCAGATGATTTGGGTAAGTGACTTCCACCCTCATGTTGCAAAGGAAGATGACCCCCCTCCCCCGCAAAGATTGCTGTCAGTTTCACTTGAGGGGAAATTCCAGCTTGATCTCCCCCTCCATTAAACGATTGATTAAAACCGGAGCACGTGAACGAGAGACAGCTGGAGGAGTGCCTGAGAGATAGAACACTTGGAGCCAGTGCTCCCTGGAAGCTGAGCGCTTGGGCGGCCGCCCAGGAGAGATTCGAATGTTGCTCAGCTGATTAACAAGAGTTTCTGTTTTCCACCCCCAGGGAAATAGGGACGTGTTGTCAGTTCTTCATCTGTAAAATGGCAATAAGGCGTGGAGAGTAACTGGCTTGCCCAGGATCACACAGGTAGTAAGTTGAACCCAGGTTTCTGTCTTCCTCGTCTTGTGCCCTTTCTTTCTTTCTGGCTTCTTCCTAAAGTGTCTAGGGGCATGCGTGTGTGGAGGTCGGATGTCCGTTTCGGGAGCTTGCGTGGAACAGCAGGATTTCTACGTGAATTTGTGAGGGGTTGGACAGGCTATCTAACTGGTATAGATGTTATGCTTCATTGGGGAGAGATGAAAGGAAATCCAAAGCATTGTATCTCCTGAACGGGAAGCAGAAGGAGTAGAGCCAGTTGCGGTTAAAAGTTAAATTAAATAATATTGTGTGCGGAAAGGGGTAAGAGGGAGGGACGTCCGGGGGACGAGGGGCTAGAGAGTAGGAAGACTTTATTTTTCTGGGGACGGAAGCAGCAATAAAGGTGAAAGATAAAGGGCCAGAAGCGGATGGGAAAACAATTCTTAGGCTGTGATGGCCGTCTGATGGCTGAGGTAATCCTGTTAGGTTGGAATATAAAGCTTAAGCACATGGCAGAGATCCGTTCCCCAGTGTGATGTCTCTGTTTTGCTTCCCAGCTGCTGAAGAAACACAGTCAGAAGTGGGAGTGTTTTATTATAATGCAGGACAGCCATATGTTAGCGCTCGCTGTCATGCAAGCTGAGAAGCGGTAACATTGTCTTTTTTTTTTTTTAATGTACAGTTTGATAAACGCATGGGCCAACTTCTGCTTGGTTGCACCAGTTTCAGTCTGGAATGACTGCACCGATTTAGCATGCTGTGTTTGAGAGCGTCGTCCGGCCCTACGGAATGCTGGGTAAACCAGGAGGGTTAGGAGACTCCTGTATATGAGATCGTTGAATTCTCTCCTCCAAAATGGGATCCTAATGCACATGCTGAAGGGCTTGGAAGGACACCTGGCAGTAGGAAAAGCAACCTCTAGGAGGGTGTAAGAAAGGGGAAGAGAAGGCTGACACCTTTCCCTTCCATTGCTGCTCCTGTCAGCCTTTAAATTAGCACGTTGCACTCACCAGCTGACCAATGGGTAAATTACACTCTTGTTTAGAGCGCTCACCTTTCAGTGTGAACCCTTGTTTTGTCCTAGAACGTAAGAACGGCCACCCTAGGTCATACCAAAGGTCCATCTAGCCCAGTGTCCTGTCTACCAACAGTGGCCAATGCCAAGTGCCCCAGGGAATGACCGAAAGAGGGAATCATCACGTGATCCATCTCCTGGCACCTATTCCCAGCCTCTGACAAACAGAGGCTAGGGAAACTCTCCCTGCCCATCTTGGCTAATAGCCATTAATGGACCCATCCTCCATGAATGTATCTAGCTTTATTTAGATTTAAAAGAAACTCGCTAAAAAGTCTGTGTGTGGGATACAGCGGTATGTTCTGGTGACTGTAATTGGTGTTTGTATAGCAGTGGTTGTGTATTTATGTTGGAATTCCAGTCGGAGTTGGGCCCAGCTCTCTTAGGCCCATTGGCAAATCTCAGAGCACTGCAAATGCTGTCTAATCCTCATACTGCCCATGGGAAAGAAGCTGTATTCCTTCACTTGGTTGATGGCGAATCTAACCGCTTGTCTTTACTACAAGGAAGTTTGATGCTGCGTGGTTGATTTTCTGGAGTTTGATTCAGCAGGTCTAGTAAAGATCTGATGAATCAAACTAAGAAGGCGCCGCTGTTGTCATCGCTGCACTTGCTTCTCGTAAGGAGTCAGGGAAGCCGATGGAAACATTTGCTCCTGTTGACCTCCTGTGGTGGGGATCGTGGGGAAACTCAAATTGAGGTACGTTGACTCCAGCTGCATAATTAACATAGCTGGAGTTGCGTATCTTAATTTGTCCTTCCCCTGTAGCGTAGACCTAGCCTAAGAAAGAAGTTGTGCTAGGCTTCACAGAAGGGATTTCATCAACTTTCTCACTCAGTCCTTTTCTCTAAACACTTAAGGAATTATTACTGCATAACACAAAATATCGTATTCTATTTCTCCTTGTTCTGTTCAGAGCATGTGTGGTACAGTAGTTCTGAAACGTATTTGATTTTGCTCCCCTTCTTTGTGTCTGTAGTAGTTTACACCCCTTGTACCCTTCCGTCCCATGACTACAGATACCGGTATATGTAGTGGCGATGCTTCACTTGAATCAGTTTTGGCTTTTGTTTTCCCACCTCCGTTATTTTTTTTTATTATGTTGCACAAATGAGCCAATGATCTGTTCTAATAAAAGCAAGAGCAAAATTATAATTGCGGCCCATGCTCACAATGAAATGCGCACACCGCATCATGGCAAGCAGATTAATGTATGGCAGTGATGTTGCATAATGCGATGCAAGTCTAACTGCGACCCAACAAAATGCACAGCACCATCTAAGGGCCTATTGCTATCCGGAGGACTCAGCTTTGCTAGTTACTCATTGCTGTGGATAAAATGTGCGCGGGACGTTTTGGGTCTTGGTTTTTAAATTTCCCCTAAAGCTTCTCACGCTCCCCTCTCCAAATACTTCCCAAGCCCCCTCCCAAGAAGGGCTGCCCCCCAGTTTGAGAACCCCTGGTCTAGAAGATAATTCAGAACCCTAGTTTTTGGGAGCAAACTAGTGTGGTACAGGTTGCACCTCCCAAACCTGGAATTCTCTGGTCCTGCAACATCCATGGTCCTTGATCAGAGAACCCTGGTAGCCTACTGGCAAGAGGGCAATCCAGGAGGGGCTGGGCTGAAGCATCAGGATGGGGCAGGAGCAGGGGCTGGCAGTAACCCGCAGCTGTGGGGCTAAAGCCAGCAGCAGCCCCTGACAGCCCGTGCCATTGGGGCTGGGTTGGGGCAGCTCCCAGCAGCACAGTATTGTGCCGGTGACAGCGAGGGGTTGGGGCCAGGGCTGGTGACGGCAGCAGCAACACATGGCAGCATCGGGTGGGAGCCCTGGACAGCCCACGAAAGTGGGACTAGAACCCGCAGGCTGCCGTGGGGCTGGGACCGGAACCTCTGGCAGCTCGACCAGCAACCCAGCAGGCAGCTTGGCAGGGGCTGGAGGTAGTCCCTACACGCTGGCAGCGTTGGCAGCTGAGGACTGTGGCAGGGAACCTTCTCTAATTTGGCAAATTCCCCGGTTTGGGACCAGTCGGGTCCTGATGGTGCCGGAGAAGAGATGTCCAACCTGTATTTGTTTTTCATTTGTCCGAGGTTGTTGAATCCTTGAAGATATCCATAATAAAAATGGTACTTACGTTGTTAAATAGGGGAATTTAGCTAAAGCTTCCTGGCATACAGCGTGGACAGTTACAATTTATTATATTATTTCCCCATCTGTTTATTATTAAATACGAAGTACTTAAGTTTCACAATCTTACCTCTTTGATTTATGTCCAAAGGAAAATGGTGTACTTTTTTACTGAGTACTCTTTAGCTCCAACCTATGATTATGAGCAACGTTTTGAACTTTTGCTTGATGAGTTTAAAAACAAAATAAAATTAAAAAAAAACAAAAACCCCAACCCTGAAACACATCACTCAAGGGGTCAGTGATTTTTTCCTTCGTTTGGAAAACTACCCTGCATATAGATGCTTTTTGAGTGTTTTATTTCATGTTTAAATTATAGTTTGCAATCATACTTCTTTTTACGCTTGGATAAGACATACACGTTTGTAGACCTTTCTGTTTGCAAAGTAGGGTGCATACATGAGGTCGCTGAAATAGTTCACGGGTTATTAGAACCGCCCCATGTATCAGAGAGCTGTAAACTAGAACGTTTACTTTATTGCCCGGCAAGTAAATTGAGCAGACTTCTCACTCTGCTTCTGGAATTCCTGTAACCACCCTTTTTAAACTGTTCTGTTCTATGTAAGTTTCTTCCCTGTGTTGATCATCATCAGAGCTTCTGAGCGCCTTCCAATAGTGCATTAAGCAACTATGACTTCACCCAGGTCAGCTGGACAGCCGTAGACCCCGTGTGTTATCCTTCAACTGGTCATCCTTTGCCGCGCTCACAATACAAAAGAGCTTTGTGTGCTGGTAAGCACACCCCGAGTGGTTAGGTAGTCCCTAAAAGGGCTGGATGGCCGGAAAAGCAGCCTGCCTGTCCTTTTGTAATGGCATTGTGTTGGGCTTCTTTCGTGGCCTAGAGAATCAATATTCTCTGCCTGTAGCTATTGGAGCTGCGACCGTGGTAGAATGATGCTGTTTTTCCTCTGGGCAGGGGTGGGAAATGATTTTTGCAGGGGGGCACTTCATGAATTGTGAACAGCAGGTGGTTTGCTCTAGGTGCTGTACACCCCTGGTGGGGGAGGAAACTTCCCGCGATCCCCTGCCTGCAAGCTAATCAGGGTCCAGAGGCAGGGAAACACGTGAAGTCTCTCGCCCTCCACCCTGCCAGAGGCATGGGGCGCCTAGAGGGAACCGCCAGCTGTTTTGAACAGCTGGGAGCTCCCTCTAGGTGCCAGGCACCCTGGCGGAGGGGTGGGGGTGGGGAGGAGACTTTGTGCACTGCCCTGCCCTCAGGCCAATTGGGACCTGGGGGCAGGGGAATGCACAAAGTCATTCGCTGATCAGAACAGCTGGTGGCTCCTTGTAGACGCCGCATGCCCCTGGCAGGGGGAGGGAGCCTCCAGCTGCTCTGAACAGCGAATAACTTAGCGCACTCCTCCGGCCCCGGGACTCTATTGGCGTGGATGTAGAGGGCACGGCGGGATGAGATGGACCAAATGGCTTGGCAGGTCGGATCTGGCCCACGGGCCATATCTTGCTCACCCCGGCAGAAAGCATAGGCCATTGGATGATCAGGGCAGGGGAAGTTTGCTCAGTTGTAACGTGAAGTCTGTTAGGTTTTCATTGATGCTTTCTTTTTCTGGTATGCTTCACCGCTTTGTTTCCAATCTAAAATTCCGGCCGCATTATGTTTCCTGTAGTGGACCAAATCTACTCTGGATGCGAAAATCTAGCAGACACGCTCGCTCTTGTAAAAGTTTCAGAGCGGTAGCCGTGTTAGTCTGTAACTGAATAGATTTAAAAAACAGCCAGTAGTCTTGTAGCACCTGAGAGACGGCATCATGAGCTTTCGTGGGCACAACCCACTTCTTCAGAAGAAACTCTCTCTAATTAATTTCTGTTTATCTCATCTCTTCTAGCTGAAATGTGTTTAAAGTTAAGAGTCTCTTTGCTTCCATGGACTTGGAAAAATTTAATTTTCCAGTAAAGGAAATGAAACGAAATAAGAGGGAGACAAGGGGGCGGGTATTTAAGGATGTTTAGCATTTCCTTCTTCTTGAGCAGTGTATGCCATCGTGGGCCAAACAGTCTGTTACAAAAAGCCCCAATCCTTTATGAAGTGCGGTGTGGGTAGATCATTCATCACTGAATTCAAATAGGTTATACATGTGCGATGTGCAAAAAGTATCACTGTTGCACTCACCCTTTTGGGAAGAATTCATTGTTAGATATAAATATATTTTACCTCCCTTTTGTGGCTATTTTCAGCTTGCATTTATGGGGAAAATACGAGCAATTCATTTTGGTTACAGATAGCTTAGTTTGTGGGCTGTGACATGGTAGCTCTTGCAAGATATTTTATTTCTCAGTGAAGAAATGACTCCTTATTCTAGATGTAGAATGTGTTTCATCTCGCATAGATTTAGAGGGTTTGTTTTTTCTTTTGAAAGAACTGATTTACTTAGTGTTTTCCTTTTATTTCCACAACTCTGGATCTTTTCCTACTTCAATATTTTATCTTTAATCTCTCTACCAAATCAGTCAGTGAAGCGTTAAAACATGTTGCATTAAGGCAATCTCGACCTCTCTCTTTTAAGTGGGTTTTCAGACAAACGAAGTAACAGAAGGGTGTTTTTTTTTTCTAACGTGGAAAGAGGAGTAATTTCTAGATCAAATTTACTATATATGGAATACAGTTTAAAATATTAGCTATTTTATGGAACAACTATTTTGGCAACTACAGATGCTTCAGAGTTGCTTTTGGTTCCATGACTGCATTTCAAGTTTTTAAATAAAACATCTTTTTTCTTTACCTTCAGGGATTATTGGTGTAAGTGTACTGAAATCTCAGATGTATGATAAATCACCAGCGTAAGCTCTGCTCATGTTCCGACTACCTTCCCAGATGTTTTCAGTTACACACGTTTCAGCTCTGAGCTTTACTGACAACATTTCTGTTAATTACTGAAAGTTCAAATCAAAGTCCAGACAATTATTTTTATTAATAAAAAGGATACTTTCTCTGAGTGACAATTTTAGAGGTATTTCCGTTCCTTTCTGATTTCAGCAGTAAAACGTACATCATGGGATAGATAGATTTTTTGCTACTTTGCCAGAATAATAACGTTCTATTAGCAGTGAGAGCTGCACAGATAACAGCTACTATTTTGCATTTCCACAATGCTTTTCCTTGCCAGACACTTCAAGAACTATCTGATCTATTATGTTAGTAGCTATAGAGTGAACATATTTTCAGCCTGAATGGTGTTCTTTATAGCTAGAGGGAGAGAAATAGAAACAACCAACAATAAAACCTTGGAGAGCGTGCATTGTTTTTTTTCTGTTGCACTAGGGCTTGTTTGTACAGATGCGCAGCAAAAAACTGCAGGTCCTTTAATGCGTCTTACACACAACGCGCTAATAGCGTGTACATGGGCCGATGTGTCCTCTGTCGTACTCCTTTGCATTGTGGCTTACCAGTGTGCATTCGAGGATTTTTCTTGCAGTGCATTGTGGGATGTATAACCGAAGCCAGGCAAGATTATATGCGTGTGTTTTTTTTTTTTTAAATCCTATGATTCATGTGTCTGCGGCCGGTTCTTCCTTTCTGGGCAGGCTAGCACCATTTTTGAATTGCTGTCAGCCGGCATGGGGTCCGCAATGCACCATGCTGCTGTGCTGGCAATGTGGAACACACTGAGGCTGCTCGGGCTGGTATTTCAGCACTCAGAACTGGATGAAGCCGGCTTTGGATTCCCTTGGCCACACCACAGATGAGGTGGCTGCTGGCTCTCCCGTGGCTGAAGGCTCTTCTGTGATGGTGGGAACAGGACGTCACCGAGGAGAAAGAGGAACCCGCTTGAGCCCCTGCGACTCCTGGAGCAGCTTTACAGTGCGTGGCTCCATTTCTGGGCTCTGGAAACCAGCCTGGACTGGTGGGCCAGGATTGTTCTGCAGACTGATGAATATTGATGGAGAAAATCTGCAAAGAGCAGAGATATGCTCAGTGGTTGGAGCAGCCAGCTGGCTGGCAAACAGCATGGCCAGCATTGCTTTGGAGATATACCTATCTCATAGAGCTGGAAGGGTCTTTGAGAGATCATTGAGTCCACTCCCCTGCCCTCATGCCAGGACCAAGTACCATCCTTGACAGGTTTGCCCCAGATCCCTAAATGGCCCCCTCAAGAATTGAACTCCTCACCCTGGGTTTAGCAGGCCAATGCTCAAACCACTGAGCTATTCCTCCCCCCTGTTGCAGTGCTTAGTTGGAGTTTCTGGCCTGACATTCTGCACTTGCAAGTCCAGCTGGGGAAGGGTGGACTTGTTTTGGTGCTTTGTTGTTGTTTATGGGAGGGAGGGGATGTACCATGGTGTGTCGATCCCTGTCGTCCCACGCCTCTTTGCCTGCATGCGGTTGTGCAACTTTACAGATTGGTGCAAATGTTGTTGTTATCAGTGCAAAATGAATGGTGAATGCCTCATTTCCTTGCTTCCAAAATTATTCATCTCTTCCTGCCGTGCTACGTAGAGCTTAGCTTTTTTGTGGTCAGACCACTTGGGGTAGTCTTCTGGTTTTAATCTGGTTTGTGATTTATTTCTGTCTGATTTATCTGCCCTTCATTCTGCGTCATAGTTCATTGTCAGAGGGTGAGCTGGCACTTTAAGGGATCTGGGGCATAGCGACACCTCTTCTAGGCTCAGCCCACCTCCCCAGATTAAGAGAACGAGGCTAAGGGTCACCACATGAGCACATATGCCTGCAGTCCAGGTCTGCTAGGGAATATAAGAGCAACCTATAGAGTCGCCACCTGCCAAGGACGTTCCAGGATCGTTCTTTTGCTCCGTGTGCACTGACATCCATCCACTTTGATCTCTGGATTATCCCACGTCTCCCAGGTTTTTGCAGCTCAGAAGTTTCAATCCCATGTGAGGCCAAGTAGAGGGAGTTTTCAGAAGAGGAAAGGTGACCACTCTCAAGAGCTTTCAAAGGCTTGGGAGATGAGAGATGAGTACGAGGCAACTGTGGCCAGTTCTGGGCATCACATGTCAGGAAAGATGTGGAGAAATTAGAGAAGGTCCAGAGAAGAGCAACAAAAATGATGAAAGGGCTAGAGAACATGAGCTCTGAGGAAAGATTGAAAGAACTGAGCTTGTTTAGTTTAGAAAAGAGAAGACTGAGAGGGGACATGATATCCGTTTTCAAGTTCCTAAAAGAGTGTTACAAAAAGGAGGGAGAAAAATTGTTCTCTTGGGCCTCTAATGATGGGACAAGAAGCAAGGGGCTTAAACTGCAGCAAGGGAGGTTTAGGTTGAACATTAGGTAAAACTTCCTACCTGTCAGGGTGGTTAAACACTGGAATAAATTGCCTAAGGAGGTTGTGGACGCTCCATCATTGGAGATATTTAAGAGCAGGTTAGATAAACATCGATTAGGAATGTTTGCCTCACCCCACCCACCCACCGCTCAGAAAAACGGCTGTGGGGCAGTTTTCTTTAAAAACTGTGAGTCTGGAGGGGAGGGGGAAAGCTTTAGGAGCTGCTCCTGCCCCTAGCACAATCCCATTGGTAGGTTTTTGGCCAGAAACCAGCTTCAATAATAGGCAGCCATGAAGCACAAGGTGCTCCAGAGAACATGGTTGCTGCCTGTGCAGAGGTGGGGCAGGCAGCAGTGTTCCCTCTAAGCTATGGGGCAGCACAGCTTCATAGGTGATTAATCAGCCCCACCCAGTCATAGGCTCAAGGCTGTGAAGCTGTGCTGCCATGCAGCTTAGAAGGAACACTAACAGGCAGGGAGGCTGATTCAGGAACGGCTGCTGGCTGGTAAGTCTCCTGGCCAGAGCCTGTCTCTGGCACCTCAGCCCCTCTTTTCCACAACCCTCTGCCCTCCACTCCACATACCCAAATCCTCTGCCCCCCTCCTGTACCCATATCCCTTCCCATATGCGGCACCCCAATTCCCTGCCTCAGGTCACAGTCCGCTCCTGCACTAGCTCACAACCCCAACCCTGCACCCCAGTTCCCTGACTTAGGTCACAATCCAACCCCCTCCACCCCAGTCCAGTGCCCCAGGTCACAACTGCCTCCTTCACCCAAGCTCCGTTCTGCACCCAGCCTCCATCCCAGACCCCTCCATTAACATCACGGAAGAGTGCAGCCCTCGACCACTTTCCAAATTCTTGGAGTGGCCTTCCCCCTCAAAAATGATTGCCTGCTCCTGATGTAGATGGTGCTTGGTCCTGCTGTGCAAGCAAGGGACTGGACTTGACGACCTTTCCAGGTCCCTTCCATTTCTAGTGTTCTGGGAGAGAAACCTCTGCTGAAGGGCCTGGAATGGCAGGACTTGAATGGGTGACCAGACCCAGGTTAGAAGAGCTTCCAAAAGGCTTGGAGTCTAGAGGAAGGGCTATGAGCAAGGGGAAACCCTGATAAGGCTGGACGACTTTTGAACAACTATAAAAAGGACTAATGGAGCCTGGGGAAGAGGACGGGAAGGTTTTGAGTGTTTTATACAGATTGAACCTCTTGAGTCTGGCACCCTTGGGACCTGACTCATGCCGGACCAGAGCATTTGCCAAACCACGGGAGGTCAGTATTGTCTAGCAGCATGACCAACACATCCACTGCTTGCTCGGTTCTTAGAAACATTTAGAGGTTAATTAGAGGAAATACCAGCACGGAACACCTAGAGCCAGGACTGGTGACTGTAAACAAACTTTATGGGACCATGAACACTGGGCCACACCCATGCTAAGTGGACATCTGGCTAACTAAAATGATGCCGGTTGTTGCCAGACCAGAGAATGCTGGACTAGAGAGCTTCAACCTGTAGTAAAACTCCACACACATACAGGGAGCAGTGTTACGAAAACACCAGATCCAATAGTTTATATTTGATGTGAGATGGGAGGTAGGCTGAGGCGCAGCGGTAGGTCCCAAGCAGACTGGGTAAGGCTTGCTGTGTACAGCGTAACGTAAGAGATGCATCTAGATTAATCTTGCATATAATCATTTCAAAGGTGGTTACTAACTCCGAGGTAAGCAGAGTTTTGTAGCTCAAGAACATAGACTTACCAGTCTATAATTGTCAGGATCACCTCTAGAGCTCTTTTGAAATATTGGCATCACATTAACTATCTTCCAGTCTTTAGGTACAGAAGCCAATTTAAAGGATAGGTTACAAACCACAGTTAATAGTTCCACAATTTCCCATTTAATTCTTTCAGAACTCTTGAGTGAATGCCCTCTGGTCCCAGTGACTTTTTACTCTTTATCAATTTGTTCCAAAACCTCCTCTAATGACACCTCAATCTGGGACAATTCCTCAGATTTGTCACCTAAAAGGAATGGCTGAGGTTTGGGGATCTCCCAATATCCTCTGCTATGTATACTGAAGCAAAGAATTCATTTAGCTTCTCTGCAATGACTTTATCATCTTTGAGTGCTCCTTTAGCATCTCGATCATCCAGGGGCCTCACTGGATATCTTTGGAGGCTTTTCCCAAATTCACAGCTTATGTGGTCAGTGTTATGACTGTTGACCTATACTTTCTGTTGGCTGAAGATGGTACAAACCTCTTACGGAATCCCCACAGAGCAAAAAGTCTCTAAGGTTCTGAAATGACCAAGATGAGACCTGATGCCTGGGTACCTGGAATCCTACCAGAGCCTCCTGCAAAGCAGATGTCAAATGCTACCACCAATGCCAGTGAGCGAAGAAGTTTTGGATTTGGTAGCGGGTCTCACTCACTTTGTGGTGGTGTTCACACCTGTGCAGTGTTCAAGGCAGAGGAGAAATGTACTCTCCTTTAAAAAAAAAAAAAAAAAAAAGCCAAACAGTTGTTTGCCATATGGAAGCAAGTTCCAGAATTTGTTTCCAAGATTAATTATCATTAGTACTGGAAAGCCAATTACAGCATTTCATTTTCCTGTTGGTGGTAATAGGAGAATTAAATAGGTCTGTTTGTCCAACTGGCGAAATACTCTTGAGAGAAATTTATTTTTACCTTTTTATTAGCACATCATGGAATTGATTGTTGAACTGCGCTGTCTATTTCTGTAATACAGTCAGAAAATAAAGAAGACTGATTCCTTCAAGGGTAAGAGGAGTTTGGGCATGTAGAATGAACTTTATCTACCCTGGAATTTACAGGGGTGGCGCTAACACCTTCCTCTCATGAACAGTGATTCAAGCAGTAATCCACAAGTAGCTAAGACCGTGGATTCACGTCTCATCCAACAACCTAAACAATAAGTGTTGCGCTAATGGAAGAACAGTCTAGTCTGAGTGCATCTTGTTTATAATCACTGGTACTAATGTACATGCCGGATATGACTTGAATGCTCAATTTTATGCAACAGAGTTGACAGGGCAGCCACAGACTTCATGACACACACATACCAGATCAAAGATGCATCTTCATTAAAAAAAAAATACACACCCAAAGTGTGGTGTGACCTTTTCTGCTTTTCCCATGGTTTCAGTGATTGAAAATGTTGAATGTTTTCTGTGTGAGCGGAAATTCTTGACTTTAGCTGCACATGGTAGCATTAAAAATATGGGGACTGCTCCTGAACGGAAAGATGTATGAAAATTCCCGCAAGACAGGAAGTTGTGAACCAAGGGGTATAGTTCTTGTTCTGCCAAAAACTTCCTGTGTGACCTTGGGAAGTTGCTTAATCAATTTGTGCCTCAGTTTCCCTCTCTGTTAAACAGGCAGCTGCGCTGTTTGAGTTGTGCGGAGTAAATGGCCATGCTCCATTCCCATTTAAGCATCATTAAATCCTTGCTTCTGTCCACGTTTAGGAAGGATATCCATTGTTACCCAGCAGGGCTTTTGTCTGAGTAGAGAATTCAGAATCAGACCAAAAAAAGGGGTTTGCTATGGGTATTAATATTTATGAGTGAACATGCAGGGGATTGGACGTTTTCTTTGCTCAGCCATTTTTTGATGTGTGGAAGACTGACAAGTTTACAAACCATTTTTCGTTATATTTAAACTCAGTTGCCAAGTGAGGGGATTCAGTTTAGAAAACAGTTCCCTGGAGATATAGAACAGTATACATATAGGGTAAGTCTAAACTACACTTTATTTTCAAAAGCTTTATTTTCGAAAGAGGATATCTAAATTCCGTGGGAATTTGCATATCTTCTTCCGATCTCACTTTCGAAAGCGGGTCTTTCGAAAGTGAAAGTAGTCTGGATGCGTTTTTTTCAGAAAAACCCTCCCTTTTTTGAAAAACCACGTAAACCTAATTTTTTAAGGAAGAGTGGTTTTTCGAAAAAGGGTTTTTTCCCCCGAGAAAACCGCATCCAGACTGCTTTCACTTTCGAAAGACCCGCTTTCGAAAGTAGATACGCAAATTCCCATGGAAATTTGCATATCCTCTTTCAAAAATAAAATGTAGTCTAAACATAGCCATAGACAAGAGGAATAAAAGAAGAACCTGAAAACTTAGTTGGCATATGTGGATATGGTATATATGTGTGTGTGTAAAATAAATGTGTGTGTGTAATGTATAATGGGATTTTATATTTATATGTTTATACACACACATACAGCGAGTGCATACACACACACGTGCAGTGGGATTGTCGAAATTGCTTCTTGTTGACCAAACTCTTGGCTTCAATGCAAGCAGGGTTAGGCAGACACAGAGAGCTGCTAAAAACCCCACCAATATCATAGCTATACAAAACAACAAACAGGAGGTTTTTACCTATATGTAAAAGCCTTGAACAGTCTGAAATCTTAATAAAAGCTTTTGCAAACAGGCATGGAATCAATTTTAGATATGTGAGGTTTGGGAATTTAGGGCTTATTTGTACCATTTGTGTTTTCACTTCATTGGAAATTTTCCCTGCATGCATGTTGTTACGGCCTTTATATTACTCATTTTGCCTCGCTTTCACTTTTCCCTGTATCCTTTTATTGGCACTCATCACTCCTTGGCCCTGTTTTGTGTTTCCCAAAACAGTTAAAGTTAAAATTAAGATTTGAGTGGGAGTTGAACTTTCAAACCTATGATGCGGGAGTGTCTGTGGAAGAGGATAGAACAAGTCTGTCCATCCTTAGTTGCAAATGTCGTTAGGTGTACTGAGCGTTTGGCAAGTAATTTTGAGGAGCATCGAGAGATAACCTGCATTCGGGCACAGGAAATAAAAGGCCTGAAAGGTAATTTATTACGCCCTTCAGCAGTATGTAGGTTAAATATTTGGAATATATTAATGCTAAATAGTCTGTATTGCTAGGTCTAATTTCCGCTGAAGGGAAGCATGTTCATATTTATTTTAAACCAATAAAGCTAACCAAGGTCATTACTATGGATACTTTTCTCAGGCCGGGCCAGTGACACCTGTATGGATTTAAGCAATAGAAGCCATCTGTGAGTCGGAAGTCAGGTTGCCATGGAAACTAAGCACTAACAAGTACCATGACAAAAGTTGTATGTACTGAGGGGTCATTGGAGTGGGTGTCTCGGTCACAGAGGTCACTTCCTAATTCCATCCAATGCTCAGTGAGATTTTAGGGGACAAATTCCCACTAAATGCTTCATAATGAGGGGCATGTGATTCTGAGAGAGTCAGCTGAGTAATTTATATAGGCCCAAATTCTGATCTCTGTTCTGCTGGTTTAAACCCGTTGCAACTCCTAAGATGTCATGAATGAAGGATTTAGAAGTTTTTAGTTGCCCTGGATTTACACCGCTATAACTGGTCTGTTTTGTTTTTGCATTACGTCACAACTATTTGCAGCATACACATTTTTATTACCTCTCATTCAAACTGATCCATGTCTAACTTGCATTCTACAGCAGAACCTCGCTGGTTATTGTTTGTTTTGGGTAGCAACTAGAGGCTGCCCATCGGAGGTCAGGACCTCTTTGTGCCAGGCACCGTGCCCAGATAACAGAAAGCTAGTTCTTACCCCTAATAGGTTACAAGTAAAATAACTGCTGGTACACTGAAGGCATGAACACTATACTGTTTTTTACTTAAGGCTTAATTATTTTTACAAAACAGGCATTAGTGCTTTTGTTTGTACGGCCATAAATAATTAAAACTAAACCCCAGCTGTCAAAATAAAGTACAAGTTGTGGTGAATTGTGAGTTTTTGTTGCTGTGAGTCTGAAACTTGTTCATTCTTAAAACTAGTGTTTGTCAATGGTTCTCTCAGCTGCTAGTGCAAATTAATGGAGGTCTAATGTATGTTCTGTCAGCATTCTAGGATTTTAAAGTTGATAAGAATCAGAGGTATTGCAAAGAAACCTAGTTGATGAAAGATTAATAAGAGCAATGCTTAATGAGTGCTGTGACTTTTTGCTATTTTAAAACGTAAATGGTAAATACAAGCCAGTTTGCTCAATTGTCATCACATTTCAGAATATTCGAACTGTATTTAACTCAAATTATTTTGACAGTAATTGTCCCAAGATTGTTTTACTTCTGTGCATGCCATTAATGAAGCCCTTACTGGAATTCTGTAATCAGTTCTGGTGTCCATGGTTCAAAAAGGATGTTGAAAAATTGGAAAAGGTTCAGAAAAGAGCTTCACCAATAAGTTGGAGTTTGAAAAACTTGCCTCATAATAAGGGACTTAAGAACCTCAATTTATTTAGTTTATCCAAGAGAAAACTAACAGTAATTTGATCATGAGCCACAAGTATCTACATAGGAGAGAGATTTCTGATGGTAGGTCACTGTTTAATCTAGCAGAAAAAAAGGCATAATGGGACCCAGTAGTTGGCAGCTGAAGCTAGACAAATCAGACTAGAAATAACCTAAACATGTGTAAAAACTTAAAAACCAACGAATAGTTTGGTAGCACTTTAAAGACTAACAAAACATGTAGATG
>JANRFK010001605.1:4696360-4726292 GCA_030068395.1 Apalone spinifera | reverse complement strand
TCTGGTTGAAATGGCAAGAAACTGTTTTTTCTTTGTGATCCTGTCTAAGGGTCAGCGCTATCTGTTGTTATCAGCTGAAGTTTCACCAGGATAATAAAGCGACTTACTGGCTTGCAGAGAGAAGGTGAAAGGTAGATAGGGGCAGTACAAGTAGGAATCTGGGAGGATCATAGAAGAGGGAATTGATCGAGAACTCCTGGGGTGACAAGGCCAAGGTGACTTCCAGTCACATTCAGGAGGTGGCCATGAGCACAGGAAGCACAACATACAACGTAAAGGAAAAATGAATACTCGGCGTCCAAAGATGATTTCTGGTTTTTACAACCAAGTTAAGGCAAGAGACAACGGAGTCAAAGACATGGGATGAAATAATCCCTATTTTATCCAGGAGGACTTCAGCCTGTGGGACATTTTGGAGGAATGGAGTCACAGAGCAGCCAAGAGAGAACAAGTCCAGCACAGAGATGGTAGAAGAAGGAACACACTTGGTTTCCCTTTTTAAAGATGTGAGAGGCAAGACTGGAGCTAGCAGGGAACCGTCCTGGTAGGGGAAGCTAAATGGAGATGACAAGGGGACCAAGTGGAACACTTTGCTTCACCTGAAAACAGAAGTGACCTGGGGAAGATGTAGAAAGTTTCCACCGAAGATCCAAACCAGAGGGGAGAGGTTTGGTCTGAGGACTGGTCAGGTCAAGGTATGGAGGACAACACTGCACCAGAGTTACAGTCTCACAAGAACATAAGAACAGCCATAATGTGTCAGACCAACGGTCCATCCAGCCCAGTACCCTGTCTGCCAACAGTGGCCAATTGCACACATCTTTAGTACTCACTTACCTGCAGGAAGCAGCTTAAGGCCGCTGTGGGGGATTGAATTTACATTGAAAAGGGGATGATGGTGAATTGAGGACGTGGGGCTCGATGGGGTTGCGTGTGATGAGCAAGCAGACCAAACTCGGTGCTCGGGTTACCAAGCTATCGATATTCAGGGTGTCAGAAAGGGGTGATAAATCGGTGTCTGTGGGTATCTTGGTTATAGTAGCTACTTCGTCAGGTGCATTTGACAAAGTTGCCCTGAAAGCTTGGCCTTCAAGGTGCCACAAGGCTCCTTGTTGTTTTTTGCAGCTACAGACTAACTCGGTGACCCCTCTGATACTTGATTATAGTAATAATTCTCTCGTACTCCAGTGCTTCTGATCTTAATATCAGACCACGGCAACCACAGTGTGACAGGAAATCTCAGCCTGCACCGGCAAAATTGTTCCTCGTGCTCAAAGGTTGCAGGTCAGCTGGAGCTGAATGCAACTGAACGGCAAACGGTTTTAAAGAGAGCCTCTGAAACGGTGCTGGCCGCTGTTTGTCCTTGGCTGCACTTGTTCTTAAACCGTGTTCAACGCCGGCTCAGCTGCACCCGCTGTCAGCAGTGGGTAATTTAAGAGTTTTCAAACAACAGCTGGGGGCGGGGGGGGGGGGGGGGGGGGGGGGGGGGGGGGGGAGGGGAGAACGTTGTTTACACCGCTCTTGTTCATCAAGAAGATGTCTCTCCCTGCAGTTGTGTTACTGTGCCATCCCCCCTGCTGGCATGTTTCAGCTCAGATGATACTGTTGGAATTGTACCCAGATGGTGGTGCCAGGATTCACACTTGCAGCTTTTGGAACAAGAAACACAGGTGCAGGGTGTATTGACACACTTTGGGGGTTAGCTGCACACCACGATGGCTTCAGCACCCTTTGTGTCTTTGTATCACCATATACAATACACAAGAACTACACAATGTTGAATTATTTGTTGGTTTAGTGCCTCTTCCTCTAGCATTTTAGTGACCAGTGCATTAAGTAACCTTCCTTTGCAAGCTGTCTGGTAAAATGTTACATTACTGAATGGAGGAAAGTGCAGACAGAGAGATCTAAAGGCCATTTAGAAATGTAAAGTCTTATGCTCTCTCACCCACAGATCCACCATGTATAGTGTATTTCTGCAAGGGAGCGTGGGGATTAACATATGAAAACGCGGATAACAGTGGGATTCTTGTGCTGGCTGACGCTAACGAGATATACTACCATTTTGGTGCCAGTTAGACCCATAACTGCTATTTGTTGCTGGGTTTTGTAACAATTAACCTTTCACATTCTGCATTAGCCATTGCTTTTTGGGTGCAGCTGTTTTTATAATATACTTCACTTCTCTCAACAGAAGCGCTCATTTGGGGAGCGCCGTATCTATCCTAGAAACCACAGGTTATATGGAAATAAGAGGATTTGTTTTAGTAGTCATTCATAGCACAATCACTTTAAAAACCCCATTACATGTTAGGAACACAACAGCGGTTTCTATGATTATTGCTGTGATTATGTTATGGTGAATTCAACATCAATTTTTGCTTTTTTGCCGAAACCTGAATTTAAGCACTTAGACCTGATCTACAATCAGATACCTTACCAAAGCCAGAAATAATGAGCTTATGTTCAAAAACACATGCCTTATTTATCTGGCTAACCAAAGATGAAGGAAAGAAGTCTTGCTAAAGAGGATGTACCAAATTCTGCTCACAATGGTGTAAATCCAGAACATCCCTGTCTGTAAGGGGGTTACTCCAGATTCATACCGGTGTCCCTAGAAGTAGATCGTGGTGCTATATCTGCTTTCTGGACATATTTACCAGTGTTGCAAAACTCTAATGAAGCCAGGATGTGTGGATATATGTGTGTGTGTCTGGACTTCTTCCCAAATGGCCCTGCCTGGAGGTAATACGCCTTTGAGAGATATACTGCCTTATAAAAGTTTGCTGGGAGCAAGCCTTACTATGCAGAGTATTAATCATGCTCTTTCCTGGCATAGCTTCCATAGTCAGTGTGATGGGCACAGCCGTAGCATTTTTTCCCCACTGTGTCCCATAATAAACCCTCACCTAGCTCTCCCCTTGCATGTCCCTGGACAGCTAATCACGTTCTGGCTAGTCTCCCCTACCCCCCCCAAGGTTTAACGTGGTGCAGCTTTACCAGCAAAGTTTAGCTGTGTGTTGTCCTCGTTAATCTTCTAAAGCTGCTCCTTGCATTGACTTACCTGGTCTAGCTGCCCCATTCTATTGTATCAGAGGTGGAATTACAAAGTTTTAAAAAATGAACTCTTGACAGTCCCCACGCCCTGGCCACCCGCGTGGTAGGTTTGCAAGCCCATCGCTCTTTGAAACCAGAGCTGACTGTACATCGCCCACAACGGTGGGCCCTCCTTTCCGATGAGCATCCGAGTGCTCCTGCTATATAAATGGGCAATAATAATTCAGAGATTTATGGTATCACTACGGTGGACGATCCCCATCAGGCAGAAAGCAGTCTCCTGTCTTGTTCACCCACAGATAGTAAGTATTGTTCGCCTTTTAAAGCTGGGGAACCCAACACATGCTTAGACATAGTTTACAACCCTTCTGAATGCTCATTAAGATGCGGGCCAATGTCCGGACCGCAAAGAGGTTTTGGGGAGCCTAGATCTGTGTCTGAATTTGAGCCTCCTCATCTCCTCCAGCCACAGGGGGGGCAGGAATGGCCAGGGTGGGGGGACGGCAGTTGGAGGGTGAGTCCGCACTGCAGTTTTAGGCCTGCATTTGGCCATGGCGACATGACACGCAAGGTCACAGCGCCATTGGCTGCTGGGCCAAATTTTGCTGGGCGGTGCTGTGTCTCCGGGCACCCTGATGGAGGGAGGCACCTGGGGCAAACTGCCCCATTTGTCAGCCTCTCCCCCACCTCTGGGTAACATGTTTGAAGCCATGGTAGAGGGCCATGTGGTTGCTTGAAGGCGGAGAGCGAGATTTTCAGTGGTGACAGGCTGACTTGATTGAGTTAACATTATGGAAAACCCACACCTGTTTTGCCTATCAAGTGGTACCCAGAGGGATTAAAGTGATTTCCTCAGAGTCAGACAGCAAAGTAGTAGCAGATCTGGGAAAAATACCTAGGGCTCTTCAAACTTCGCCCACTACACATCACCACACAGGCTTTGCTAAGTGGTTCAGATCAGCTGTGGAGCCGGCAACCACAGAAGTCCATAACTGTATGGATCCACAAACCTTGGTGATCTCTAGAGGTGACCGTTGTTTTATCATGCATAACTAGCCATGCATGTGAGGTAGGTGTTAAATGGATGTAGATCTTGATTGCCATAACTTATTAGCTGTGAGGTCTCAGAAGGGTAGTCGTGTTCGTCTGTAACTAAAAAAACAACATAAAAACCAGCAACGGTCTGGTAACACCTTAGAGACTAACAAAAATACATAAATAGTATCCTGAGCTTTTGTGGATACTGAGCAACCCACTTCTTCAGATGACAAATATGGAACAAGGGGCCCAGATTTTGAATTACACTATAAAGCAGAGAAAGAGGGGGCAGGGGTAGGAGAGAGAAAAAATTAAAGTGTCCATGCTAGATGAGGATAATAGATTTGGCTGTAAGTGCCTGATAACCAGCCTTTGATGTCATTTGGGTGTTGAATACAATGGCCCATCCAGTTCATGTTTTTGTTCAAACCCTGCGAGATCCTATCAGATTTGCATATGAATGCTAGTTCTACAAAATCTGTCTCTGAAATTTTGTAACAAAATAGCCACCTTTAACTCCATTAATGAGAGTTGTGGCACGTTAAAATGTTCCCCCTACAGGTTTTTATATGTGATTTGTGTCCTTGTTGTAGAGGCTGTCCAGTTAGGCCAATATCCATGGCAGAGGGCCATTGCTGGCACTTGATGTCGTAGATCACATCTGAGGATGGGCAGTTAGATGAGCCTTTGATCTGGTGGCTGATGTGACTTGATTGGCCTCTGTTTTTCAGAGGCTGGAGAGGGATGGCAGGAGACAAATTGCTTGATCATCGTCTTCAGTCCACCCCCTCTGGGGCACCTGGCATTGGCCACTGTCGGCAGACAGGCTACTGGGCTAGATGGACCTTTGGTCTGACCCAGTACGGTCGTTCTTATGTTCTTATGTGGTTAGATCCTGTGAGGGTGTTGCCTGTATCGATGTGTGGGCAGAGTTGTCAACCAGCTTTATTGTGGGGGCAGGTTCCTGAGTGAGTGTATCCGAGGTGTGAGGTGCAGCTTCCGGAAAGAATTTGCTTCGGGTTAGGGGGCTATCTGTAGGTCAGGATTGGCCTGTCCCCCAAGGCCTGTGAGATGAGGGATCGTTTTCCAGGCTAGGTTGTAGATTGCCAATGATGTACTGGAGGAGTTTAAGCTGGCGCCTGTAGGTGATGACCAATGATGTTCTGTTGTTTTCTTTGCTGGGCCTATCTTGAAGAAGCGAATGCCTGGGCACTCATCTGGGTCTGTCGGTCTGTTTTTCTACTTCCCTGGGTGGGTAGTCAATTTTTAAGTATGCCTGATAGAGATCCTATAGCTGTTTGTCTCTGCCAGTGGGATTGGAGCAAATCCGGTGGTATCTGGCTGTAAATAATGGATCGGGTGATGTGTCCTGGATGAAAACTGGGGGCATGTAGCACATTAGTTGTGGTTACCAAGAACAGTTTTACTTTCACAATTCTAGGAATATAGGTACAAGAAAAAGCTGCTTTGACTCAGTCATTTAGCATACCTCTGTGCAGCTTCCACATAGAGCTATATCACATGGAAAAAACTTGCAAATAATATATTTGTGGTTCGGAGTGAAACTACTGGAACAGACTTTGTGTTGGTTCTTGCATTGATGTGCTGTTACTTAATAGTGTCTTTTACTTCTTAGCAAAAGATCCAGTAGCGTTTGACTCCCATTTGTAAAAACGTAATGGTTCCATTATTCTTGCTCTTTCTGAATAATCATTTCAATATTTATACTGGGTCTACTGCAAAACCAGAATGCATAATCCATGTTTGCATAAAGGAGGCTGTAACTCAGAAGTGGGCAATCATTTTTTAGCTGGGGCCGCTTTAAACATGTTTGAAGTGGTTGCGGGCCGCCTGGAAGGGGCGGGGCTGTGAACAGAAGGGGCGGAGCCTTTAAATAGCAGGCGTTGAAAGGGCCTGCGCCTCCCCTGCGGCTCCCAGGCATCACGTTAGCCGGGGACGGGAGCTGTGAGCCCTTTCAACTCCTGCTATTTAAAGGCCTCTCTGCTCCCGGCCTCACTGCGAGCACATTGCCTGGGAGCCAGGGACACACGAGCCCTTTCAATGGCTTCTATTCAAAGGGCTCGTGCCTTCCCCATAGCTGGCAGGCAACGTGTTGCCTGACAGGTGCAGGGAAGGCGTCAACCCTTTAAATAGAAGCAGTTGAAAGGGCTCGTGTGGCTCCGGCTCCTAAGCAGCACGCTGGGGGTGAGGCCTGGAACAGCCGCGCAAGCCGGCTCAAAGCCCTAGGTGGGCCGGAATGTCTCGAATGTAAACTTGGGTGACCGGTTCATGGTGTGTTTACAAGGATGGATTTTGAGCTCTGTTATACTGGTATAAATCCAGAGTAATTCCATTGAGGCTGGTCAAGTATAAAACAGGCCCAAGGCAAGATGTGGACCCTTTATGCTTTATTCATAGAGCTGTGCTTAAGGAAGGATTTTCCTTATGGGTCAGAAACACAACCTTAATAGTTGTTCACTGAAGTTGAAGATGCTTACGCATGACGGGGACTTTGGATCCTAGTCTCTTCAAAATACTGGGCTGGGAACTCTGGGGGAGTTCACTGGCGGAGCTCCATTAAAGTCCGTGAGCACTTTGCCGCACCTATGGGCAGAACGTAGCTCGTGATGTCAGGGACTCAGCCCTCAGAAAGAAAAGCCTTTCACGTGAGGTTAGCCAACTCTGTGGGCTTTAAGCAATAGCAGAGTGGGATCAAGGCGCAAGTTTCAGATTAGACTTTCAGATGCGTTTTAAAATAGTGTTCACAAAACCAGAAGTCCTGAAGGGGCCACTTGCATAGGCACAGCCTTCTGCTCATCTCCGGTTTTCGGTTGAAGCCTTCGGGGCCCTTTCAGAATTGCTGAAGGTGATCTCTGCTCCATCCATAGAGGACCGTGTGATTTAAAGTCCTGAGACTTTGTTGGGCATGTTCAGGGGAGCTGACGGCTTCCGTGTGCCCTTTGGCAAGATTGTGTGTGTGTGTGTGTGTGTGTGTTGGGAAGAGGAGTTGTTTCGGCACTTCCTGAAGGGGCGGGGCCTTGGGCAGAGTCGGGGACAAACAGCCCTTTGCACTGCATGAAGCATGGCATGCCCCCTCTCCCCCAAGCTCTCAGAGCTGCTGGGTAACACTGGTTTCTTGGATAACTTCCCCTTAGCCTCCCCTTCCTGTGTCAGCGGGTCTGGGCACATTATATCTCAATAACAGGGAACCTTCTGTATATATATGTTAGAGGGGAAAGGCAGGGCTGGTCCTAACCAATTGGCGGCCCCGGGCAAATTTCTTTTTGCGGCCCTTACAACAATATGCCGTGTTAACCCGAATATTTGAAAAATATTCTTTGGTCCTTCAGTTTGCATATCTGGTAATGAAATATTTTAAAGAAGTATTTTCAAATGATTTTTATAGCTATATTAATTATTAAAGGCAGTTAAGGTTTGGTCTTGCCCTGCGCGACAAAATTCCTTGCTACGGCATTGCATCTCACTTTTGTTTAAAAGAATTAGAGACACTGTCCTACACCTTTCCGATTGTCGGACGAGGCGCACTGCTGATATCACTTCTGAAGAATGAGAACTTATCTAGTGTGGTTGATTGATTTGCTCTTTGAAGAAAGGCAACGAAAAATTGCCACAGTGATTTTTATGCAATTAATAGGGTTCCTATCTTCCAGTCACACCTGCTGCCTCACACCCTGGGCCCAACTGGGAAATACAGACACTAGGGGGAGCTGTCCGAAGACATGAGTCTCTCCTGGGGGTGTCTGGTGGGAAGGGAGCCCCACATGCGGGGAGCCAGAGGTGGGTTCCTAGCACCAGAGAGTGAGAAGCAGCCTCAGTTGCAGGGCAGAGTGCTGGGCAGGGCGGGCGGGGCAGTTTTGCTGCAGAGAAAACATGAAAAATATCTGGTCGAAGCTCATGCAATTTTCCCATTATGTATACAATTCATTGTGTTACATTTTGGCGGCCTCTTGAATATGGTGGCCCTGGGCGACTGCCCGGCTTGCCCGCCCTTAAGACCAGCTCGATGATAACGGTGTTATCGTTTGTTCTAACCAAATCAGCTCGAAGTTGCAGACATCTGAGGTGACTTGTCAGGCCCACGCTGAGAAACGTTTTGATTGTTTGAATCAGAATTTATCTGTACAAGAACGGCGCAACTTCAATTATTACAAATAAATAAAACAAAAAGCAAAGGTTGATCTCCATAGAGGCCCTGGAGACTAGGCTTTGAAACAAGCAGCGTAGGAGCACATTTTACACACATTTGCTAAACTGTAAAGATTTTGGGAAGTTGAGATTGTTCTGAATTGTAGTAGTCTGGTAATATGACTTTTCCTCCTACCGACAATCAGCTGCTACAAAAATCCTCAGCATGCTGTTTATTCTCTTGTATTCCTCCCCCCGCTCTCCCAAAAATAGAGACTGCAGCATTGCTCTGTGAATTACTATTTAGAAGGGGCACGGCCAATTTGAAATGGGAATAGATAAAATACAGCAGGCATTATTGCTGTTCTCAGGTTTGACTGCCAGTTCCAATGCTTTTGTAATCATATTTTCCCATATTTTAAAAAATATTTCTCTCATGCTTGTGAAAAAAAACCCATTAAAGGTGAAATTTTGACAGACTTAGTTACAGAGGGAATACAGCAAAGCTAAATAGCCACAAAATATGCATGGGGTAGAAATAGAAATAAAAATCCCCATTCTCTTGTTTTTCCTTTCGAATTGCTTTCAGTTCCAGTTGCATAGTTAATGATAGTTGGTAACACTTTCATTCGGAAGTGTGATTTGATTGTTTTTAAGATTGTGCTGCCCCTTCAACAGTTTTAATTGTAAGTAACTTCAGTTGCAGCTGCATGTAAAGTGTGTTCAGAGAGAGTTGAGGATCACCAGGTTAAATCAGTACTTTAATAGAATTTTTATATTCTTCTTCTTGTATGCTTAAAATTCCTTGACAGGTAATTAACAGCAACCTATTTCTTTTTATTTCCTATGTGTGGTGGCACTTCAGGATGGGAATCTCAGCTTCTGGAAACAGGGTTTTTAGGAATATTCCTGTGCCCACTTTGGACTCTCTCCCGATTACCTAAGTACACTCCGCCTTCACGAATTGTGATCTGGGGATTTCGATGGCTCATTTTCAGAATCATGCTTGGAGCGGTAAGTGGAACTATTTAGCACTTCTGCGTCTGTAGACTTTGGCGATCATAGTAGCAAAAGAAGATTATCTCTTTAAATTTTTATTACAGAAGCTAATTCCAAACGTTTAATCCTGGCCGAAAAGTCATTTATGTCCTTCAAGCAGTATAACATTTTTATGTGCTGTAGTTTAGGATGGTCTCTGGTTATAACCAAGGAGAATGCAGGAGGAAATAGTTGGTGTTCTGTTTCATTGAATCTTTCAGCTTGTTATCGGTGTCTGCCTTTAACGAGATCAACAGATACAGGACAAGGAATGTGTATTAACATTTTAACACTGCTATTACAGTTTTAATGGGAAGAGGAAGGAAATCATTAGCTTTGAAAGCTGGTCCCTTAAAAATATTTTGTAAAGTGATTTTGAAAGGACTGAAACATGATTTTCAGCATGTTGGGTGAGAATTCCAGTGTGAAATCTCCAACCCGGAGCTCTACCCCTGCTACTCTGCATACGTTATTGAAATGGCACTCTTGAGGTCTGACGCTGTCCATGTAGCATTTGCTGCCCCACCATCAGCGCCAACCAGACATGCCCATGGATCTTGAAAGCAAAGAACCCTTAGGCACCTGATGTTTCTTTTATTAAAATTAAAGATGGAGCCTGTTTACAACATTTGGAGTCAACACGGAATTTTGGATACCCTACAGTTCTGAGATCGGATGCTAGGCAGGACTTGTGGGGTTCCCATTTGTGTCCAGCTTCTGAAAAGCTCTCATGTGCTACAGTTCAAGGGAGCCTGGAACTGATACCAGAATATATCATAGAATCATAGAATACTAGAGCTGGAAGGGACCTCACAAGATCATCAAGTCCAGTCCCCTGCCCTCACAGCAGGGCCAAGCACGGTCTATATAATCCCTGATAGATGTCTGTCTAACCTGCTCTTAAAATCTTCAGAGGGGTAGCTGAGTTAGTCTGTAACACGAAAAACTTAAAAAACAACAAATAGTCTAAACAACAAAAAAGCACCTTAAAGACTAACAAAACATGTAGATGGTGTCATGAGCTTTCATTGGCGCAACCCACTTCTTCAGATGACTGGAGTATTAGAAGCATGGACTTGATGATCTCTCGAGGTTCCTTCCAGTTCTAGTGTTCTGTGATGCTATGATTCTAAGTCCAGATCCAAGAATAAATAAGGGAAGGGAGAGGGGAGGAAAAAAAAGAGAAAAAAGGAGGGGGGAAAAAAAGAGAGAGACAGGAAGTAGATGGTTCAGGTAGTTACAAGAGGCTGATGAGAACAATTAGCACCTCCATTATTTGGTTCCTTGGTTAAGTCATTATGATGTGGAAGGTAGTGTATGAGCTAGCTGATGTCCCTGTTCATACCATTAGTATAAGAATTAAACTTGTAAATGAAGTTAAGTTCCAACCCTTCCCTATGTATTTGGCTTGTGGAATTGGCTCTTAAAATGGCTGTTTAACCTGCTCTTCAAATGTAACTTCATAACATAGGCAATATGAAGTTAAGATCTTCATCCCGGACTTAAAAACCTGACACCAACTATAAAAACAATGAGTATTCCTGTGGAACCTTAGAGACTAACAAATATATATATATATATATATATATATATAGCATCAGGAACTTTTGTGGGCAAAACCTGCTTCTTCAGATGAAGTTATCTTGAGATGATCTTGAAACTTGACACACCTATACTTGTTTCAGGTCTGATACCTTACAAGGAGTGCAACAGTAGTAGCAGTGAGTTTTGCAGGTGTTGTTTTATGTTGGGAAATACATACTGGATATTTGTTGCATCCAAATGAGACTTCTCAGTTCATATCAAGTCAGCTCTATTGTAGGAAGCCTTATTCACTTGTGATGTCTTTCAATCATGGATTTAAAAATAGCCATTCTTCTACAAGGGAATTCTATGACCCTAGTGTAGAGGGAGACAACTGAACTGGAGTTCATTTACAAGTTCGACACTAGCAACTTGGGCTTGAATAAAGATATTAACTGGTTAGCCCACTACAAAGACAATTTCCTTGCCTTGAGTATTCACATTTACACATTAAAAGCTATGAATGGAACACATCCAGCCTGACTCAATTAGCCTCATTAGCACTGGTCCTACAATTGACAGGGCACTGCTTTTGCTGTTATATATACTGTGGATTTTGTAATTTCCACTCCAACTCATCTGATGAAGTGGGTTTTACCCACAAAAGCTCATGATGTAATACAGGATTGCCTGTTGTTTTTAAAGTTACAAACTAACACGGAAACCCCTCTGAGACTTTTTATTCTAGCGAGTTAGCCTACTGACTTTAATGTAATTGCATCTCAAGGGATGGACTGCTCAATTGAATAAGGGTTTATAGAATTGAGTCATGTTAGTAATGCCTTTCAAGTACCTTGAGAACCTTGAAATATGCTATATAAACGTAAATGATGCCATTATTCACTATTAGGCTTTGAGCATACAAGATAACCTCCATTTTGAGAAATCAATCTTTAAATATAGTTGTGTATAAATAAATTGGATGGATGGATAAGCATGGATGTTGGCACCAAGAGCAACCTCAACGCAGCTTTAAAGACGACCTTATCTCAAAGTTAAGGCTGTTTGATTTATGTGTAATCTCAACTATTCTTTAAAGGATGGAAATTTGGGCTCTTAAGAAAGCTGGCTTTTGCAGACTAAAAAGCTTTGAAGTCTTATTTGGCAGTGTCTCCTATCAGATGGGAAAGACAAGGCAAATGTCAAGATCTCTGCTTAGCTGGACAAAGATTCAGTACATTCCTAACAAAGGAGGTATTCTGACTTGGGCGTACCTAGGTAGACAGATGAAAACAAGACTGCAGTCTCGCAGAGTGGGTTCTGTGGAGTCTTCCCACTAGTGTCAGATGGGAGAAACGCTATCACAAAAATGACTGGAGTGACTATTAACGAGTGCAGATGGATAAGGGAGAGAATAGGAATGGACTGAAACAAAGTGGTTTTCTTACTGTCTGTCGAAAATTGGCGTTAACAATGACGTCTGAAATCCAAGTGGAAGTTAGCGCACCGTCTCCCAGATTGCGGGATGGGGAAGGGGAGAAGAGACATCTATGAGCTACCTACCATCAATCCAGAATGTGTAATTAACAGCTCTGCTGGAACGTCAGCATCCTGGAGCAAAGCGAGGCAGTCAGAGCCGCAGGAGGGGTACTGCTGCAGCCCCCCAGGGCACAGAGGCCCCATCTAGTCATGTCAAATCTAGGTGGAAATGCTGCTTTGCTGTTGACTCTTCAGCCTTGTTGCTGGAGAGTGTAATGTTTGTGCAACCTTGGGCTGTCACGGCAATAACTGAAGCTTTCTTGGGGCTCACGATATTTCTCCTCTTTCTGGTGGTTCATCTGTATAATTTCACCAGTTTCTCCCTTCTCCCGCTCCCCACTTTCTGTTTGAGACCCTCTCAGCACTTAATGCCCTCTACAGATACATACACTAGTTCTGGGCAAATGACCTGTCCTCCTCCAGGAAATGTATCCTTCTGCTCTCCTCCTCCACGCTCCCGTAACATACGGACCTGGGGCAAGCTGGGGGAAAGGGGAAGTTGGACACTGCTTTCATCACCCTCGGAGCTCAGGGAACTAGTCACGTGAATTGATTTGGTTGAACTGACCCTGGTGTCTCTTGAGTGTCGGAGGTGCTGGCCTTCACTGCAAATATCAGTGATTTGTGCAATGGAGTTTCTCCTCATCCCTGTGATTTAGGAACTCGTAACAAAATGCACAAATGAAATGGCAGTGTCACTGTTTACATTGCATAGACTCGTAGAACACTAGAACTGGAAAGGACTTTGCAAGGTCATTGAGTCCAGTCCCCTTCCCTCACGGCAGGACCAAGCACCATCTAGACCATCCCTGACAGGTGTCTGTCTAACCTGCTCTTAAATATCTCCAGAGATGGAGATTCCACAACCTCCCTAGGCAATTTATTCCGGTGTTTCACCACCCTGACAGCTAGGAAGTTTTTCTTAATGTCCAACCTGAACCTCCCTTACTGTAGTTTAAGCCCATTGCTGCTTGTCCTGTCATCAAAGGCCACGAAGAACAATTTTTCTCCCTCCTCTTTGTGACATCCTTGTAGATACTAGCTATAGGCCTCAGCTTCAGTGCAGATTCATCCTCCAGTAGTACCATTTATTAGATACCATTTGTTTCCCTCCAAAACCTAGCCCAGTCCAAATCATGATTTTCTTTTCAAATGGCTGAGAGAAGGCCTTAGCGAAGTGGAACATAGGACTGGAAGTTTCTTATGTGGATGGTCGTTTTGTTTTAATCAGGTTTAATTGCAAACAGCCTGGCTGAGCTCTTTTCCTTTCTTTCTTTCTTTCTTTCTTTCTTTCTTTCTTTCTTTCTTTCTTTCTTTCTTTCTTTCTTTCTTTCTTTCTTTCTTTCTTTCTTTGTATTCCCACCTCTCTTTTCAAAAGCTTGCAACAGAAGTTCTCTCTGCTTTAAGTGTGTTCCGTGGCTTCCTGCTGAGAATATTCCTGCGTAAAGAAACCTTTGAAATGAATTAAGAGGGAAGCGGTTCACAGGTCAGTCAGTTGGTGCAAATAGATTTGAATTTGGGAGCAGAGACTGAAGTTATTTGCTAAATTTCCATCAACCCACACATGGACCTTGAGAAATTTCTTTGTCTCATAAAACTAAAGCGATCCAGAGTGGTTATTTTCTGTCGCCAGCGTCCAAGACTGCCAGGAACACACGAATGGCTGTCAAATCAGTTAAAGATGTGAAAAAAACTTGGAATCGTTTGTCTGTATAATGAGATGCTAGACATTCGAGAGAGTGGGGGTAACCAGAGAGCAAACCAAAGAAACACACACATGTATGCATGTGCTTGCCAATTGGGAACTTTGAATCAAGTATGGCGTTTTTCTTCCAAGATGTGGACAGGACTTTTTTTTTTTTTTTGAAGCAAATGCTAGGTCTGGCATGTGCTAGCCAACCTCATCTAGAAAGCAAGTGTAAAGGGAATGACTACCCTTTACATTCTGCAATCTGCAGCAGTTTTCCTGTGCCCTGTTAGGCCAGGTCTACGCTAGACCTGGCAGCTTAGCTTAAGGTACTCAACTCCAACTACGTAGAAGGGTAGCGGGAGTCGGCTTCCCTTAAACCGAGCTTGGCGGCGTCCCCATAATGGGAGCCTGACAGGAACAAACACGCCCATCGGCAATACTGGACACCTTTGGAGGTGCCCCTTGAGTTCGATGTAGAGAGTTCTACTTAACGTTAACTGATTAAACAGGATTTTACATCCCTAATAGATTCTCCCAGCAGACTGGTGCGCTCCCCCATCCGCGGCAGGTCCATCTGGGTTGGAGAGGGGATGCTCCAGTCCCACTGGCTAACTATAACCTGGAAGCATCACCTGGTAAGGGTGATGCTTATCGGTTAACCATTCACATCCTTAGTGACTCTAGAAAATACTGCGTACATTGCATTGTTTTAACCCTATTTTATTGCAAATTGGCTGAGGTTCGAATCTTCAGAAATGGACCAGTGTGTCTGAAGACACCCAGGCTGGGGTTGTTTTGTTTTTTAAATAAATCAACCCTGATTTATTTCGAAAGCCCCTGCTGCCACGCTCCATTAACCTGGGTGGGAGTTGTGTCTTGGGATCCTTTCAATGGCTTTGGGAAGATAAGACTCTCAGGGGTAGCAGCTGTCCTGCTGTCAGGATTTGCGTCGGTTCAAAGCAGAACTAAAGATGAAATACAATCTACAGCCCTAGAGTGTGATTTTTAGAATCGTTTCAGGTACGCATAGCAGCCGTTTGGGAAAGAGAGATGAAGGCTTCCACCCTTCTATAAATATCTAGCCAAGTTTTATTACAAATTAAATTTCCTGTACTCTCCTTTTATAAACGTAGAATGATAACTCCTTTAGTACCTGACCAGCATGGTTTACCCATTAGTCTGGTGCAAGCAGCCCTGGTGCAGGTTATTAAAGTTTAGTAAGTGTAATAACATGGTGCTGACTGACCTTTTAATGAAATTCTTTGGCGTTGCATATCTGTCCCATGACATCAAAGGGTCCACTCTCTTGAGATGCGGAGTGTCTCCGGCAAGGTGAGTTGATGGGAGCCGAGTGCATTCAGCATCTAGCAGGGTTGGGCCTTATTGCTTAATCGGCTCGCGCTTCCGCTGGTCAAATCCAGTCTGCACGTTTCGTGACTTCGTGGCTGCGTGATGAGAGTTGTCTTGCTGCAGAGAACCTCAGTGTGACTTATGTGATGTAGGCCCCTCCATTCATTATTCTGTAGCGGCCAATAATGGATTCCTTATGTTGGAGGGAGGCAATTGGAAAATCAAAATATTTCCAAGGAGAAATAATATTTCCATGACAGCCTAGGGAAGGACTGAGAAGAGGTTGTAAGAAGCCAAACACGCTCCTGGATTTGACAAGGTGAAGCTCTGAAGAGCAGCCTGTTCAGTCCTATCTAGGGATGTTAAATTGAACAGTCAAGTAACCTCATGAATTCTTAACGGTTAGTCGATTATTCTGTAGTTCCCGGCAGCTCCTGTCTGGGGAGGAGGGGTCTGAGCTCCTGGACCCGGCATGAGCCAGAACTCAGCCAGACTGCCTGCCCACCTGGCTCCTAGTACACTTCAAATGCAAAGCCGCAGCAGGGGCAGGACCCACTGCAAGCTGGGACTGAGCTGGGATGCTGGCCAGTCTGCTAAAAAATTTACTGGCAAGGGGTGGGGGGAAATGAGTGTAGTGTATAGCGTTAACCTATAAGCTTTTGCATATCGGTTAATCAACTATACTATACATCCCTAGTCCTATCCACTGCAGCTCTAAACGATGATTCATGGGGTGAATTCAGGAGCTAGACTCCTGGAATGTAAGGATGCTCTGCCTATGCCCCTTTTCTCTAGTCTCTAGCCCCTTGCAAGGTCTAGGGGTGGTGTAGGAGCAGTTTTGGTGCCTCCATGACATCAGAGGGTATTCTTCAGTGGTTGGAGTAAGGTGGTTTTGAGGCTCTAACGTATATTGAACAAGATACTCTATGCAGCTTTGTCAATGTGGAGCATGGGAGGCTAGAGCAATGGGAAGCCAGTGAAAAGAAAATGCCAAGAGTGGTTTAGCAGATCTTTTTGCTATCGCCCTGTCTACAATGGGACGTATTGTTGCCAAAAACTGCCTTTTGGTGACAAAACCATGAGAGTGTTTACACTGCATTGCGACTTGTGTCAGGACAAACACCTTGTTTTTGCGACAAAAAACTTTCACCCTGTGAGACTTTTGTATTTCCCTCCCCTCCCTTTACTGTTAACAAAGAGCCAGTGTGGACTCTGCTGTTGGTTTGTTGAGAGAACTGGTTTCTGCCAGTATCCCACAATGCCTGCCTGATGGCTGTGCTCAGTGTTTTGTGATCTCTGCTGCCCTGCAGGCCTGCACCCCTCCCCTTTCAAAGCAACGGGAAGTATCTGACAGCTGAGGGAGCTACTCCATTTGGGGAACAAAGAACAAATCACTGGAATGCTCCTGTTCTGCCCTGCTAGGAACACAGTGGCAGGCAGGCTGCTGCTGCAGGGGGAAGAGCTGGAGGGACTGTTGTGCAGCTTTCACATTCCTTAGACCTTACAGAGCTAGGAGGGAATCCCAAGAAACCCATGGATCAGCTCTGCCGTCCCACAACACTGCACTTTGGGGTGATTACCCACAATGCTTTGCTCTAGCTGTTGACAGGATGCTAGCAATGTGGCCATGAAATATTGACAGCGGGAGGCAGAAAATGGAGTTGACCGGTTTTCATTTTTGCCGACTTTTGCATGTCAACAGCACTTTTGTCGCTAAACCTTCCCAGTGTAGACACAGCCAAAGTCTCTTTGATTACCTGAAAAAAGTTCATCAACTAGAACTGCCATCAGCATTTGGCTACAGTAAAGCCATACAATGTATATATTTGGGTATGTATATATTTACTGCCTTCATAATCCAGTCACAAAATGTAAAGAGACGGTAAATCAAGGATTTCCGAAGACTTAATTGAACCTGGTGGAGGTAAGCCACCAGAAAGATTGGTAGCTGAAATACATAAAGTAACATAAGGAGTCCAATAACAATTCCGCCATACAGGTATCCCAGAGGTTGTAATTGTAATGCTACACAAAACTTTAACAGTTCATAGCTTCTTTCCTGCTTTGTACTAGTCTTATTGTATTTCATGGGGGAGATGCTACTTCTTGTACCTGGAATAGGTCCTAAGACATAATGCTTTATCGCTAGGCTTGGAATGATTTGATTGTTTATCATGACTGTTGGTATCACTGTAGCCAAGAAAGTGATGATAAAAAATATTTTCATAGATAATTAATAAAAATGTATTGATAGGCAAAGTAAGAAAAATATTGCTTGAGACTACTTAAGTTGAAAATCCAGCGATTTAGACTTCTGAATGCAGCTTTTTATAAAGGGACTAGTGAATGAATAGTAGAAAAAAATTATGGTTTGTTGATTTAAAGACATTCACTTGGTGTATTTTGACAAATTATGTTGACAGTTTGTGTTTTAACAGTTATAAAGATTTCAATTTTTGAATCTCAACATCTGTCATTAAATAGCCTGACAACTCCATAATTTCCAGCCACTGTGAAAATTTAAATCAATACAAATCTCTTAAAAATAAATGTCAGTGTTATTCATTGAAATTATTTTAAAAAGATTGAGTTCTGCCAACCCTATTAATCTTTATGTCAAGAACTTAACTTATACAAATGTTTGGTCTGACAGAGATCAGCTTTGGAAAGCACTTGGTGAGGTTTTGACTGTTTCAGAGGCCAAACACAAGATTTTTGGAATAATTTTTAGAGAGTTTTTTAGAACAATGACCTTTGAACAGAAGGATTGGGGCGATGGCATTATTATTTGCTTAAGCCACGTCTCCCCTTGCTGCATGAAGTTTGAGCTTCTGGTGTTTGACTTAGTGGGTCTAGTTAAGACCTGCTAAATTGAACACTCAGGGTTGCTCTGGTCCACACTGGTATTCTTCAGAATCATAAGGAACAAGTGAAGCTGATGGGAGCTTTTCCTGTATTGTATCTCAAAGATCTGGCCTTTTTTATCTGTACAGATTCTCAAATCTCTTTCCTGGGCCCTTATTGTTACTCCTTTTCTTAGTTCTTAATGCTTTCATCCTCTTAGATTCCTGTTACTTACGCTTTCAAAACCTTGACAGAGTCACTGTCATGGGAATTGCAGGCCAATTTCAAGTTTGTTTCCCATTTTTCAATTAAAATGGCATTTCTGTGAATACTCTGTTGCTTTCATATTAATTGCATGACGTAGTTTGCCTTATGTGACATGATTTGATACAAAGCATCATGGAAAAGCTGATTGTTCTTTGATATCGCTGAGTAATCTCTGTGCTGTTTCTCACTCTTACCTAGAGAGTAATAACTCTACAGTTAGTTACAAAAGGAGTCCCGAGTAAAGTAGATGTTGCCCCCAGAGTGACTTTTTACGTCTTGCTTGTTGATATATAAGTAGCAGGCATCTTAGAGCAAAAGATGGAAAGGTCATTAAAAGAAGGATCTAATCCAAGCAAGTGGAAATCAGTGATTGATGATACCTTTAATGTCTCAGTGCCCAAACATATGTACATTTCCTTCTGGGCTGGGATAATGAAGCTGACAGGCATTGGAAAGCAAGTTTAAGACCTGAAACCAACGTTTCCTCCCAGACCATATGTGCACCTGTTCTAGCACAATGTTTGATTTCTGCTCGCATCCAGGCAGGAGCTGAAACACGTTAAATGTGGACCGAATGAAGGGTTCCCATGGGTATGGTTGCAGATTATATGAAACAAAAAATTCACGGTAGAATTTCCTCTTTGGTTATTCACTTCTGCCTCTAGCTGACCAAGAAAAAAAAATCTGTCTAAAATCCTGTCTTCCGAGCAAGTGGAGTTCTTTTGGGCTGCCTTTTTATTTCTTATCACCTTTGACTTTATCGCCCAAAGTGCTATTTTAAAAAATGATCTTATGTGGCCAAGTCAGTTCTGTGGAGTGGGTGTACTAGATTTCAGACCAGAGCATTTGCTCATCAGTGGCTCTGTGCTGTGGGTTTTGGGGCCGTGGCTTCATGTTAGGAAGAGTAACGAAAACCATAAAGAATTGGCTGAATATTCTTGAATAAGGAGTAGGAGGTATTCATGGGTGACCATACCTTCCTATGCACAGTGAAGAGAGAGTGCTGAGAGAGGAAATTAGCCATTGGGATAGACCTTCAGTGAGTCCTCCAGGAAGTGGAGACCTGTGCCGTGTGTGAGTGGGGAGCGCTGAGGGGTCTGCTGCAATCTCCATTCCTCTGAGGGCTCCCCTAAATCTATTACCTGTTTTACTGACCCCCTCTAGCCATGAAGTTGGGAGCAGTGGACAACCTCTCTTCACTGGAGCGGTGTGACAGAATCCAAGAGGGAGCTTGAGGGAATACTAAAGTGCGGCACAGATAACCCCGGTCTCCAGCAGACCCGGCTGAGCTCTGTGCTATCTGGGTTCCAAATGTTGGCCTATTCCTCTTTCCTCCCCAGGGAGTTGTCTTCTGCATCCTGCAGAGTTTACTGTGGAAGTTTTGACTTGGGGAGGAGAGCAGAAGGACCCCCCAGCTGCCAGAGCCCTCACCTGTGAAGCTCCCCCAGGGTTTCATCCTCTCCTCCATCCCATTCAATTTCTATACTAGGGGAGTTGGCGAAGGATCGTTGTGTGAAGACCAGTGACACCCAAAGTGCCACAGGTGAAGCCACTGTCTCTGAAAGCCGGGTTCAGTTCAGCGATCCGATGCAGCATGCCTGGATGAATCAAAATCAAAGCCATTATTTCTGATGACAGAAGATGCTTCATCAAGAAGGTAGCTTTGGTTGTTAGGATGGCCGGCAGCTTTGATGTTTGCCAGGACACCTCCTTTCTTCCCGATAACCCAAAGAGCCACACTGAAAAACAGCGGTGGCTGGCCAAAGGACTGTGTCCAATCTTGTTTTATCCTAAGTGACCCACACATCCAGGCATCTGTCTGAGGCTGAGCCAAGATAGCCAGCTTTGAAAAGGAGTCCTCTGGCTTGCAACAGATTATTTCGCTCTTGCTAGCCCTAGCACCGTTCCCACCTGCCAACCCCAAAGGATGATCTGCCTTCGTAATTTCAGGAACATTTCTTGTTGCAGATCTTTTTGATGGCCTCTGTCAGTAGCATGTTTTCCATTCAGTAGGGTCCCCCCCGAAATAGGGCGAGCGTGTGACCGATTCCTATATTGTTCAAGAAACGAGGGTGTGAATTGCATTTCCAAGGTTTTTCCCCTCCAGTGTATTCTGTTTGCCTACATTTTCCATACTCTGTTTCAGAACAGCGCTCCAGTAACCACACATCATTCATCCGCTGCACTTCAAGTGTTTGCACACATGTAAACACTTAAAAACATTGCGCCAAAACAAATGTTGATGCCCCTAAATCCATGGCAACCTTTCTGTATCAGTCGCTTCAGAGTGCAGATAGGTTGCTTGTTCTGTGGTCACTGGGTACCACGGAATTGTGAACTAAAAGAACAGAGGGTGAAAAATGCGTTGTTTGCTCCCCCTGAATTTGCATGTTCATGATTGTCGATCTCGCAAGACCATATGAACCACACTCTCCAGCACTTCCCGTAAGCACTCGCCCCCTCTAATGACTTCCTGAAGGAGGTCTGCCAGTGGTGCAGCAAGAACGGTAAAGCAAACCAAAAGAGACAACTTTCTGCTTTAAACCAAAACTCAGCAATGTGTCTTGTAAAGCGCAGTGAGGTTAATTTGCACTACATCATATTTTTGATTTTTTTTTAACTGAACTGTCTTAATGCAAACATTAGTTTTAATGCGCCTCGGCACTCAAAGCATCAGAAGCTCAGAAAAATTAGTGTATGGGAGAGGACACCACGTAACTGATGGGCCATGAATGTGAAGCCTTGTTAAACATCAGATGTCAAAACCGTCAAAACCTATCCCTTGTCATAATACACCATGGTTTAGCTGAGCTCACACGTATTGCATTTGCAACTAGAGAAGTCAACTGAGATCAGAGATCAGTCGTGAGTGGTGCTGTACAAACATATCGTAAGAGAGAGTCCCTGCCTTGAAGAGCTTGCAAGAGAGATGACAGAGAAACTGTCGGGAGGGAATACATCGGCACAAAGTGGAGATACTGTGACTAGCTCACAGAGCTGGTGAGCCTCAGAGCTGGGAGTAGAGTCCAGGGCTCTGAAGTCCTAGCCCAATGGGTCTTGTGGCAAAGCCCTGACCACCCCCCTGTGGGTCCTGCACTCCTGATGGATGGTGTTTGCCTCAAAGACTCTCTGTGCCCCTCCACATGGCCTCTTTCTCTTTACTAGAGGTAGAGGTCACAGCCTCCTGAGCCATACTCATCATAGTTTTATTCAGTCTAGGGTAAAACCTCTCTGTAATCCTGGTCTCCCTTTCAGGTCCAGGCTCTGTGGGGAGGGTTGGGGGGAACCCAGGCCCACCCACTGCTCTGGGTTCCAGCCCCAGAACCTAAGGTGGCAGCAACAAACAGGGTTTGTTCTACTCCCTGTCTGGCAGCTTCTTCCTGGGGCCACTTCCCCTAACGATCCCTCCCACCACCTTTCTTCTGGTACCTGAGCAGGCCTGTCCTGCTCCACCCAGGACCCTGCCTTGCTCGCAGTCCTCAACTGACACAGACAGTGCACCTCCTCACTCTCAGATTTTGGGCTCCTGCCCTCCCTGCAGGGAGGCCTTATAAACAAGCCCCAGCAGGTCTTAATGGGCTGCAGGTGTTCTGATTAGCCTGCCGCTTCCAGCAAGCTCTTAATTGGCCCCAGGTGCCTACCTGATTATATTGCACAAGGCTCAGCCCTGTTTACTCAGGAAAGGGGAAACTGTTTTCCCGGAGCCTGCATCCCTGCCCTCCATTAGAGTGCAGCAGCCAGCTGGTCTGGGTCTGTTACAGTCTGTAGGGATCCAGTGAATCATGCTACTTCCCTTGGCTCTCCAGCTGAAAAAAGACAGGTTGGTATTTTATGGAAAAACTTAAAAAACAACAAATAGTCTTGCAGCACCTTAAAGACTAACAAAACATGTAGATGGTATCATGAGCTTTCGTGGGTACAACCTATTTCTGAAGTTGTACCCACGAAAGCTCATGATACTACAGTAAAACCTTTGTTATCTGGCACTCTGTTAACCAGAAAACTTTTTTAACCGGCATTGCCCCCAGCCACAGTACTGTCACATCTTCAGGTGGACAGGCCTGGCTTGATTTACCATGATTGGCTTAATTTTTTATTTAAGAAGTACTAATCATTTTTAACTCAACACAGAAATGTGAGACCAACTGCCTCACACTACAAAACTACCAATATTAACAGGGCTCGACAAACTACTGATTGTACTCGCCCGTGGCGAGTAGATTTCAGCCGGTTGGTCCGTGTGCCCCATTCACGCCATGCGCTGTGCGGGGCTGGCGAGTAGCTCTTGCCGCGGTTTGTCAAGCCCTGAATATGAAAAACTTGAGTTTTACTATTATTGTCCATTGTTTTTTTCTAAGTTTATGGGACCCTCAGATAACCGGAATTTTTAGATAACCGGAATGCCCTAATCCCTGAGCATGCCGAATAACACAGGTTTTACTGTAGCTACATGTTATGCTAGTCTTTAAGGTGCTGCTAGACTATTCCTTGTTTTTTAAGTTTTTCCAGTTAGAGACTAACTTGGCTACCCCTCTGGTATTTTATGGTTTGTCTTTAAACGGTTAAAAGAGATGTCAGCATTGTTTGGGCTAAAAGTGAATTCAGAACTTTGTGATAGGATGCCATTGTGGTTCCATCTTGTTTGTCAGCTTTCAAAATTTGATTCTTAGTTTGTACCCTAGAAGAATGTTTTGAGAGCTAGAAGTTCAACTATTGAGAACTATTTTCGTTCTCTATTAAATTTTCAAAACTATATTTAACGTAGCTGCCATTGGGTCTTATTCCATTCCATACTCCACAGCTTGGTGATGTGGTTAAAAAGAGGGTGATAAATGATCAGCTGTTTCCATCCCTAAACTCTGTTCCCATCTTGGTGGTCCCCCATTTAGTAAGAAGAGAAGAATGGGGCAGTCGCAAGCCTGTTTGTAATCTCCAGGTTGAGAACCCCTGGCACAGCCTGAAATATTTAATCTCTCACATACAAACCTACCAGGCAGGAGGAAGACTTCTGAGTGCATCATCTTAGTAAACTTGGCGGGCTTGGAAATATAATGCAGGAACATTTTGCCTTGCAAAATATGCCGTTCCCTCTCCTTTTGTGCTGTCCTGTGAATAACAGCACAGAGTATTTTCCAGGTGCTTCACTAATGTTGGACCTGAGTCTATTTTTGTTTAAACTGACCTCAAACAGGTAGAAGCAGAGACTCTTAGAACGAGAAGGGACCTCGAGAGGTCATCAAGTCCAGTCCCCTGTCCTCATGGCAGGACCAAGCACTATCTTCTAGATCATCCCTGAGAGATGTCTGTCCAACCTGCTCTTAAATGTCTCCAGTGATGTCTAAAAGGGTTTCACAAGCAGGAGGGAGAAAAATTGTTCTCCTTGGTCTCTGAGGATAAGACAAGAAGCAATGGGCGTAAATTACAGCAAGGGAGGTTTAGGTTGGACATTAGGAAAAACTTCCTGCCTGCCAGGATGGTTAAACATTAGAATAAATTGCTGAGGGAGGTTGTGGAATCTCCAACACTGGAGATATTTAAGAGCAAGCTGGATAGACATCTGTCTGGGATGATCTAGATCAGGGCTACTCAACTTTGGAAGCCCCGGGGGCCACAATGATACTCATAGCACATACTGAGGGCCGCAACTTAAGTGTGGTTACATATATATGCAAATATGTACAAATAACTTCTTTAAGGCAAGACTACACAACATGCAGGCCCCATTTAAGTCAGTTCTACTGATCTTAATAAAATGCAATATTTACCCGATTTCCAGCCATATGACATCACTTTTAATGAGCAACGACAGTCCAGGAATTTAACTATTAAAATTAGTATCAACAGAAGACCATTATATTGACTCGCCGATGTGGAGCATGTTCCCAAAGGATCCCACCCGCGGGCCATGTGTTGAGCCCCGTGTAAACCCAAACTGCACCGTGGAACGCAAACAAATGGCTTGTGGGCCGCGTGTTGAGTAGCCCTAATTTAGATGGTGCTTGTTCCTGCTGTGCGGGCAGGGGACTGGACTCGATGACCTCTCGATGACCTTTCAGTTCTAGTAGTCTGTGAGTCTATGATTCTAGTGTCCAGACATATCTGGTCTGACCATTGGATCAGGTTTTGAGATGAGTGAGGAGCGAGAAGAGAAAGTGAGAGAGAAATATGAGTGGTTAGGAGAACCCCGGGAGATGATGCAGGAAGATTGATGATGTCTAGCATGAATCTTGACTCATTTACATTGCCGCGTGCTCTAAGGGACAAGAGTTCTTGCCATAGAGTCTGACGCCCACCTTCTAGTAGGCTCTAGTGGGTGGGTCTTGGTGGTGCTGTCGTCCGACAACTCTGTTTTAAATCCGTTCCTCTGGTGGCTAATAATAAAGCTACGCATGACCGCTTTGCGAAGGTCTTCCCATGAAGGGCCTAAGATGTGTTTGTGTGGAGCGGGCCTTATTTTGGATGGCATGCCTTGGTTGGGTGGGGAGGCAGGCTGTTGGATGGATTGTTTTTTTTCCAAAAGACAGAGCTTGCAAGAAACCTGAAGTAATTTTTTTTTAAGTTGCCTCCTACATGATTCCAGAAGGCATTAGCGCTTTCTCACTTCACTTATTGGAGTTTGATTGGCAGCAAGCTCTAGCCTGATCTCAAATATTGCTGGCTTTTTAAAAGCATAATTATTTGATTCACTCTACATGTTTTATGTTCCTAATATGCCATTAACGCGGGGTGTAAAGATGGATGCTTGTTAGGTACACGCAGTGGCAACAGAATTTCAGTCCCTTTGTGTGAGTGAGGTGGTTATTAGGAAACAAGTAATAAAAACAGACATTTATGCAATTGATTTGCTTAAGACGTGTGCTGTGACTTGAAATTGCATCGTTTTAACCAAAGCTCTCTTGCTTTGGCTGCTAAAGCTGAGGATGATGCAAAATGTTGCACTTGTTTTCACTGAAACTAAACTGCTGGTCTGTCGAGGTTTCTGCCTCTGTTTTGGTTCAGCCTTTCGAATGTTAATGGAAGATGCTAGTGACGTGCCAGGGGAAGAAGTCTTTGCCTTCTGCATTGCATTCTGTTGCCAGGCTGCTGTCTTGTGCTATTGTATGCACAGAGACACTCAGCACTATCAGGGGCGATTTTTAAGGCCGGAAGAACATATTGGGTCTTCAGAAAGCAGCTGCATCGTGAATCGTTATTGTTGCTAACTTGCGTACATGTCTTCCCTGGTGCACTCGATTGGCATGGGTTTCTAGCTCTTCCGCTTTCCCCCAGAGCTCTTGAGTTCTGTATATGTGATCAGGTAGGAGCACAAGCCTTATCCCACCTCGGGCTACTCAACTACTCTTAACATGACATAACTTTTTAAAACCTGTTCAGCTTGGATTTCATACTCTCATTATGCTGCTCGGGATACTTCTAAGCTCTAAATAAGGCCAAATACTGAGCTGTCTCTCTTAGATCTGCAGTTTTTGTTTGGTTTTATTTTTTGACTCATTGATAATCAAAATATATAGAATCATGAGCTTTTGTGGGCAGAACCTACTTTGTCAGATGAATTGGAATGGAAATAACAGAAGCCAAGTCTTTCTTTCTTTCTTTCTTTCTTTCTTTCTTTCTTTCTTTCTTTCTTTCTTTCTTTCTTTCTTTCTTTCTCTCTCTCTCTCTCTCTCTCTCTCCCCCTCCCTCCCTCCTCATACACCCTCTCCCTCCCTCTCTTCCTCCCTCCCCATACACCCTATCTATCTATCTATCTAGAAATCTAGGTATAGCTATGCCATTATATGGATGTAGGTACAGATATATAAAAATAAAAACAGCAGGAGAAGAACCTGTCAATTGTAGGACTTGTATTAATGAGGCAACTTAAGTGGGCTGTATTTCTCCCATTCACAGCTTTTGATGTGGACATGCAGCTCTTAATGTCAGGAGAAATTGGCTTTGGCCCGTTTTTAAAGTTACAGACTAACTCAGCTACCCCTCTGAGACTTATTTTTTTGAGATAGCAACAATACAACCTTCTTTTTATTGGAGCCGATAAAATAATGTAAGCAAACCTTAGCCCCTTTCTCTGTTCATGGAGGAGCTCAAAGCTGATGTCAGCTTTCTCAGATTTGTTGTTTTTGTGAAACCCTGGGATGGGTTTTGAGAGGGCAGGGAGGTTTGGCAAATTGTCGTAATGAAACCTGTTATCTCCCACCACTTACTTTGTTGTTCAAACGTTGTTTATCCATTGTGATTGGATAGACACGTCACGTGATATTATTTCTGCTCCTTCGGCAGATGAATTTATAAGAGCTTTCAGCATGCATATTCATAGATTCCAAGGTGGGGCCACATAGAGTGGCCCCAGCTCCCGTGGCCCCAGCTCCGAGCCACTCAGCAGCCCCAATGGCCCTAGCTCTTGCGGCCCCGGCAGCTCCCAGCCACTCAGCAGACCTGTCTCCCACCAGCCCCGGTTTCTAGCTGAACCACGTTCCTGGCTCCCTCACACGGCTCTCAGTGACACAGCTCCTGGTTGAGCAACAGCGGCCCTGGTCTGCAGCAACCCCAGACCCAGCCCATCTCCCACAGCCCTGACCCCAGGAGATCTGTCCCCTCCCTCCCCCGCCAACAGTAAGGCTTCTCCTGCACTCGCTGTCCTGTCCCCAGCAACAGTTAATTGGTTAAATGATGTAATTTTAATCATTTAACCGGATAACAGTTTTGATCAATATTTACATCCCTTTCTCCTACCAGAGCTTGCTGCCGCATTTGTCATCAGTCAGAGTTGCGTTTATTGGAGTTCCTTTGGTATAAACGAGAGAGCTGCCGACAGAGCATTCTCTGTACAGTCCTTTCAACTCTGGACCTCTCTTCCCTTCTGCTCCAGATTTGTTAACCTCTGGGACCCAGTAAAGCCCAGACAAGGCGTCCCAGGGATGTTAGAGGGTGATAGGGCTGGAGATTGCAAGAGGACTTAGGTGCAAACTCACGTTACGCTTGAGTTCAGTGATTGACTAGATAAGTGATAGTCAGGAAACAATGAGGATTAAGTTCTTGTGGGAATATTTAGTAATTAGAAAACGTGCAACCGGAACAATGAGGGAACTGAATATTGTCTCTGGTGAGGCACATCTGGAGTATTGCGTCTAGGTCTGGGGCCTCCCACTACAGAAAGGACGTGGACGCATTGGAGAGGGTCCAGCGGAGGGCAACCAAAATGGTGAGGGGTCTGGAGCGCATGACCTATGAGGAGAGGCTGAGAGAGATGCGTTTATTTAGTCTGCAGAAGACAAGAGGGAGGGAGGATTTGATAGCAGCCTTCAGCTTCCTGAAGGGAGCCTCCAGAGAGGCTGTTCTCAGTAGTGACGGATTGCAGAACGAGGAGCAATGGTCTCAAGTTACAGTGGGGGAGGTCTAGGTTGGATATTAGGGAAAACGATTTCCCTAGGAGGGTGGTGAAGCACTGGGATGGGTTATCTAGGAAGGTGGTGGAATCTCCATCCCTACAGGTGATAAGTCTCAGCTTGACAAAGCCCTGGCTGGGTTAATTTAGTTGGGATTGGTCCTGCTTTGGGCAGGGGACAGGACTTAATGACCTCCTGAGATCTCTTCTAGCCCTAGAATTCTAGGATTCTATGATCAGGCTTGAAAACATCAGCCTTTTAATGTGCACATTTTAAATTTTGGGCGTCTCTTCGGGCTTGACGTGGGCATTGGAGACCCGAAAAATGAATCCTCACAGAACATCTCTGCAGTACAGCATCAGTCATTATTTATAGCTACATTCGTCTACTGTTATTAGATTGTGAGACTTTTGGGTATTCCTATGTGGACTGTGCCAAGAGTAGGGTGAATGGTACCAGACGAATATTAGCCATTAACACCTCATTTTTATATCAAAAGCTAAGTACGGGACACTGCCAGCCCACTTAATTAGTGTCATTAGCACCGGCACCACAATTGACAGCTACTTCCCACCCCCCTTCTTTTTCTGTAATAAATTCTGGGTTTCTGTTGCCCCTCACCAGCTCCTCTGAAGTGGATTTTGCCCACTAAAGCTCATGATTCTAAATATATTTTTGTTAGTCCCTAAAGTGCCACAGGACTTCTCGTTGTTTTTAAAGTTACAGACTAACACCACGACTCCTCTGAGACTTATTAATATTTAGGTGCCGAGAGAATCAAATGCATATGATTTTTTTTTCAAGTTTTTATGTAGCCACTGTAGTGTCAGAGCGTCTTTTACTACATGACTGTCCTGCGTCTGTCAAGGACCTTCATATAATTGGGATATTACTCCGCCTGTGGAGAATTAACTTTGTTCTAGTAGGTGAACTTTAATTTAACATAAAATGTGTGTGTGGGAGAGAGTATTCTCTCTCTCCAGGTTGTGGAGATATTCAGAGTATGGGTGTGTTGTTTTTATGACTTTATCCACATTGTGGGTGCTGCAACGCTGCTGCAGAAGAAATTAGCAGGGAGAAGTACCTAAGAGGAGTCATACCTGGAAGTATTAGCTGGCACAATTTTGTTGTGTCACTGCGGAATTATCACCGTACAACTGGCAATCTGAGGATTGGTGCTCAAAGCAGCATGGGAATTTCATGGCTCGTTTATGGCTTGCGTTCATCCTGTCAAACGGCGCGGCCGGCTGGAAGGCCTGAATGCACAGAAGGAGCTGGGTCCCTAGGAAATCCCTGCCATTCACAAAGCTGGTGGTAGGTGCCTCAGCGCCAATACAGTCAACAGAGATGGGGGAGTTTCTCAAAAGGCAGCATGCCAGTGGGGGAGCCCAGTGACAGGGTATGTGCTAAGCCCAGGCCCGCCAGCAGGGGGCAGCAAAGCGGACAGCTGCCCTGGGACCTGGTGTTGGAGCATCCACCTAAGGGTGGGAGTCCCAGACTGACTCTCACTTATTTAGATAGCATGCCGTAGCTGCGACAGGAGAGACTGAGAGAGCCCCACCTCAGACTATCCCAGAGACCAGTAGTTGCAGCTCCCTGTTCAAATCCTCTCAGTGCCCGCGGCGGCAGGGGAACTTGAACCCTGGGTCTCCCACAGACCAGACACAAGGTACGGGGGGAAGTCCTCCTCTTCCCCTTGCTGAATTTTCTGTGTGAACTCACGCCCTAGGTGCCTTCTGAGCACCTCTGCTGGAGCGGGTCCCACGAGGCCGCGGAGAGGTCATCTTCCCTGCTTCGTAAATCGCTCTGTGGCTCACACAGGAGAGAGGCACTTGGGTGTCGAGAGAGGGGCTACCAGGAGATATCCAGAGGTGCAATTTTTAGGTTGCAAAAACGTAGGCGCTGAGTGAGTTTCGGCACCCACAGGATTCGGCAGCAATCTTGCACCTGGTTCCGAAGTTGAGACCTAGGCTCCTGAAACCAGAACAAACCCCCCTTGTGCTGAGATGCCTTTTGATTGCCCAGACTCTAGGGAAGCAGCCCTCAAATCTCTGAG
>JANRFK010001605.1:4677898-4690823 GCA_030068395.1 Apalone spinifera | reverse complement strand
CCCCCCCCCCGGCAAGGTTGGCTCACCAGCATGGCTTCCTGTGGAGGTGGGGGAGAGCCCCGAGCCTCCCCCCTGGACCTGGCTTGCAGGGAAGAAGCGGAGCCAGATGCGGCTCCGTGTGCTGCCTCTCCCCGACCGGGGGAACCGCTGCGCACGGATGCACTGGCTGGAGGCTTTCCCTGCTGCACCCATTGGCTGGAAGCTATGCCGGTGTTCGCTTTGGTGTTGGCTCATTCCCCTTCACTTCTCTCCTGGAAACTTCTGGCTTCACCCTGGGCCCCCTCGCTTATCTTATTCATATTTGAAATGGAGATCAAAAGAGCAAAAGAAATGCCCGTGCCCGCCGGAATAACCCGATCTGCATGTGCTCACACAAATGAAGGCGCTTGGCACACTTGGCTTGGAACCCCTGGTTCTCAACCTGTCTCTGTTTCATTTTAGAACATGGACTGAGCTACGATACGGAAAAATGCACTTGAATGGGGGAGGCCCTTCCCAAGCGTAATCCATATTATACTAGCACACCGTCTTTTGATAGTAAACAAAGCTCCTCTCTTTTGCCCCTCTGACTTTCGCGTGCAGCGTGTGCGTACAGTCTGACAAGCCAAGGCCGCTAACTCTGCTCCTTGGAGCTGTGTAAGCAAAACGTTTCAAAGGGAAGTCCACTACAATGGATTTTGGAACAGGGGAGCCCCTAAGACATTTGTTTGGCCGATGAAGGCTTACGAAATAATTAAAATCCTCTGGTATTTGAGATATACTTACAAGAAAAACGTGAGGTTGTTTTTTCTTGCGATTGTCTCAGAAAACAGAGCTTATTTCATGTGGCAGTCTGTAAAACAGAGATTGCAAAAGGACCTGGACTAATGAGCAGTACTTTCTTCCACGGAGTTCTCACCATATGTTCTAGTGCTACCCTCCCTCGTCAAATGAGGCATATCATTATTGAAAAGATTCCTTTTTTCCAGCATTGAGCATTTTCATCATTATCATTTTCAGATAGATTAAACAGGCTTTAATTAAATGATATTGAATACGTTTAAAAACAGGAGCGGGCTGAGCCTTTCACATTTCCCCCCCTTAGATTTTGTGGTGTCATCACGTGGGTTTCACAAGGTTAGTGGAAAAGGGTGGGGTTGTGATTAGCTAAGAAGGGAGATGAGCTTTCTGGCAAAAATAAGGAAGACTTTGAAGTGAACGGAATCTGGATGCCTGTAGTAAAATCGTATTAGCCATAATGAAATAAACGTTGGAATGTAACAGATCCTTGTAAATAAATAATAATTAAAAAAAAAAAGTCCGACGGATGTAGTTGTCAGTTCATTGACAGGCATGCCCTGATCCTGGGCATTATAGCTCTGAAATTGAGAGTAATTATTCTAATTTGTTTTATTACATTAGCGTGGGTAGAAGGGAAGAAAAGGGGCTTTCTTTTATGGCTTTATCATTATTCATAGAAGAACTCAGAAGGGACAGACATCTGACTCTGGCACTGGGGCTTCATGGGAATTTTTGGAAAATGATGTCTACAATGTTCTGACCTTTGACCTTCCAGCTGCAGCCCTCCTCCTCTCTATGGGGATCCCACACTTGACTCCTTAGCAACCTCCTTTGTGCCTCTGATCTCTCTCCATTTGTCTAGTAATAGCCCTTGGCAGGAAGACTTGTTGTTCCCTCAGTAGCTTAAAAAGGCATGGAGCCGTTAATGCCAAGTGCTTTTCAAAATCCCTTTCACCCACTCCTTACAGCTAGTCTTCAAAGTCAATCAAATGCTAAGGCAGTCATGGTCGTTTTTCAAAGGATCTTTCTGGTAGCAGGGAAAAAAAGAACAACAAATACAACAAAACAAAAAGCAACATGAGTGACTTCTCTTTCACAAATGCGCTTTTGAGCCCATCTGAATTGTACATAGACAGTGGTGATGCTTTTTCTTTAGTGTTTCACAGTGTCTTTGTTTTTAATCTGCATGCTCCCGTTGTAACTAAAGCGAAAGAAAGAGCAAATTTCATAAAGTGGGGATTATCTACTTACGTACCTATCTAGGCATTTATTTGCTCGTCATTATGGTGTCTGACTAGCGTGTCTTGCTGCAACAGAGCACAGACATTGATCACTTCTTCCGTTCCCATCCTCTCCCTCCTCCCTCCGTTGTAATCACTGGTCTAGAACGTATCTTTGGAAAAGTCCAAGTCCTGAAATGATGCACTCCATCTCTGTAGTCCTGGAAGGATGAGAGAGGCAAGACTTCACAATCATCTCCGTCTGATTACTGTCTTGCTTTCTTAGGGTGCATCTAGACTACAAACCTCATATTTTCAGGAATAAGGGTTCTTTCGAAAAAGGTGGTGTTGTTGAAAGAACCACATCTAGACAGCTTTTTTTCCCTCGAAAAAAACTTTTTTTAAAAAGCGATCGGATGCAATTATGCAAATGAAGCGTGAGATTTGCAAATCTGAGCTTCATTTGCATTTTCGATTTCCCTCATTTGCATTCCTCTTTCGAAAGAGGAATGTAGTCTAGACGCACCCTTATAGTCCTGACATCCTACAATTTTGATACCATTTTACAGCTGCTCTTTAGAGAATCGTTGGGTGAAAATGCCTGTTATGCTAGCATTCAAATGGCATAGTGCGCTATAAGTCTCTGACTGTCATGGTCTTTGAGGGAGGTGCTAAAACTATGAACTACAACCTGCTAAGGTTAGATAGATATGAATGGTTGGAAAATGGAGAATTCCGGCTTTCTTGGCACTGGTCTGACACACATTAAGGCCTAGGATTTGCCATGAACCAATGCCATGTTAATATGTTCATAGTCCTGTTCCTGTTACAAAGAGAAGTTATTTAACTGGTCGGACCAGCAGATGACCATTATTTTAAGCAAATCCATATGGTTACAAAATTGTACTCAGAGCCCATTTCATTTTCCTGGTAACTTGTGGTTTGTTTTTTTGCTTTCATGTAGATACCAACGTATTATCAGCTGTTAAGTGGCTTTGTAAAATAGCAAAGCTGTATCTGCTGTTAAGGCACTGTTGGAGCCAGAGTAAAAAGTTTGACAAGATCTAGTATCTGTTCAGTGCTTTCCAGATTTCTTGTTTTAGAAATCTCATTCAACACATTTTCTAAAGCAATACTGTGCAGCATTTGCAACGCCCTCTGTGCTCATGGTGCTGTACCTTTGAACCAGAAAATGAGCTGGCCAGAATCAGAAGTGCAACTCCCATTGTCCGCCTTCAGTATCTAAATTGGAATGAGATTCATAAATGGTAAAAAGTAAATGTTGCGGTTGAAAATATTTTGTTTGGTTACAATACTCCATGAAGAGTTGATCTTGCTAGCGGCCAAGCATTCTGTCCTCAATCCAGCACGTGGAGCCAGTGGGACTACTTGATGTGCTGATGAGCTTTGCTGGATCAGGGTCGGAGTGCTCAGCAACTTTCAGAATTGAGACCATGAATGTTACCAAAACAAGGGACTCCAATAGCCACAATGTGTGCTCGGAACCAGTAAAGTTACAGAAAATAATCTAAATTCCATTGGCTAGATTTCTAGCAGAGTGTTGTACAGGAGGAACTTATCTCCTCCGGCACCCTCAGGTCCTGACCGGTGCCGAACCAGAGAATTTGCCAAACCATGGGAGGTAAAAATTGTCTAGAAGGATCACCAACACTTCCACTGCTTGTTGGGTTTTTAGAAAATATTTACGGGTCATGTAGAGCTACCAAACATCCCAGAACCCTGAGAGCCAGGACTAGTGGCTGCAAACATAGTTTACGGGACTGTGGGAAACTTGGCCACCTATGATAAGTGGGCATGTGGCTAACTAAACTCATACCAGACCGTGGATGTTGCTGGATCAGAGAGTGCCTGATTAGAGAGGTTCAAATTATAGAGCACTGAGTTAATATCATAACATCTTTGCCTTTTGCTGATGAGCGCTGTGTAAAGTAAGCATTAAATAGCGACACAAAATGTTGAATCAGAAATAAAATCTGGAAATGTTTCCTGTTTTACCTTAAAAATGCTAGTGAATCCCTGGAGCAGAGAAGCAACGAAAGGGATTGGGAACGTGGTGTGAAGTTGTTTCTGGTAATAGAGTCGACATATTATCCAACCCAGAGCATAAGGACTACATAAGAACATAAACATGAGCCAGTGTGCACGAATACTGCTATAGCGAAAGGGCAAAGAATTTTGTGCTTCATTAGTTATTAGCCAGACATAAATAATGGATCTTTAAAAACTAATTAAAAGTCCTTTGCAAAGCTGCTCTGGTGTGTAGTAAATCTTACCGTTTGTATGATCGGCACAGTGAGTTAATCGCAAGCATTCAAATATTATCAGGCTCCTAACGCTCATGAAATTGGTTTTAAAATAATTGAATGTTAAAGAAAAATAATGTGTGGTTCCTTTCATTCAGCCTCTAGTTGTTGAGGCTTTAGGATTTGCATTTTCCAGCTTTTCTTTGCCACTGTAAGGGCTAGTCGCTTTTTACTTTAAATGGCAGCTGAAATTTTCACTTGGTCACATGACTCCAGGAGCTGGGGATCAAAGAAGGCCAAATCTCAATGAGATGCTCGATAAAACGCTGTGATGCAGTATAGGTTGAACCTCTCTAGTCCGGTACCCTTGGGACCCATCCAGTTCCGAATGAGAGAATTTTCTGGATTTTTTGTCCAGTAGCATTGCCAGCCCTTCCACTGTTTACTGGGCTCTTAGAAGTCATTTGGGGTGAATTCGAGCTAAATAACACAGAACACGGAGAGCCTGGACTGGTGCGTGTAAACAAACTCTATGGGACTGCGGGAAACTTGGCCACACCCATGAAAAGTGGACATCCAGCTAACTCAAATCATTCCCGACGACGGATGTTTCTGGACGAGAGTTCTGGATTAGAGAGGTTCAACCTGTAGTGCCTTAGGGCCCCAGATGAGATTGAGGACTTGTTGAGCTAGATACTCTGCAGAGATCTAGTGATAAACAGTCTCTATCCCAAAGAGCTTCCGTTCTAAATCAACGAGATAGGTCAGGGCAGCAGGGCCGACAGCCACCGTGAGCCGGGAGTGTCGGGCCCCTTTGAAACATCAAGCCCCAGGAGGACTACCCCCTTTGTCAAGGGAAAAGGGGAAATAGAGGCACAGAAAGATGCAGTGGCTTTCCTGTGCCAGTGATTCAGCCAGGAATCCTGTCCAGTCCACTATCCACTGGCCGCACTGCTTCTCTCCAGTATCTTCTGTGCTTTTCCATGCTTCTGTGTTTCATGGAGGTATGTTATTATTTTCTGCTTTTCCCAGTGTGAGTCACGCTCTACACATAAAATGGCAAACTTGAAGCATCTATAATCTTTCCCAGATACACATGTTGTTTTAGACTGAGACCATACCATTCATACCATCGTAGCATCATTTATTATTTACATTGTAGTATCACTGGATTGGCGAGCAGATTGCATGGGGGAATTTACAGCCCGGACATATGGACTCAGTAAAGTGAGGTTAAATCAAAGCTTTTCTGTTTTTTCTGGATGTTTGTGAAGAGCACGGAGATCATTTTGCCGTATCATTCTGCAGTCAACATGGTCTTCTTCAAAGCTATTGTCTTTCATTGTAGGTGGGGGAGTTCTAGATTGGATATTAGGAAAAGCTATTTCCCTAGGAGGGTGGTGAAGCACTGGAATAGGTTCCCTAGGGAGGTGGTGGAATCTCCATCCCTGGAGGTTTTTAAGTCTTGGCTTGACAAAGGTGACCTCCTGAGATCTCTTCCAACTCGATGAGTCTATAGTCTTCATTGGCTGAGTCCACTTGGTAGAACGTAGGCCATGATTTGGAGAATGTGGAACAAGGTTTCCCCAGTGACAGTCATAGTAAGAACACCCAGGAAACTAAGGTGTAGCTTACCTCACTAGTGGAGTGGATATCCACCCTTTTGTAACCATCTGAGCTTTAGATGTCTCCTCTTCTTTCCATGGGTTACAGCAATAGTGGAGGACCACTGAACACCCTCTTCCTAATTCTGGTTGTCTGGGAGCTGCTCATGGTGAGCACGATCCAAAGTCCAGTGAAGTCAATAGAAAGATTCTCACTGACTTCAGTGGGTGTTGGACTAGACCTAAAGTGTTCTCGCTGAAGGACATGAAGTTCTAGAACCTCTTCAGTCAGGTTTTTACACACTGCAAAGGTATTTCAACATCGAGGAGCAAAGGGTTTTGAGTCTCTTATTCTGAAGGCTATTTTATTTGGCGAGTAGTCCTTTGTTGCCAAGGCAATGGGCATTATCATTGATCTCTGAATAAATAATGATGTTTGACTTTAAAAACGTGCCTATTTGTGCTGCTGTGAATAGCTTATGAAATGGCAAAAATATTGGAAGCTAATTTACTTGCCACCATTCGTGTCCCTCAATGAGTTTGAGCTTCATTTGGAGTGACTGATGAAAATAGACCCGTCTCTTTCGCTTTTGTTTTTAGGCAGTTTCGTTTTCTAGGCTTGTCGGCTGTGGTAGTTGTATTTGGACTTTTGTAACACGCTAAGAACGAGTCTGCACTGCAAGTGCTACACCAATGGAGCTTCACTGTTGTAGCGCGTCTATTGAAGCTAGCGCTTATGTTGGTGTAAGTAACATCACTCAAGGGCGTGGCTTATTCATATCTGTGAGGGTGCATCTACACAGCGCTGTACCTCGGAATAAGATACACAGTTTGAGCTACGCAAATTGTGTATTTTGTTTTGATGCTATTTCTAAATGGCTTATTTCGTCATTTGGCGATGTCTCTCAGTGCCAAATTTTGAAATAAAGCACCATTCCGAAATGTCCCTTACTCCTTGTAGAATGAGGTTTACAGGGATATCGGAATAGTGAGCCCAAAATAATGGGCTTGCTTTGAAGACACGGGATAGCTATTTCGGGATACCGGAGTATCCCAAAATAGCATTGCAGTGTAGACATACCCTGAGTGACACAAGTTATATTGCATTTGGGAGAAAAAAATACCCAAACCTCTTCAGCATCCCTGTTCAAGTTAGATTTGTAAAGCCGTCCTATCTCCCCAAGCATGATTTTTGGCAGGATGCATGGTTTCCTTTTAAAATGTTTATTTATGGGTGTTTCTAAGATGTAGCAGTTGTTTCTATCTCAAGTACAACAAGGTGGGGGGAATAGTGTACATGATCAGCTAATCTATTTTGCTTCCACAGGTTGGTAAATGGTTGAATTTCAGAAAAGTGTGAATGTTTTGCGCATATTAACATCCCTAGAAACATTTTAAATCTGGAACTGTGGCTGTTCTTTGAAGTTTCTCCCTTTTTCCTTCTCTCCCTCCCCACTTCACTCCTCATATTGTTTGGACACATTAAAAAAAAAAGTCTTGGGATTAACTACATATATAACCCTCATGCCATGCCCACTCCCCACCCCTTCCAAAGCACATATCAATAGAATTTTACAGATATCGCCTGGAGACACCCGGCTTTCTTTCAGCTTGCCATGCCATTGGTCTGTCTGTACCATTTTTTCAGAATTAATTTTGGGCTGAAAAAGTCTCAAAGACGGCTTTGTTCCTCTTTGACACTCACTCTGGAAAAAAAAAATCCGTGGAAAATCTGACATCTGCATTGTAGAGAAAAATCAATAGATGGGGAGGAATATAATTATCCCCCACTCCTGAAAGAATTTTTTAGATTTTTTTTTTTTGTAGCGTGACTCACATCAGCTTAGGATTTGAATGACATTTTAATGATTTAGGCTTTTTCACTTTGAATCCCCAGAATGCATCAGCCTGAAAAGGGTACATTCGGAGGGAGCAATCTGTGCAAGATAAGTGCAGAATTTCACGTGCCAAAGTTCAGCCTCTTTTATTTAAACCCAAGTGGTGCATTTATATGAATCAAACACACACATGACGAGGGGCTGCGGAGACATTCCCACTGCAGTCTCTCTGATGGTTTCCTAGTAGCAGATGATTAATCATCGGATGAGTTATGAATCATTTTGCCAGGCATTGAGGAAATAAAGAAACAGTTTTTCTTCTTTGGAGATGTTTTCTTCCTACACGATGGAGAAAAATGTAGAGGGTTTGTATAAATCAGTGACTCTTTAGGAGCTTGTGCGCTAATAATTGTGTTTGGACAGGCTCCTTTATGGAGCGAGGACGAGGTACAAATGCAGTGGTTTTCTGTACAGATGTTTCCTTCGTCTGTGCTGTGAATATTAGAACAGAGTTAGGGCGGTGGAGGAGAATACGTTTCCTTGTAGCTTAACACAATGGGGCCCTGCTCTCTTCTGTGGGTCTGTAAGTGCTGCTGCAATACAAATAATAAGTGTTTGTGTTTGTGGTTGTGGGGTTGTCTATCACAGACAGGGAAAGGTCTTTTATTTATGCGCAACGTTGGGGGCTTCTGTTTCCCACAGAAATGATTCACCCTAAGGAGGGTTTGCAGTCTGCACAGAGAACAGTTGTGCTGCTTTTTTGATGACAGCCCCATTGTATTGGAGCACTTCACCTCAAGGAAACCTCAGAAGGGGTTGTGAATAGTAGGATAGCAGGAACCGTGTAGAACAGGGGTGGCCAACCCATTACAGTCGAAGAGCCAAAGTAGTGGTGGATACAGCGCAAAGAGCTGAGGGAAAAAAGTTTGGTTGAGCAAAAAAAAAAAGGGCTCTGGCCGCCATCCTTTTAAGAGCAGAGCAGGCATTGCCCTTAAGGTGGCCATTTTGAACTCTGCACTGGACGCCGAGACTCCGACTCTGTCTCTTTCAGACAGAAACATGCTTCCCCTTTCAGAACTGCGGGTGCGGGAGCTGAAATTTTTTCTTTGAAGAGCCACGTGCGGCTTGCGAGCCATGGTTTGGCCACCCCTGGTGTAGAGAGACGAGGTGATGTGGACCTTGGTGACAGAAACAAGCTTTTGAGTGTCCGGGGGAGAGCGCTGTGGAGCGCGACAATTTGTCTTTTCCCCCAGCTAGGGATGGAAAATCCCGTTAAATCAGTTAACTGGTTAAACTTCATGTTTAAGTTTAGCTAATTAAATGGGAGCAGGCGGGGACTACTCCCAGGTAACGTTAAGGGTGATGCTTATTGAAACCATTTAACTGGTTACCCCTTCACATCCCTATACCCAACAGTAGTTGGTCCAATAAAAGAGATGGTCGCTCTTGGATCCTGGGCTATGAAACCGCAAGGCGCTCAAATGTAGCATTTAGGACTCCGCCAGCAGGAGGCGTTTAAAAGCAAAAGAGGATGAGCTGTAGCTTTGATGCTGATGCGGTTGCTCTGGTAGAAGAAGTTTGGAACCCCTTGGAGGATAACGAAATTGGCCTTGATTTATGTCCTTCTGACTTGATTCTGGGAGGTATTACCAGGAGTGTTGTGAGCAAGACATGAGAAGTCATTCTTCCGCCCACGACCTGATCGAAGGGAGAATACACCACATGATACCCGAGGGGAAAAAGGCAGCATGAGGCCCGACATCTGAGGTGGGAGCACTCAAAGATACTGGGAAAGGGACAGAGGAGCAATGAACCCAGAAACTGGGCAGCTGGGATGAAGTAATAGAATCATGGAACACTAGAACTGGAATGGACCTCGAGAGGTCATCGAGTCCAGTCCCCAGCAGTCATGGCAGGACTAAGCACCATTTATATCATCCTTGATAGATATCTATCCAACCTGCTCTTAAATATCTCCAAAGATGGAGATTCCACAATCTCCCTAGCAATTTATTCCTGTGTTTAACCACCCTGACAGTCAGGAAGTTTTTCTTAATGTCCAACCTAAACCTCCCCTGCTGCAGTTTAAGCCCCTTGCTTCTTGTCCTATCCTCAAAGGCCAAGGAGAACAATTTCTCTCCCTCCTCCTTGTAACACACTTTTAAATACTTGAAAACTGCTATTGTGTCCCCTCTTCTAAACTAAACTACCCTGATTCTTTCCATCTTCCCTCATAGCTCATGTTTTCTAGACTTTGAATCATTTTTGTTTCTCTTCTCTGTACCTTCTCCAATTTCTCCACATCTATCTTTAAATGTGGTGCCCAAAACTGGACCCAATTCTCCAAATGAGGCCTAATCAGCGCAGAGTAGAGCGGAAGAATGACTTCTCATGTCTTGCTCACAACACTCCTCTTAATGCATCCCAGAGTCATGTTTACTTTATTTGCAATAGTGTTACACTGTTGACTCATGTTTAACTTGTGGTCCACTAAGACCTCCTAGATCCCTTTCTGCCATACTGCTTCCTAGATAGTCGCTTCCCATTCTGTATGTGTGAAATGGATTGTTCCTTCCTAAGCGGAGTACTTTGCATTTGTCCTTATTCAGCTTCATCCTATTTACCTCAGACCATTTCTCTAGTTAGTCCAGATCATTTTGACTCTTGACCTCCAAAGCACTTGCAGCCCCTCCCAGCTTGGTATCATCTGCAAACTTAATAATTGTGCTGCTCTCTATGCCAATATCTAAATTGTTGATGAAGATATTGAATAAAACTGGTCCCAAAATAGACCCCTGGAGAACCCCACTTGTTATGCCCTTCCAGCAGGACTGTGAACCATTAATAACTACTCTCTGAGAATGGTTATCCAACCAGTTATGCACCCACCTTATAGTAGCCCCATCTAGGTTGTATTTTTCTAGTTTATTGATAAGAAAGTTATGTGAGACCGTGCCTACCTGTGTAAAGTGTTTTATCTACCTATGAGAGCATAGTATCAGAGCTAGGTGGATGATGCTAGCACAAACCTTTCAGTCTTGCTCATCACAAACCAGCTACATAAGTTCAAAGGTCAAATCAGTGTCCCCGGAGTTTCCCATTTTCTTTTTAACGACTCTCCTGTGTTTTCTGAGAAGGGTCTTATCTTGAGTTACTATTTCACCTTCCTGCTGGTTTCTCAGCTGCAGTTTTGATTTAATCCAATGTAGACCTGCAGTAAACATCCCAATAACTGGGGCAGCATGCCATATTAATCAGTTATTACAGACCAGCTTCACATTCATCATACCAGCAATTCATTGTTCTCTGCATTGCATTAGATCATATTCTTCTACCCCAGTATAACAAAATTAACTTCAAGGCCATATGTTAATGTCAGCTATGATAGAAGAAGTGATCACTGGAAAGACAGTTTACTACGTTAAGACTATGGATAAAATAGATGTGCTAAACGTGGTGTTGGCCAGATTGCTAATTCTTCACACTTGAGCCATTGTGTGTGGTGTTGTGTAGCCAGGAGGAAACACAGTGGGTCCGGCTGTCACACAGCCCGCACAATGCCGTCCTGCATGCAGAGCCAAGAGGGAGTGTGTTTCTCACTTGGGAGGTATAGGTGTGTAAATCTTTGCACGCGAGAGTGGTGCTGGAATAAAGTGAATGTGGGGGGGGGGGCAGAGCTGGAGTCAAAGACTGCATCGCCCCATCTTGCCTCTGTGCTTTCACGTCCATACAATGGGGGTAATAATGTTTGCTCTGAAACCCTTGAACACAGGGGGTTTCAAACTAGGGGGCATGACCCTAGACTGGCTGGTGGGATGTCGGGCGCTGGGTCTCGTTGCTTCAGGGGGATCAGGTGAACAGTGGGGGGGAGCTAAGGCAGCTCCCTGCCTGGCCTGGCACCGCACGTTGTGCAGCAGGCCCAACTCCTATAGGGGGAAGGGAAGAGAGTAAGGATGTTAAGTATCGACTAACTACTAATCGAATAGTCGATGCATTTTGTATCGACTATTTGATTAGTCGATTGGGCGAGTCCGCCTTTGAAGTATAGCAACAGCCCTAGGTCAGATCAAAGTCCATCTAGCCCAGTATCTTGTGTTCCAGCAGTGGCCACTGCCAGACGCTTCAAGAGAACAGTTAATTATCAATTAATCCGTCCCTTGTCACCCATTCCCAGCTCTTGGCAAACAGAGACTGTGGACGCTATCTGTGCCCATCCTCGCTAATAGCCGTTGATGGGGCTATGTTCCACAAATTTGTCTAGTTCTTTCTTGGAACTCTCTTATAGCCTGGCCTTCACCACATCCTCTGGCAAGGAGTTCCACAGGTTGACAGTATGTTGTGTAAAGAAACACTTCCTTTTGTTTGAGGCAGTGGAGAAGAAAACCCAGCAATCTTTTATAGCACTAGATTATAAACTGGCACACGTGGCTTTTCACTGGCAGTTTCACCTGGTTAAATCAGAGCAGAGTTGTGCCGTCTAGGGTGGAGAAATGATCCTGGTTCTCAGAAGAGTAGTAACAGCATGCGTAGGTGACAATGTTTTCATGGGGGATGCTGAGCACAATTAGTGGTGTGGAGTGCTGCTACTGCATGACAGACCACAACAGGGTCACCAATGCGTTAGTACCCTCCCGTGCAAATTTTGGAGCTATGTTAATGCTTCATTTTTAGAAGATTAACCGACCTCACTTGATGTTCCACATCTCACAGCGCTCGTTAGATCAGTGTGAACGTTTCATGGGGCACTGTCTGCTGCAGCCTTCGGTTTGGGATTTGTGCCATGATTCAATCAAACTCACGAAATGTAGAAACGGAAAGCTCTTGTTGAATTTCCTCTTTATGGCTTTGTTTCCGCTGAAATCTCCTTTGTTGGATCTTCTTACAGTAAGGGGTAAGAGAGGTTATTTAATCAAGCAAAACTGGAATTGATTCATTTGGAGATAGTTGCATTTTCCCCCCCTGGGCCAACTTCTGCAAATAGATTTGACAGTCTGTTTGCATTTGAGGCGGTTTCTTATTTATAAATATCAAGTCTTCAGTTTAGTTAGTTGCTGTCACACAACTGCTAGTTGTGGGGAGACAAATTAATAATACTTCACAGCTGGTCAGTGACCCATGCATTAACCACAATGCAGGCAAGAGAGCAGATGAGTTAAACTCTGGCTGGTTTTTCTCCACGTTACTTAAATTTCTAGTATACAGTAATTCCTCATTTAACA
>JANRFK010001605.1:4648362-4673971 GCA_030068395.1 Apalone spinifera | reverse complement strand
TCCAGTTGAGGCCTAATCAGCGCAGAGTAGAGCAGAAGAATGACTTCTCGTGTCATGCCCATAACCCTCCTGTTAATGAGCTGTTCGAGGGGGCTTTGAAATGTTATCTGTTGCCTTACAATGTCTTGGTGCCATGCAGCACCGTGACATTTGGGGCACCATGATGACATGATGTTCAATGGCTTTTCCAGGTGTTGTCACACCATGGCAAGGCTGTGTGTGCCCTGCCCTTTATTTCACACAGCACCCTCTGCACATTGGCACACCAGCTGAGCTCTCTGTGGCTTTGTCTATCCCGATGCAGCTCTTAGTAGCGCAGCTCGTGCTGCGCCCTTAAACATTGTGCAGTGGAGCCGCTATTTGCTGTCTCTCTCTCTTTGCTGTATCTAGACTACAGGGTTTTGTCGACAAAAGCGGACAGAACTATACCTGCATCTACACTACCGCCGCATTCTGTTGACAGTAAGTCGACAGAATGCAGCAGTTTTGTCGATGGCGGTAAACCTCATTCTACGAGGAATAACGCCTTTTTTCAACAGAGTTATGTCGAAAAAAGGCTCTGTTGCATCCATACTGTGCTTTTTCAAAAGAGAGCATCTAGACTCTTTGTCGAAAAAGCGGCTTGCTTTGTTAACAGAACTGGCTGTAGTCTAGATGCTCTTTTTCGATAGAAGCTTTGTTGACAGTATCTGTTGACAAAAGCCTGTAGTGTAGACGTACGTTTGTTGACAAAAAACTTCCATCCCCCAATGAGCAGTGTTAGCTTTACCAGTGGGAGAATGCCCCACGGTACTGCCCTCCCCTCCCCCGTGTTTGTGGTCGGCAAAACGTTTGTCTCTTGCTCACGCATGTGTTAACACTTCTGAAAGACAAAACATTTGTCGTTAAGTTGCCAATGGAGACACAGAAAGAAAAGAGTAACTTTTATGAAGGGGAGTTTATGGGATGCCAGGACAATTCATACCGGTGGAAAGAAACACATTCCCTGTCTCCAAAGATACAGACCCGTACCTGGGAAGTGTGTGCAAAGGGTGCGAACACGCCCCGCAACCCAAGTTCCCTCAAGTAAGTGTGCCCCAGCCTCCCTCCTCCATGCTCCAGCCAGCCAGGGGAAGACTAGGGCTGAAGAGTGAGGCTGGTGGCAGGGTGGGGCTGGACCATGGGGGCGGGGCAACCATCAGCCCTTCCCACAGCTCGCACCCCCCACAGAAATCCCTGCATACGGGTCTGAGATATTACACTTCAAGACCCAGATTTCTATTGCGTGGACACCTGCATGGCCGAGCAGTTGACATCAGAGAGTCAGGAGCTAGGTTATGCCTCCCTTGGTTCTTGGGGTTAATTTGTCCTGGGCTGGCTCTAGGAGAAGGTGCTCTCTGCCCCAACGCTCCTTCTGCCAAAAAAGAAAGTTAACGTTCACTTGCTGTGCTTTAACCTTTCATTGCTGCTACCCGGGCATGCCACCTAACATTAGCTGTTTCGTGGGTAATCCGACTTGCAAATGTCGTTCATCGAGCGGAGCAATTTGAATTCACAGGCATAAAACCACCCCACGCCCATAGTGAAGAGTTCCTTTGTTTTGCTTTTTTGCATACAGACACTGACCGAAGGTAGCAGCGTGAGGAACAGGACGTTCATGTCCTGCGGACAGTCAGCTGGAATACAGTCAAAGCTGGGCATGCAAATGCACTAACAGCATTTCACCTTCCTGTCGCGTGGCCTCCTACACGTGGAGGCGAGTGATCAGCTTACGTACCTCTCCGGCTGCTTTGGTTTTGTAGAAGGCAGACTGCTCCTACTGCCTCTGCGCAGAGACATTATGATGTGATTTGTGCAAACCTTCCATTAGAAAAGCTGCCCACTCACTACTCACTTGATCCCTGCTGTGGTCACAGAATTGCAACTCAACCTAAATTTGTTGCAAGGGTCATGGGAACAGAGGAATTGCCATCATGGATCAGAGCTGTGGTCCATCTATTCTAGCATCCTCTCTCCAAGACCATGTCTACACTGGGAGATTATTTTGCATTTACTAAGTTCGACTTCTGGACACCCGATTTTACAAATTCAAAGTTTTGTGTCCTCCCTAGAGGGAGGAATCGAATGTAGTCGGAGGCAGACTCGTTAACGTGGACGCGCTACCTTGGACTCAAAGCCCCAGGAAGCACACTGGGGAGCTGTGGGAGGCCTCCCGGAGGCCAATGAGTACGAATTAGCAGCACTGGCGCATCCACACTAACATTATTTCGGACTTACCAGTTCGGGATGAGCATTATTCTTCATGACAAGCAGGAGTACGGAGTTCGAATTCAGAGGCCCTCTATTCTGGAGTAATGGGTTTGGTAGTGTGGCTGCATCACATACAAATTCAACATGGAGGAGTTATTTCAGACTTAGGTCCTAGTGTAGACCAGGCCCAAGAGTGGCCAGTGCCAGATGTTTCAGTGGACGTTGCCAAAACCCCATGGAGCAGTTTTGGGACAATCTCAACCTATGCAAAGTCATTCTGACTGCTTACGATTAGAGATCGGCTTGTGCTCTGATGCATGAGATTTAATGTCCTTCCAAATTTTGTATTTGTTACAATACCTGGATGCTCTTGTTGTTCATATAACTATTCAATCTGTTTTGGAATCCTTCAGATATTTTGGTCTCTGTGACTTAGTGTGGCAATGAGTTCCAAAGCTTAATTACAAATCAGAGGTAGAATTTTGCCACCTTCTGATTTCTGCTGATGTCCCCTGGGTCTTTTGTTAGACAGGTTTACACTTGTCAGGTGTAGCTGGGCCTGAGCCAGAACCTCAGATCCAGTTGCTCCTCTGCTGGAGACCAGACCAGAAACCAAATCAGAACATGATAACTAGTTTACTCTCTAGGATGCACCAAACCTAAATCCCAGATTGACAGGTCCCTATATGAGATCACAAGCTTGCAACTTGGGCCCGTTTCTATTCTTCAGACAGTCTGGGGCCCAGAGGGACCATGGGCCAGTTTGAGCAGAAGCGAGGGACACTTGGAAGGATTTATTTCATTCTCTTTTGTGGTCCCCTATCCCAAGGAGTCTTGTGAGTTCATCCTGCTACAAATAAACAAACAGCAGAGAAGTTCAAGCTAGAAAAACATAAAACATTCCCGCCCACAGCCTCGAGTTAGATTAAAAGTTTGAGTCCACACACAATGTGTCTGACTGAAGTAGCATGGTTCATTGGACAGGGTCAGGACCTGGGTTCTGTTCCCAGCTCTTCCACATAGCTGCTGTGTGAACTTAGCTCTTGGCCCTCTCAGAAACTCGTCCCCAACCATTTGCCAGTCCTTGTCTAGGCCTTGTCTACGCTTGCGGCAGCCTGTAGGGTTCACAGTGGAGAGCAGCCAGGCCCTTTCCCTGCTGCCTCTCGCCAGACAGAGCCTTTCTCTCTGTTGAGGAAAGCGTCTGTAGCCATTCTCCGCTGTCTCCCTATTGTTGGAGAGCAGGGAGAACCTCTGGCATAGCAGTGCAGACGGTGTGTCTTTATTCAACTAACCGGTGCCTTATTGTCTCTGCTGCTAGTTTTGCCTGTGCTAGGCAGACGTACAGTGTACGCTGCCTGAGTCCGTTCCCTGAGACTTGGAGCCTCTGCCCCAAAAAAGTTTCCCCTCCCTTGCCTTATACTATACAGATTTCACAGGGGAGGGTATTGTTTCTCCAGTTGAGGGTCCAGATGCAAAAGGGACTTGCAGAAGGGTCACAAGGTTATTTTAGAGTAGGCATGGCATTGTACATAAGAAAATAAGAAAGGCCGTACCAGGTCAGACCAAGGTCCATCTAGCCCGGTATCCTGTCTGCCGACAGTGGCCAGCACCAGGTGCCCCAGAGGGGGTGGACCGAAGACAATGATCAAGTGATCTGTCTACTGCCATCCCTCTCCAGCCTCTGACAAACAGAGGCCAAGGACACCATTTCATCCCCTGGCTAACAGCCTTTTATGGACCTAACCTCCATGAAATTATCTAGCTTCTCTTTAAACTCTATTATAGTCCTAGCCTTCACAGCCTCCTCTGGCAAGGAGTTCCACAGGTTGACTACATGCTGTGTGAAGAAGAACTTTCTTTTATTATATTAGTTTTAAACCTTAAACCCTTAATTCTGCACTGACTTCAGAGCTGGGCAGGTAGAGATGGTGGTGGCTGCTGGCCAGGTGCCCACTTCTGAAGGCAGGGCCCTGCCAGCAGCGGTGCAAAAGTAAGGGCAGCAATACCATGTCATGCCACTCTTCAGCGCTGCTGCCATCAGAGCTGGGTGGCTGGACCGTGGTGGCTGCTGACCAAGAGCCCAGCTCTGCAGGCAGCACCGCAGAAGTGAGGGTGGTAACACCCTATCAGGGCATCCTTAATTCGGTACAGCTGCTGGTAAGGTGCTGACTTCAGAGCTGGGCTCCTGGCCAGCAGTTGCTGCTCTCCAGCAGCTCGCTTCTAAAGTCAGTGCTGCCGTGAGCAGCAGCACAGAATTAAGGTTAGCAGTCTTGCAACCCCCCTCTCCCCCCGACAATAACGTTGCCAACCCCCCCCCCAACTAATTTTTGGGTTAAGACCCCATACAGGTATGACACCCTGACATTTCACATTTAAGTGGCTGAAATTATGAAATTTATTATTTTAACAATCCGATAATTGTGAAATTAACCAAAATGGACTGTGAATTTGGTAGCGCCTATATATATTCATGTTTTATTCTGCTATATTTTGTTCAATGATTTATTGCAGGAGAGATTTTGGTTTTAACTTATTTGTGTTCTTGTAATATATGTGTCCTGAGTATCTTGGCTGGATGATAGAACTTGATAACAGCCAGGACAAGGTAGGAGAGAAGGTCATCAAGATAGACTTTTTTTTTAATGATTACTATTGCATTCTTGGACAGAGTCCTTTTAATGTCCTCTCCCCCCCCCCCCACTGACAAGGCTGTCAGCCCATGGATCATCCTGTGAGAGATGGTATCAACATATCCTGTAATTTTAGTCAAGTTTCCAGAGCAGAGCTGCAGACGATGTTTAAGGAAATGAAGCCCTGTTTGTTGACAGGGAATCTGTTGGGTTTTTTTTTTTCCTCATGCCCTCTAGAAAAATAATGGAGAAGAAAGTGACAATTTATAACCCACTTCAGTGTAAAATCACAAAGCAACAAACCTACCAATGCCCTTTGCCAAACCAGTACAGGCTTTGCTTTCCCACCACCTCTCTGTGATGTAACTTTGTGGTTTTCGCGGTTTAGCTTCCTTTTCTGTGTCACTCTTTGTGGGTGTCTGTGAGATGACCCTGAGCTGTTATAGCTTTGGTGAGGGTGCTTCTGGGATTCTTGTCCCTCAGGTGGAGGGCACAGATGATGCTCCCTTTCTTCTTGCTCCTCCTTTTACTGGCAGAGAGAAACTAGAAAAGCAGCATTTGCTAATAGTTATTATCATTATTATTATGCCAAACTTTGGACAGTCATAAAAGGGACTCTAACTTCCTGTGGTTTGCAGTCTACTGGAATGTCATAAAATCTATGCTAGAGGTCTATAAAATCATGACTGGTGTGGAGAAAGTGAATAAGGAAAAGTTATTTACTTATTCCCACAATATAAGAACTAGGGGTCACCAAATGAAATGAATAAGCAGCAGGTTTAAAACAAACAAAAAGAAGTTTTTCTTCACTCAGTGCATAGTCAACCTGTGGAACTCCTTGCTAGAGGATGTGGTGAAGACTAGGACTTTAACAGGGTTCAAAAAAGAGCTAGATGGATTCATGGAAGTTAGGTCCATCAATGGCCATTAGCCAGGATGGGTAGGAATGGTGTCCCTAGCCTCTGTTTGTCTGGAAATGGGTGACAGGGGAGGGATCACTTGAGGATTACCTGTTATGTTCCCTCCCTCTGGGGTATCTAATATTGGCCACTGGATACTGGGCTAGATGGACCTTTGATTTGACCTAGGGATGTAATAGTGTAGTCGATTAACCAATTAACGAATAAGCAAAATCTTATAGGTTAATGCTATAGACTATATGCATTCCCCCTCTCCCCCCCTTGCCAGTACATTTTTTAACAGGCTGGCCAGCAACGGGTCTGGGACCTACCCCCCTGCGGCTCTGCATTTAAAGCATGTTAGAATCCAGGCAGGCAGCCCGGCTCAGTTCCATCTCGCTCCAGGTTTGGGAGCTCAGACAGGGGCTGTTGCCACCCCACGCTGCTGCCTCTTTATTAGAGGCAGCAGCACAGGGTGATAGGCATCCTATCTGTGAGGGGAGCTGGTTTTTAAATGGGCTCCCCTCGTGGACCAACTCCCACCTGGCTCCCCATGCTGCTGCCCCTGATACTCAGGCAGCAGCGCAGAGTGACAGGCGGTTCCTTGGGAGTGAAGCTGGAGTGCACTGGCTGCCAGCCGCATCCCCAGGGACTATAGAATAGTTGAGTAACTGATAAGAATTCACGAGGTTACTCGACTTTTCAATTAACCAACATTTAACATCCCTAGTTTGACCCAGTATGACTGTTCTGATGTTCTTATGTTCTATTAGCCCTGCAACTGCTAAGTTTGATAGATAAATGCAGTCTCTTCAGGTACTACAGGCTGGACCTCCCTGGTCCGGCACCTTTGGAACTTACTGGTCCCGGATGAGGGATTTTGCCAGATCAGGGGAGGTCATTTCTGGCTCTCCTGCCTTGCCTCCCTCTGGCTTCCCAACTCCCCACAGTCCACTGAGCCGCGCACTGACTCCCAGACCCCCACATCCCAGGTGAGCCTCACGTGGGGGTTTCCATTCCTCTTCCTTCCCACAGCCGAGCAGGGCCACACGCCACCCCACTGTGCATCACGCTGGGCTCTTGCAGTACCAAGAGTGTCTGATCCTGGAACATCCATGGTCCGTTGCCAGACCAGAGTCCCGGTTTCTAGAGGTGTAACCTGTAGTGAAAATGAAAACCAGTTTAAAAAAAAAACAGCCCTCATGCCCTGAGCCACATTGTGAACTGTGGTAAACCAATGTCACTTCGGCAGCAGCAGCCTCTGATTTTCACTATCTGAGAAGCTGTAACTGGAACCTTAATTCCTGGAAATATTTAAAATACACAGGGCTTAATTTCCTTCCAGATTATCTGTCTTTAAAAAAATGTGGAAAACATCCTATTGCTTTTGTTTTCTACTTCTGATCGCATCACAGTGCACATGATTCTTGAGTGCTTGGCACCATGTGTTGTCACTTAATCTGTACCAAGTGAGTGTGAACATGTAACTGTTCTAATGTGGTATGTCTACACTACAGAGTTTTGTTGGAAAAATGGCCTTTTTCCTGACAAAACCCGAATTACGTTCACACTGCAATTGTGTTCTTCCGAAAGAAAATGGAAAGAACAGAGGTTTGGTTTTTTTGACATTGGTAATCCTCTTTCTACGAGGAAGAAGACTTTTTCCGAAAGAGTTCTTTCGGAAAAAGGCATGTGTGGAAGGGAAGAGGGAGTTCTTTCGAAAGAAGAGGAAAGAAGAAAAAGCATAGGTGCCCTGGTGGCCACTCTGTCCGTAGTAATCGTAGCTGAAATATGAAATAGCATTCATTCTGTGTGGACTTTGTCTTTCAAAAAAGCAGATCGCTTTTTCGATGCACTTTTGTGTGTGGATGCTCTCTTTGGGAAGAAGTTGTTCTAGAAGATCTCTTTTGAAAAAAGGTTCTTCCGAAAGAAGCCTGCAGTCTAGACAGAGCCCTAATGTGCCTGGGTAGAAATGACTGGGGAGTGCATCTCCTGGATGAAGGAAAATTACAAACTAGCAAAACGGTTTTAGTTTTTCCAGTGGAACTTTTCTCCCTGTCGAGAAACACAGATGAAAACAGAGCAGGTGTATGTGTGTTTAGTGAGTTACTTGCATGTGTGGTTAGTGAGTTACTCTGCTCTTAGTGAAGACAATAGCTGGTGCAGTCTTTTTAAATTTTAAACTTCAAATGTTTTAAAGTAACGCTGCTCTATTAAGACTTACATTTGGAAGCAAGCCTAAGAACCATAGCTGAGTGCCAAACGAAAAGATCTTTGTAGTTGCCCTGTTTGTAAAATAATGAGGAGGAGGGGGAGAAAGATGGCAATGAAATGTCAAAAATCAATTCATCTTTATTTTGCCAATGGGTGAATGTTTGAGCAACGGTTTTAAACTAAAGTTCTTTCATTTTCTATTAATTATTATGGGATTTTTATAACTGGAGACCTAATATGTTTCCCAATCTGAAGACTATCATGCCAGCTTCCTTAAGTGATTGTATTTGTATGGATCTTTTTGTCCAAGAACTCTCCCCAAAAGATCAATTTCTCTAAAGCATCAAATGATTTTGAAAATGCCATCCAAATGATGACAGCAAGGCCTTTGCAAAGTCTGTACTCACTATATTTATGAGCATGTGTAAGGTTAGCGAAGGGAAGGATCTACATTAAATTAAACTTAAAATTAAGTCCATAAAATTAAGACTGAATGGTCTAACCTTACAGGAAGCATGAATGTACAGGAAGCCCCTGACTTCCGACACGATTGGTTCCGGGACAAGTGTCGCAAGTTGGGGGCATCGTAACTCGAACCCTCATTTACGGTAGGTGCCGTGCACTATCGTAAATGAGGGCCAAGGACATAAGTTGGGGTTTTTCAGCCCCTTCCGCACTTACAAAAATGGTCGGGGGGGTCAGAATTCGGGCAGTCGCATGTCGGCAGCCTCCTGTACTCACACATATTTGGCTCTTAAACTGTGTCTTTCTAAATGTCCATCCAGGAGTTGCAAACAATTCAAGTAGGCCAGGATGCACTTCAGTTAGTCCTGGATCAGGAGGCGTAGGCAAAGATTTTTGAAAGACACTGGTGACTTTGGGGGGCTCGGCTTTTGGATGCTTTCAACTTGAAATGCCTTGAAGGGAGCCTGACTTTTAGAAAACGTTGAGCATCCACTCTCAGGAAATCACGTCTCTTTTAGGTGTCTGGAATGGGGCACTAGAAATCACTAGATATTTGTGGAACACGTTGGCCTCGATGTTTTGTATTGCAAAGGGAGAGGGAGGGATATTAACACGCCCTCTGTTCTGCCCCGAGCACAGGTTAGTAGAGGAAATACAAGTATTTTTCTACAAAAGACGGAGGGAATTGTATAATTTAGGTAACCTAGGAAGGTAGGCAAATCTCCCCTAATTGTATACAGACCTTGTCTCAGTCTTTTGACTAGTGAAGCTTTCCTCAATTTGGGATATTGTGATCCTAATCAGAGACCTTTTAACCATACATCAAAGCAGACTCTCCTCATCTGCATACCTCCAGGCTGGCATGGCTTGATTGCATGGTTTCCGGCTAACAGACTCATCTCTGGCCAGGTGTCTTTTCTGCTGTGGACGACTGATTCCTTTTTAGTCTTCAGCGCGGAGGCAAAGAAATGTAATCCTAGTAGGACTGCCAGCCATGGCAGGGACCCGCTGATTTGGAAATGTCCCTCTGTGGTGGCCGTGAAATATCAATATCTGATACCTGCCTATTGCAAGGCCCCACCTCTAACCTCAGGTAGAGCAGACTGGTCATTAGCCTTTCCCCCTGCATTTAAGCCTGTCTGCTTCCTTCCCCTTCTCTTCTTTTGTTCCCCTAATTACTTTGATTGCATCAGCATATCCAGCCCGGATCTGCTGCTTGGTTCCAAAGGCATCATGAACTGTCCGCTCATGCATCCCATGGTAAGAGGGAGAAGTGGGCCTTAGGCAGGTGGGACAGGGGACGATCTGGGTCTGGGTCTTGAACCCCCAAATCGGAGTGAGTCCAGGCTTGGAGGCTGCTCTCCAGCTCCTTACAGGGAGAGTCCCTAACTTCAGTAATAGATTTCAGACTCTTCCCACTGCTTCATGGATGCTCTGTGCTCCTCCTGCCTTTGTTGGGGACAGGGTCTATGTTAGTTAGCCTCTTTGGAGCCATTCACCAGCTTGGGAGCGGGACGCTCTCTCAGCTTATCCCAGCCCTCAAAGGCTTTGTCTGCAGCCTAGACATTCGGGTTTCAGCCTCAGCTCTGGGACCTCTTTCCCCCCCGCCCCCAAGCTTCCCTCTAATTTTTTTCCATCCGAGTTTGGAATAATTTTTGTTCTGTGCACCGAGGCAAGTGCAGATGTGCACGACCAATAGAAACACATGCAGCCAGCTGTGGATGCTCTGCTAATCAGCTGGGCGGCATTGGAATCGCTCCTGGGCAGCTCCTAAGTGTTCTGTTACAGGGAACGCTGCCCCTCGCCCCCTGCCTTGCAGTGGCAGCTGTGGGTTTTCAGATGTATCTACAGAGGTGTCCCGCCTGTTCCCTGGGCTCCTCGCTGGCTCCCTTGGGCTTGGCTTCTGTGTTTTACATAGTTGCTGTCAGGACTCTTGTTGGTATTTGCATTGCGGCAGGATCTGGGCCCCTAATCAGGGATCCGAGCCCCATTGTGCTGGACACACCATGAAATAGGGGATCCTGCCTTAGAGGGCTTCAAGTCTGTCTAAACAAGTCACCAGATAGACAATAAATAATGCCATTTTGCAGCCTAGCTTTTCCCATCTTTTATTCCACCCTCCGGCTTGGGTGCTGGAACTAGGGGTGTGTGTATGGGGGGGGGGAGGAAGCTGCTGTCCCGCCCCCGGCATGAAGGGGATTCCACTATATCCCAGGTTTACAGGTTGATTCAATGCCTCTGAGCACCTGTACTATACAAATTGTTGACCTCGGAGAGCAGTGCACATATTCCCCTTGGAAGCCGTTGATAAGAGAATGTTATCAAGCATCAGTGATGTCCCCCCACCTTTTCCAAGGCTGAGGTGTGGTGAGTGTAAGGCACCTGCAATGGCCAGTTTACCCTTTGCATAATACCATTAGGGATGCAAGAGTCTAGCTGTGTAAATGGGTAGCTGTTATTCAAACACTTACACACGGTTCCCAGTCTGGCTCCTGGGGAGCAGGCTGCTGCTCTGTGCTGGTACAGAGGCAGCAGTGCAGGGCAGCAGCCAGCTCCCCGGGAGCAGGGCGGCAGGTAGGAGCCAGTACTCACCGGGAGCTGGCTTAAAAGCTGGCTCCCGGTGCACACTGGCTCCCGGGAGCTGGCTGCCACCCTGTGGGTAACTGTATAACCGCTGAAATCTTCAATGTTACACGGTTAGCAAATTACATGCATTTTAACATCCCTAATTACCATAGCACAGGTACATTCATGAACTTGTAAGGTGTACATTCAGGTACATTCATGAACTTGTAAGGTGCTGAATATCGTCGGCTCTTCAGGAGGGTCAAATGTAGGAAGAGTCCCTCAGTTTGGTCTCAAGTAATTCTGTTTCCTTGACAAATTGCGAGCTTTTCTCTGTCTATCCAGGCAGCCATCGCCATGGTATCTCCTGCCAGCTTATCTGTCACATTTTAAACGATGTGTCACATTCCAGTGAGATTCGTACGTCAAATTATTTTAAACAAACAGAAAGTGGAAAGTGTCCGTTGCCTAGAAACACTTTTTCTGAGCACTCTGGCATTTGCTCTGTTCTCTAACTTTGCATAAATGAAATTGGGTGCAGAAGTAGGGAGGCTTTTAAAAGAAGTTATTTGTTGAAATCTGTGTTGTTTCCCTATGGTAATGTGTGGCGCTCTCCCTGGGGCTTAACTGTGGCATGATATATTGAGGTATTATCTTGACATGCAAAAGAAAATAAACTTTTTTTTTTCCTTACAGGGCTTGATTAAAATCCGAGGTGATCGCTGCTGGAGAGAGTTGACCTGTATGGATTATCATTATGAGGTGAGCATTTGGAACACCATTAGTTGTCTGTCTGCTTTACCTTGTTAGTAAATCTCTCTTTTCTCTACATCTTTTCTCTCCTTCTCCAGCTGGGTTACGCTCATTGTTCCTCCAACCCAGCCCACCTCCACTGGGGCAGTCCAAGGATCTCCAGATAACTTTTTTCAATGTGCCATGCAACATTTTTCCATCCAAGAAACCAATGAGACCTTTCCTCCTAGCCTTCTCTCAGGACTAACATCAAAAGACTCAGCTAGGTTATTCCCTGTGTGAAAATGGTGCAAGAAAATCCACCGACTCTTAATATCCAATTAAGTCCTCTCTTTCAATTTCTGACTTGTACAAAGTGCTGGGTTTTTAAAAAAAATTTGGTTTTCTTCAGAACGGTCCAATTAAGTCCTCCCAGTTTCCAACTTTTACAAGGTGTTGGGTTTTTTTTAAAGGTTTTTTTTTGGGGTGGGGGTGGGGGTGGGAGGGCGTTCTTCAGAACTTGCTTTAAAGATAGCAAGACAATTTTATCTCCATGCGACACGGTGAAGGTTTTGGCAAGCTTTTGTTAATGAGTGAGCCAAAAGTTTGTTATATGTGGAAGAACCAATGAGCCATCTCCCTGCTTAGGATTTTGGGAGAGCCAGCTGCAATCTGATCATAAAATTGATACTGATGCACCAAAGCAGGGCTAGAAAAATGGGATTTGAAACTCTATAGTTGGCATCAGGTAGATAGAAGGTCTGCTAGTTTGCTTGTCTTTTAACATTCCAAGGAAGCTCTTATTCCCTTCATCTAGGCCCAAGACATTCTAAAATGGCTAGTGACTGTTGATATCTCAGCTTTTGGGTGTTCGGGTTGTCTCTCCTTAAATGGTTTGATTTTTCAGAAGGTGGGTGCTTTCTGTTTACTCTTCCAAACGACAGACCTATCTGAGCAGGAGTCGGGTCTGGAAACAAAGTCCGATCAAATATGCGGGCGCATCAATCATCAAGTTCTCCCCCATATACTTTTGTCTTTTGAAACCCATCTTAGTGGGTTGTTTTCACTTTGGTAATAAATAGCTGTTTGCACTCTGGCTCCAGGCATTACCACCATTTAGATTGCGGAGAGATGGAGCAATGGAGCAATGCCGTCTTGCATTCTTGTGGTCATGATTTGGCCTTTGCGTGTGATGTGGGCCTTGGATTAGAAGAGGAGATAGCTGTGACAGTAAGCCAGTCAAGTAATCTGGTTCCTTGGTGTGATCTGGTTCCACAAATACCTCTGATGACACAGTGTTCAATCGGCATTGGATCTATTGCTTAGAATCCATTTTTTTACTTGCTGAGCAGTGGCGCATCATGCACTTGTTTGCTCAGCTTTGCAAGGGCTCCCGTTTGCTTTCCTGGAGCAGTTTCTGAATTTGGCGTTGCCTCATTGTCATCTAGAGAATTTGAGAGATCTGCTTCCTTGCACTTTTAATCCACCAGTTGGTCTCAGGTGGAATAATGAGTCTGACTTCTGGGTAGACCTTCTTAGTGGACCATCATCTCTGGAATCATGTCCCCTCCCGCAGAAGGTTTGGTAGAGCCTGAGTTTTCTGACCTTCAGAATGTGTTGCAAGGAATGTGTGTGCCTTCATTTTTCATTAGAGATGTGTGAGTTTAATTGGGAGAATAATACATTGGAAAGTGATTTTAGTATCTTCCCTCATCCTCAGCTATTTAAGACAAAGGGACTCCACCCCATAAGAGGCGTCCATCTATCCACTTCAGTCCTATTTAGGGATCAGGGCCTTACCTTCCACAGAATGAAAAATAAAATACAAATTAGAAGTTTACCATCCTCTGAAGCCTTTACTTTTTGCTCTCGTAAGTTTTTTAAAAGAGGTTTTACTTTCTTTTTTGGGATTTATGAGTGTTGGTCCAAACTGTTGAATTTGTCTTTTTGCTGTTTAAAATAAATACATACCTAGAGCCCTGCGTGGATACAAATTTTGTATCCGCAAAAATGAGCCATAGATACCGGCATTGACATCCACAGATGCGGGTACCTGTGGATATAAATTGGATTTTATCTGCATATTTGCAGGGTTTTAGATGCAAAATTTTTATCTGCATCCAAATCTGCAAAAATGAGCTACTAATAGCCTCATTCATATTCCCAGATGCGGTTACCCACAGATACAAAGTGGATATCTGTGGATTTGCAGGGCTTTCTAAATACCCCAGAGAAGTAAAGTTGTGCATGTATATGGCGTGACGACACTATATAGTGACTGCTCTTCACTTGTTCGCATTACATGAATTCAGAAACTTATGCCCCCTGAACATTGCATCAGGAACATCCAGAGTACAGATTTCAGAGACAAAGACCCATGAATACTAGCATTTTCAATCATTAATTAATTAATTAATCTGCAAACATCTGGAAAATAATACAGTGATAGGCAACAGCCAGCATGGATTTGTAAAGAACAAATCATGTCAAACCAATCTGATAGCTTTCTTTGATAGGATAACAAGCCCTGTGGTATATCTAGACTTTAGTAAGGCATTTGATACAGTCTCATGTGACCTTCTTATCAATAAATTAGGGAAATTCAACCTAGATGGGGTTACTATAAAGTGGGTGCATAACGGGCTGGATAAACACTCTCAGGGAGTCATTATTAACAGTTCACAGTCATGCTGGAAGGGAATAACAAGTGGGGTTCTGCTGGGGTCTGTTTTGGAATCAGTTCTGTTTAATATCTTCATTAATGATTTAGATGGTGGCATAGAGAGTACCCATATTAAGGTTACAGATGATACCAAGCTGGGAGAGGTTGCAAATGCTTTGGAGGATAGGGTCAAAATGATCTGGACAAACTAGATAAATGGATTGAGATAAATAGGATGAAGTTTAATAAAGACAAATGCAAAATGCTTCACTTAGGAAGGAACAATCCGTTTCACATATACAGAATGGGAAGCGGCTGTCTAGGAAGGAGTACTGCAGAAAGGGATCTAGGGGTCATAGTGGACCACAAGCAAAATAGGAATCAACAGGGTGATGCTGTTGCAAAAAAAGCAAACACTATTCTGGGATGCATTAACAGGAATGTTTTGAGTAAGACACGAGTAGTCATTCTTCCGCTCTACGGTGAGCTGATTAGGCCTCAGTTGGAGTATCGTGTCCAGTTCTGGGCACCACATTTCAAGAAAGGTATGGAGAAATTGGAGAAGGTCCAGAGAAGAACAACAAAAATGATTCAAGGTCTAGAAAACATGAGCTATGAGGAAAGACTGAAATAATTGGATTTGTTTAGTTTGGAAAAGAGAAGACTGAGAGGGGACATAATGGCGGTTTTCAAGTACTTAAAAGGGTATTGCAAAGAGGAGGGAGAAAAATTGTTCTCCTTGGCCTCTGATGATAGGACATGAAGCAATGGGCTTAAACTGCAGTAAGGGAGGTTTAGGTTGGACATTAAGAAAAACTTCCTAACTGTCAGGATGGTGAAACACTGGAATAAATTGCTTAGGGAGATTGTGGAATCTCCATCACTGGAGATATTTAAGAGCAGGTTAGACAGACATCTGTCAGGGATGATCTAGATGGTGCTTTGTCCTGATGTGAGGGCAGGAGATTGGACTTGATGACCTCTCGAGGTCCCTTCCGGTTCTAATAGTCTATGATTCTATAACACAAAAACAGACACGGCAAAATAGCCGTACCTACCCACATCATTTTGGATTAATAGCAGGCACACTCCTCTGGCCTGTATGCTTTTCTAAACCTGGGAGTAGTTTAAAAAACAAAAAAAAAACCAACAACCCAGAACAGAGAACATTGGGATTCCATTTTCAGCTCCCTCAGGTGACCCTAACCTACAACAATCATCCAGCCGAATGCAACGATGTTTGAAATCAAAACCAGAGTCAGCTGTGTAGCCCAGAAAGTTAATTAAAACCACTCCTGTCCTATCCATAATGCAGGATGCAAAGCCTGCAGAAGTCGTTAGGGACAGGCGCACAAAGAAGGCCACGTCATCAATATCAGTTATTGTAATAATCCACACCAAAGAGAAGTCAAACCCTGGCAATTGCAGATGAGAAGCCAAAACACACCTGCTGCTGGAACACTTTCCTCGCTCTGTATGTGGGAAAATGGTTTTGACAAAACTCTCTTTAGGCAACCAGTGCTGATTGGAAGGAACACACTCATACGTGTTCCATATCTTGGATGAGATGGAAAAACACCGTCCTGTTCATTTGTGGGTCATTAAGGCTTCATGGCACAGTCCTCCTCATTTCATTGAGGGGGAAGGGTAGTCCGTTCCAGCTCAGCGGAAAACGTTGGTTGTTTGTTGATCCTGGGCAGCTTTGCAGATGGGTTGTAGCTGTCATGTCCTGTATGTAATTTTGGGCATGTGCCCCTGTAAAAAAACAAACAAAGCAGACAGACAGATTGCCACCAGACGCAAGACCCCTCCTTTCCCTGGGTGGTCTCATAGCCAAGCTCTTCCACATCCACCTTTATCCCTCGCTTCCACCATGGATGTTTCCCAGCCAGTGAGATCCAAAGGAAGACCTTTTTCCTCCTACTCCATTGGCCAAGTCATTTCATGCCTATCTGCTAGCTGCTACCCCGTATAGCACCGTAGTTACCCAGAACCTGACTCTGTCATGGAGTAGGACAAGGAGAAAGCTGTTTACAGAATTGTAATTTGGGAAAGTAAATCAGAATCCATCTAAAGAGTGGGAGGAAAAGGGGAGGAGAAACAGGCTGTAGCTAAAGATGTCTCTGGAAGGGAGGAAATTATTCAGGAGGCTGCTTGTAATTAGAATGATAAAACTAGGTAACGGACCAACTTTCAAATGGACGCAGGCCAAATTTAGTCTGCAGTGATGTATGTTGGCCACCCCAGCTCTTGTATTCCAGTCCGATGCTCCAATCCAAAATCTACATGTGCTCTCTTGCCAAGGGAATTAATGAAAACACATGGCCCCCGTCTCTTGCCTATTGAGCGTACGCTGTACTATTTATTTGTAGTAGAACCAGCAGCTACGCTTGTGGAAAATAACATTTCCACTTTTGTCGGAAATCATGTATAAAATAACATGTTGTTATGGCTTCGGTAATTAAACAGAGAACATATTTTTTTGCCCCTCTTTGCCCCTCTTGGGCCTTAACCAAAGACTTTGTGGAGCTCTGTTCCTCAGCTTAAAGTTCTTTGTTTGGAAGGCTTCTGACCCTCACATTTGTGTATTTTAAAGAGGGAAATGGCAGACTGCATAATTTATACAGACATGGTTTTTTCTAGCCTTCACGTGTTGCTCTGTCGTCTCGTGAGGCGATAGGGTTGGAGTCGATTTGCTCAAATAGGGGTGGAAGGTGATGTAGAACGACCTTAGCAAAGTTTGGCAGTTTCGACCTATACTTGATTTCCCTTGCAGCTGTAATAGAAGTGCCAGGAATGCTAAATTCTTAATCCCAGCTCCTGGGGTGAGTTACTGAATAACCTGGAGCAAGGTGTTTTAACGCTTTTAGTTTTGCTGTGTGGAAGGAAAGGGAGTTGTGTTCTGAAGGTGGGGCTGTGATTGGATATGGCAGAGGAGAATTATGATGGTGAAAGCAAGTGTGAGGAAGCTTGTTTGGATTGTGGGACCACTGATGCAGAGAAAAATCAGTTGGGGGCCACACACAAGTGAGAAGCAAAAAAACCAAACCAAACCAAACCAAACCAAGAGACCCCTCTCCTTCAAACCCTCACTGATGTGGCCCCTGACTGAGAAGAAGAAAGTCCTTTCCCACATTCTCCTCACACACCACAGCCTATGGGGGTCCAGGCTAGTAGATTTTGTGTGCTCCAGCCCCATGGGGGTGGGGCTGGAGTGCTAGCATGGGCTGTCCAGTGCTGGTGGGGATGGGTGGGAGGGAAGCCTTGAGACTCAAGGGCTGGATCCAGGCAAACCAGGGGCCACATCCAGCCCCTGGGCCTTAGTTTCCCCACCCCCGATTTAAAGGCTCGTACGGTGTTTTGAAAAGACTAGAGTCCCGGAGCTAGACATGTCTGTTTACACACGCCGGCCTGCCCAAGGGCAATGTGTACAGGCTGCCAGTGAGGGGGACCCTGCCCAAGGTATTAGCACACGTAAGAGAGGCCTGTGAAAAGGCAGGCACAGAATGGCCGTAGCAGACTTAGCCTTGAAAGTCTCTTTCTGCTTTATTATGATTCATTCATGTAGCTGTTCCAGCACTGACGACTAAGGTTGGATTAATTTTGCATGGTGGGATGCCCCCCCCACTTTTTTTTTTTTTTTTAAATAAGAAATCCTTTTGCTACTTTTTGAAATTGGTTGCTTCGGAATTGCATTTGGTGAAACCTGTTAACTCTGCACGTACCGTGGATGGAGCTGGGTTTTTATTAACCATATGTCTACTGGGTACACAAGGGTAGCCAAAAGACAGCTCCCACTGGTGTACATGGCATAACTCCCCTGCTTTCCCCCCTCCCCCCCCATCGAGCTGACACAGAAGCACCCCCCGTGGAGCTAAGCCGTGTGGTGGATTCTCCACCCTTCTGTAGTCCCATTGTCCTTCTTAGGAGCAGTGGCTGGCTACATCCTCCCAGCAGGGATGGGGGAATCTCTAGTGAGCGGGGGGCCCTGCAGCTGGCTCCTCTGTCCTGCAGCCTCTGGAAGTGGGCAGGGAAAGGAAGGGCAGGAGCATCGGTGGTGCATGTCAAGCTTGGGTCCATTCCTGGCGTGCACCCAGCTTGCGGACGATTGCCAACTGGCACAGGTCAGAGCGGCCTTCCAGACGTGCACTGGCATAGATGGTCAGGCAGAGAATTTCGGAGCTGTAACCAGCTCCCTCCCCCGCCATAGTGCCTTTCCATCCCCTGCGTCGCCAGACTCACGCTCAGCTGGCCCGTGGTCGGCTTCTTCCATGTGTGCAGCTCAGCTGACATAACACGGTGCCTCGACTGTCGGGGTGAATCCTAGCACGGGTCCCGTATTCGAAAGCCCCATTCAGAGATCCAACCCGTGATCTGGTTTTGTGGAACACCTTGCAGCCATATGTCCTGGCACGGGAACGGTTTGAAAGGCGTGGAGGGAAGGGGGATTTGCATGTGTAAACTCAAGTCTAGTACAAACAGAGCCTGTGTTTTCCATTTCAAGCACAAGTCCCCGTGGAGTAGGACAGTGAGGTCACCTTAGAAATGGGAAGGTCCAACTGGATCACACTTCTCCTGTCTCTTGTGCTCCAGCGCAGGATGTTTCCCTTAGGTCTGTCGTTTGGGTGCTGTGGTGGTGATCAGTGCATTGCTTGCTTTCTGATTCAACCAGGGCTACTCAACTTTGGAAGCCCCAGGGGCCACAAGGATACTCACAGCATATGCCGAGGGCTGCAACTTCAGTGTGGTTGAATGCATATGCAAATATATATGCAAATAGCCTCTTTCACAGTGCCTGGCATGAATACAAAGCACTTCCCACAATGCTCTGCCACTCCCGGCACCTCCTCCTGGGGGGCTAGAAACGGCAACACCCTGTACCCGTCTGTTCCAGCCAGCCCACCCGCTTGCCTCTTTCCCACCTGAGAGACCCCTTGCCGTTGTGGAGCGTGTTCCCAATGGAGGCCATGTGCAAAGAATCCCACCCGCGGGCTGAGTGTTGAGCGTAACCCCAAACCGCCCTGCGGGCCACAAACAGACGGGCCACGGGCTGCATGCTGAGTAGCCCTGGATTAAACAGTCGCCTACAACAGCTGACACGGCGAGACGCCTTGCAGGATTGCCTGCTTTAAAAAGAGCCGTCTTTCTGAAGTGCAGCCACCCTCTCGTGCCGGACTGGTAGCTGTCACTTGAAACTTGCAGCGTCACACGCGTGTGCCTTGGCGCTTGATGCCTTGAAACATGCTGAACGTTTCTGCTGTGGCCTGCTCCAGCGACGTGAGGTTCTCGAGACGCGTGAGACCTCTGCATGTCTCACAAACGCCACAGACGTGGCAGTTGGAAAGAGACCGGGAAATGAAGGAGGAATCGCTATCAGGCAGAGAAAGAAAAACGATCCATCGCTTTCCACAGCCCTAAAAGGGCAATGTCCGTGCCAGCGTGGCAGCTGAATGTTAACAGAGCATCGGCCCGAGATCTGTGAAGCAGATTGAGTACCATTGGTGCCCGATTTGAGGTAGGGGTGTGTGACGGGGTGGACAGGCCCCGCACTAAAGGGCAGGGAGTAGCCCAGGCCCAACTGGCTGAGAAGGCCCTGCACCTGCAGCCCTGTTGGGCATGCTCCCAGCAGAGCCAGGGTATAAAAGCAGAGAGAGCCCTGCGGCGGGGGAGGCCGCAGGGGGAAGGAGTAGTCCAGGCCGTGCCGGTTCTGCAGCAGCTGAGACCGGTCTCGCTGCCCGTCTCCGACCCTGAGGCAGGGCAAGCAGCCGCCAACCCCAGGGAGGCAGGAGCGCATCTGCAATCCTGAAGGCAGCCCTGGCAAATAGTGACGCTGAGGCAAATCGACCACAGGGGAACCAGGGCACGGTAGGAAGCAGCCCAGGGCACAGGACCGATAGTGCGGCTCGGTGTGTATTGGCTGGATTCCCCGCCGAGCGGGCAGGAGCCATAGTCCCTGCCTAAAGGGCCCTGGTCTGGGACCTGGTGGAGAGGGAGGGCCCGGGTCCCCCGACCACTACTTTCCCTATCCTGGCCAATCAACCCCTGACCCAGGAGAGGCTTCTCCGGGTGGCTAGGTTTCAAAAGCAGTATTGACCCTGGTAGAGGGGCACAGACTTTGGGACTAGGCTGCTAGAGCCGTGTTTACTCCTGGTAGAGGGGGCATTGACTTTGTGGAGCAGCCAAAGGGGGGGGGGGGGACAAGCCCCTCGACAGGGTGTTAAAAAGAGGTGAATTAGGTAACCGTGTAACCACTGAAAATCTTAGTGGTTACACGCTGTGGGCTCGGCAACATAAAGCTTATACGGCAGAGCCCACGGCACAACAGCATCGCGGGGTGGCAGCTGGCTCCCTGGGAGCTGATGCATGCCAAGAGCCGTCTTTTAAGGTGGCTTCTGGCCCCGCTCCCAGGGAGCTAGCTGCTGTCCCATGCTGCAGGCTCTGAAACAGAGCCAGAAGCCCGGGGTGGCAGCTGGCTCCCTGGGAGCTGGGCCAGAAACCAATGTATAACTGTTACAGTAACCAGTAAAGTATTTCAGTGGCTATACTTTTACATCCCTAATTTAAAGATCTCATAGTGGGATTTAAGTCTGTGTGCTGACCCACTAGAAAGGAGTGACACCCATAGCACAGAAAATATATATGGGACACAAATCATCTGTGTGACGAAATTGCCTTTGTTTAATACCATGTATCAAGATTTAAGGAGAGAAGACCCAGGACTCGAACAGCAGAGTTTGAGGTGTCCATAGCTGTGAGGTAGAGCCAACATGGGAATAACAAGTGTTATTGCAGGGTAGGATTGAGGTTCCTTTGCAGAAATAGGGGGTGCGTGGATATGGCACCTCTTCCCATCCATAAAAGCTTGCCCATCAACACACACAAAATAATCTATCATGGTTTGTCCTTCTCTGATACCGTCAGCCCAAGAATCTCAAAGTGCTCTACATCCATTGCTGAATTAAGCTTCGTGATCCCTTATGAAGAAGGCAAGTTTACAGATGGGGGAAACTGAGGAATAGCACTATTAAGACACTTGCCCAAGGAGACAGAAAGTCTGTGGCCAAAGAATTCTGAGTTCCTTTTGTTTTTCCAGAAGACCATTTTTCTTCTATGGCATTTTGCTATCTGGGCACTCATAAATGCTACACATGCCTTTGTTATTTTCTAAATGGGAAACACAAGCCGCATGAAGTTTTAAGGTGCCTACAGAGTCGCTTTAACTTTGCCAAACAGGTATTGGAAGAGAAATAATGGAGTCACGCTTTGGGCCTTCTGAATTTCACAGTGCCCCTGGGAAAAGCGTTGTCATTGCTTACGCTGGATACTGCCCAGAACATAAGAGGTCACTTCTTCCAATTTCTACAAATTGTTGCTAATTATTCTATAACCATTTTTCTTAAACAGAGCTCATCAATCAGCATTCTAACCTTTTGCATACAGCAGATCTCTACTTGATAGTATCCTTTGTTCCTAATTAGGTGCTTGCTGACAGATAGCCGCGCTGATAACGATAAGAAGGAAGCTTGCTGGTTAGTTCCAGTTTTTCTTTAACTGTCTCTTGATTTCCTTTTTTCTTCTAGAGGAATCGCCATTAGACTTTTGGCCTCCCTTTGTCAAACTTTTTATGAACTAGGAAGTAATGAAAAACTCAATATCTAGCAATTAATTTTGGTGGCACAGAAAATTATCTGTGTGTGTATCATCAATGAGGTAAACAGGATGAAGTTTAATACGGACAAATGAAAAGTACTCCAGTTAGGAAACAACATTTGTTTCACACACATAGAAATGGGAAGTGATTGTCTAGGAAGGAGTACTGCAGAAAGGGCTGTAGGGGTCATAGTGGACCACAAGCTAAATATGAGTCAGCACTGTGACACTGTTGCAAAAAAAGCAAACATGATTCTGGGATGCATTAGCAGGAGTGTTGTGAGCAAGACACAAGAAGTCATTCTTCTGCATTACTCTGCGCTGATTAGGCCTCAGTTGGAGTATCGTGTCCAGTTCTGGGCACCACATTTCAAGAAAGACGTGGAGAAATTGGAGAAGATCCAGAGAAGAGCAACAAAAATGATTCAAGGTCTAGAAAACGTGAGCTATGAGGGAAGACTGAAAGAATTGGGCTTGTTTAGTTTAGAAAAGAGAAGACTGAGAGGGGACATGATAGCGGTTTTCAGGTATCTAAAAGGGTGTCACAGGGAGGAGGGGGAAAAATTGTTCTCCTTGGCCTCTGAGGATAGGACAAGAAGTAATGGGCTTAAACTGCAGCAAGGGAGCTGTAAGTTGGACATTAGGAAAAACTTCCTAACAGTCAGGGTGGTTAAACACTGGAATAAATTGCCTAGGGAGATTGTGGAATCTCCATCACTGGAGATATTTAAGAGCAGGTTAGAGAGACACATGTCAGGGATGATCTAGACCATGGTTGGTCCTGCCATGAGGGCAGGGGACTGGATTCGATGACCTCTTGAGGTCCCTTCCAGTTCTAGTACTCTACGATCACTAGTGTCTTGGGATAGGTTATATGCTAAGCCACTCTGTGCTGATGGGGGCTTAGCTATTTCTAGGATTTACAGAAGAGAGGAGACAGACCTCCAATCCAAAGCATCTTTTTGAAGTTATAAATTAAGCGGAACTGGAGCAGAGTGAAAATAAGGAAGAGGAGAATTTGGAATACATTTCTGGGGATGGTGCTATACAAGACGTAAATGGGAGGACTACAGCTTCCTCAGTCATGGGATGCTTTTCCAGGAAGAAATGAGTTCCATCTGACCAAGAACTAGCCAGCCTAGTAAGGAAAGTTTTAACCTAGGTTCAAAGAGGGTGGGTGACAACATTCCTCCAGTAAGCACGTAAGAGGAGACCTTAACAGCTGGGGGATAGGAGGATGGAAAATCGCAGTAGGACCATAGGAGCAACACATTGGAAATCAATGGTGGAATATGCTGAACATATTAAATGTCTGTATACAAACACAAGACATATTGGAAATAAACAGGAAGATCTGGAAACATTAGTACAGAAGCTAAATTATGACCTAGTTGGTGTGTCAGAGACTTGGTAAGTGAAATCTCATGACCAGAGTCTTGAGAGAGAGGGGTATTACGTGTTTAGGCAGGAAAATAAGGGAGGAGGTGTCACAATACCCATCAAACATTCCTATAGTTCGGAAGGAGGTGGGAGGCAGACCAGTTGAAAGTCTCTTGGTAAACATAAAAGGGGGGGAGGAGAGTAGGAGTGATGTCATGGGAGGGTTCTACTCTAGATCACCAAATCAGGAAGAAGAGTTGGATGAGGCATTTCTAGGGCTCATAACAGGAATGTCCAAAACACAGGAGCAGCAGCAATGGATGGAGAATTTTGACCATCCTGAGATCTGGGGGAAAGATAATACAGCACAACACAAAATCTCCCATAAGTTCTGGAAATGTATTGGGGGGGGGGAGGTCAACATTTTGTTTCAGAATGCACAGGAAATAACTAGAGCAGTAGCTGTTTTAGACTTGATCTTGACCAACAGGGAGGAATTGGTTGTGTTTGAAGATGGAGAGCAGTTAGGAGAAAGGGATCCTTAAATGTTGGAATTCATTATTCGAAGGAAAGGAAGGGGCAGGAAGACCGAAATGAGGACAATGGCTTTCAAAAAAGCATACTTCAACAAATTCAAGAGAAATGGTAGGCAAGGTCCCATAGGAAGAAAATCTAAGAGAAAAAGTTCTTCAGGAAAGTTTGCAAATTCTCCATAGTTCAATATTAAGGGCACAACTGCAAACTATCCTGATGCAAAGGAAAGATAGGACGAATAAGAAGAAGCCAATATGGCTCCTCAGGAGATCTTTAATGACCTGAACATCAAAACAGAATCCCACAAAAACACATGGGATGAAATGCTAAAGAGGAGTACAAAAGAATAACTCCAGCATATAGGGAAAAATCATTACGACTAAGGCACAGAATGAGTTACCAAGGGCCATAAAAGGCAACAAGAAGTTCTTTAAATATGGTAGAAGCAAGAGAAGGATGAAGGCAAGTGTGGTTTTAGAAGCAGAAGAACTTAATAGTTGATGAGATGAAGAAGGCTGAAGGGCTTATGATGCCTATTTTGATTCAGTTTTCATTAAATGCTCAACACAATTAATATTGATGAGGGGGAAAACAGGGAAAGATCAGGTTTAAGAATATGTAGATAAATTAGCTACAGGTAGTCCCTGACTTACAAATGGGTTATGTTCCGAACACCTGGTCGTAAGTCAATTTGTTCGGAAGTTGGAATACATGCTTTTAAATGTGGCTGTGCTGTTCGTAAGCACGGATTGTGCGTTCGTAACTCGGGGACTGGCTGTAATGGGCTTCATAGGAGGTTGGTCGTAAGTACAAACGGTCGTAAGTCGATGCGTTCGTAACTCGGGGACCGGCTGTATATGCAAGTTGGCAGTGTCCAATGAAATACATCAGAATGTACTTAAGGAACTAGCTGAAACAATTTTGGAACTATTAGCAATTATCTTTTAGAGCTCGTGGCAAATGGGTGTGGTAGCAGAGGATTGGAGAAGGGCAAGCATACTCTTTATATTTAAAGATGGGAACAAAGGGGGCCCAGGGGATTATGGATCAGCCTTAGTAACTTCAACACTGGGAAATATATTGGAACAAACGCTTAAACAAATGGTTTGTAAGCACGTAAAGAATAAGAGTGGTTATCAGAAATAGCCAGCGTTGATTTGTCATGCCAAACCAACCTAATTTCCTCCTTTCACAGTGTTGGTGGTGTAGTGACAGGAGGAGAAGTAATATATGTGATAAATCTTGATTTTAGTGAGGCTTTTGACACAGATGCACATGACACTCACTCTCATAAGCAAATTAGGGAAATGTGGCCTACATGAAATTACTATCCGGTGGGTGCACAACTGATTGAAAGACCATAATCAAAGAGTAGTTAGCAATGGCTCGCTATCAGCTGGCAGGATGTAGCTAATGGGGTCCTACAGGGATGAATCCTGGCTCTAGTTCTATTCAGTATTTTCATTTACAACTTAAGATATTGGAAAGGAGAGCGTGTTTCTACATTTTCAGGTGACACCAAGTTGAGAGCTCTCTGGTGGCTAGGACTAGAATTCAAAATGACCTCCACAAATTGACAATATGAATAAATAACCTGAAAGTCAGTAAAGACCCAAGAGTAGAGTACTACACTTGGGGGGGGGGGGGGG
>JANRFK010001605.1:4629356-4640106 GCA_030068395.1 Apalone spinifera | reverse complement strand
TGGACTCGATGGCCTCTCGAGGTCCCTTCCAGTCCTAGTATTCTATGATTCTACGATTCTATGATTTGTTTAAACAACTTAATCGAAGCCAGGCAGACAATGACATTTTTGGGTGTATAAAGTACAAAAATAATAAAACGCTGTAAAATCTAAATAAAAATTCAATTTTCTCCAAATTTCTGTGGTGTTGACATACCCCCCAGATGTCTCTCGAGTACCCCTATGGTACTCGTACCACTGGTTGAGAAACACTGGGTTAGTCGACAGGGCCTTGGTTTAAAATTTGCTTTAAAAATATTTCATTAGTTTTGTTGAAGATTATAAAGTCACATCTCTAAAAAATCACCCACCCCAGTGTCCCCCATTGGGCATAGGGGCACCCAGTCAGAAGTTCTGCTTAGGGCCCCATAAACCCTCAGGATTGCCTGGTCAGGGGTTTATCCATACACAAGAGCTGGAAGCTCTGGAGCCTAGATTGTGAGCTCTTCTAAGCAGTCTCCATCTAGCACCCTTTGGAGGACTTGGCAAATCAAAAATCTGCAGGAGAGGAAGCCCAGAGAGCAAGTGCTTCCTAGGCAAGGAGCCCCGTGCCTGAGAGCCACACTTGTTTCCCATACAAATAGACATTGTTTTAAGATCACAGGGACAGCTAGAAGAAGAGTGGTACTTCGATCTCCTAAGGCTTATGCCATACAGCAGCTCAAGCCATGGGAATCCAGTTTAACTCATTCCTTGAAGGGAAGGGGGGGAACCGTAGGGTCAGTGGAAGCTTTCCAGAAGTGGAACAAAAGAGCCCACATGACCAGGAGGGATTTAAATCAAGAAATACCCGGAAAAAAGGGGCCAGATAGGAAGAGAACGCAAGGGGCAGGAGAGAGCAAGGTGACAGATGGGGAAGGGGCTCCGTGAGGTAGAGACACCACCCAACAGGAGAGCTGCCTGTCTTCCTGGACTCAGATGGTTCACCAAAGACTTTCAAAGGAAGGGTGAGATGGAAAGGTATACACATGTGTTGTTTGGTATGATCTGTACCAGGGGTGGCAGTAATTTTTAATGGGGGGGCATGCCAAGGTTTTGACAAGTGGCCAAGGGCTGCCTTTCTATGGAGGGGGTGCAGGGTCTGGGATGGAGGTTGGCTGCAGAAGGGAGCTTGGCATAGGAGACTGGGGTGCAGGAGGGAGTGTGGGGTCTGAGAAGGAATTAGAGTGAAGGAGGGGATTATGAGTTGGGGCAGGGGCTTGGGGTGCAGGATTCAGGTGGGGGTATGGGTGCAGGAGAGGATTCTGGCCTGCAAGTGGGGCTCTTGAAGGAGATGCAGATTCTGGGAGGGAGTTGTGACCTGAAGGAGGTGGAAAGAGGGGACACAGAGGATTTTGGTGGTGGCCTGGGGCAGGTGCGGGGGGGTGGGGGAAAGGGGTGGGGTGTCAGAGGCAGGCTCTGGCTGGGATGCGCTTACCTAGGTGTAGCTCCCAGCCAGCAGCCCTGCAGGAACCTGAGGCAGGTTGTCTGCTGCAGTCCCAGGCTTGTGGGTTGAGTGCATCATGTGGCTCTTCTCTGAGCATGGGTTTAAGTAACTGGGTGTTTATTGGGTCAGTAGTGGTCCAGGGCACCCATCACCGGTGGACTGAGGAACCCCTTTTCTGAGACAAAGCAGGTGGGATGTTGGTACCCAGGAAATGTGCCCGAGAGGATCCAGTATTCCCACTTGCTGAAGCTCAGAAGTTTAACATACCCCAGGGTTCCCGAGCACAAAAAATGGGCTTCCCCTCCCAGCAGTCTTAGTGGGTGGCCGGGAGAGGGTGCTAGCTAGGATCTTAGCCACCTTTATGCCTTTACAGTGGAGTGGAATCTGCTTTAACGGTTGGTAAATAAATAAAACGGTAGTGAGCAAATCTTTGCTCTGCTGTAACAACTTGGCTGTGTTTGTTATACCTGTGGCAAACAAGGCAATATTTATTTTTTGGGGTTGCTTTGTGTCAAGATAATTTATCAGGCACTTCAAAGGTGCCTCAGAAGGGAGCAAGATTGACTCCCTGTACCATCTCTGCTGCTTTACATACATTGCTACAGTTTGCTTTCCCATCGCCTGTTGTTTCATTCAAAAGTAAATGTCTCCCAAAGGAGGCTCAAATGATGAAAGGGGATGAGTGAGAAGAGTAGATGATGAGAAGATGTTTACTGTCTGTCCTGGGGCCTTATTCTGCAGAGATTTCAGTAGGTGTTTTACATTATACATTGTGAGTAGTTGCATTGCAGTCATTGCAAGATCAGGGCCTTACAGCTCTGTGTTGCTGCCCATCACTGTAGCATCTGATCATTTTCCAAAGTAGCTTGGCCAAGGGATGTTAGGTTTAGTCGATGTCTCCACTTGCAGGAAGATTGAGGCTGCGGCAGTTGATCTTCTGGCATTTGATTTAGCAGGTCTAGTAAAGACCCGCTAAATCGAGCGCTGATGGTGTCCCTGTGGATACCAGTACTCCTGCTCTTTGCGAGGAGTACAGGAAGTCAACAGAGTGTTTCTTCCATCAGCTTCCTGCTATGAGGACAATGCCGAAGCTCAGCTTAAGGAACATCGACTCCAGCTATGTTTTTACATAGCTAGAAGTGTGTACCTTCACCCAACCTTTCCCCGTAGCGTGGACCTGGCCTAAGGGTAGGGATTTTGTCTGTGGAGCTGGGAGCAAGGTGTAGTTCTCCGTGTGATTCAGATGTGGAATCGGGGTATCTTCTAGGGTGGGCTAACATTTTCCCATTTTTTAATCTAAAAACACTTCATCTGGTGTTTTCCGTCCAACCCAGCATGTATCTGTTTGCAGCAGGATAGGAGAATTCATAAATGCCACGAGTGTTATTACATGGGTATGTAAATCATTCAGTGTTGCCTCATTTATTTAGATACAGCAGGAAATCACCTCATAGGAAGTTACTGCCATTTTACAGGAAAGAAGCATGATTGGTTGAAGTGCTTGTGTGGAGCATGCGCTGTGTGTTGACACGGCAGACGTGAAAACGGGGGCTCAGATTTTACACATGGATGACTCAGCCGATAAAAAATCCCCTTTCACAGAGCATGATCCTGCACTCATCGGTATAGACATCGTGCCTGTCCTTATGCTGAATAGGATTTTATGCCACAGATAATCCCACTGAAGTCATTATGGCCACTTTGCATGAAAGGTATCACGCTTTAACCCATTACATTTAAGGGTTCCATTGACGTCCGTGGGAGCATGATCAGCTCCGTAGTAATTTTCATCATTGGTTTCTTTCACCTCATGCATCTGATGAAGTGAATTGCAAATTGTGAAAGCGTACACCATAATAAAATTGATAGTCGTTAAGGTGCCACCAGACTCCTTGTTTTTGCTGAAACAGACTAACACGGTTACCTCTGAAACCTGCCACAGTATGGTACTTATACCCAGAATGTCACTGTATCCCCGTGCTTCTAATACGTGGGTTCTATGTGTTATATCAGGGCTAGCAAATTGTGCTCATATTCTCTAATGAGTGCGTGTTTGAGAGAGAGAAAGAGATACTCTCTCAGTAGGTGCACTTCTCTGGTATAGCGCGATTTTTGATCATGCAGAATTGTCCGTTCCCTTCACCGTAAGCATTTCTTCAATCTTTGTGAAATGATCTTTTACAGCCTGCTTTTCATTGCCTTGTATTGCAGCTCGAGTGTGTCATCTAAACTACCTTTAGAATTCTGACAAGCTCTGATTAAGACTTTCTGTTTCCCGGGAAAAGCCTATTAAGTACTCCACCGTGCAATGATGCCCGCAGGCTTACATGGGTAACTAGGCCAATTATTTATCACGTTGCACAGGGTTTAATTTCTGTACATTTATCCTTTTCCCCCTCTATGTTTCTCTCTCCACTACAGCGTTTTGTCAGAAAAACGGCTGCTTTTCCGAAAAACTTGCATTACGTCCACACTGCCATCATGTTTTTTCGAAAGAAAGAACAGAGGGGTTTTTCTGACATTGATAAAACCTCTTTCTACGAGGGAGAAGCCTTTTCCCGAAAGAGCTCTTTCGCAAAAAGGCGTGTGTGGACGGGGAAGAAGGAGTTCTTTCGGAAGAAGAGGAAAGAGGAAAAAGCCCAGATGCCTTGGTGGCCCCTCCGTCCATAGTAATCACAGCTTACATGCAAGATAGCGTCCATTTGGTGTGGACGCTATCTTTCGAAAAAGCAGATCACTTTTTCGATGCACTTTTGCTGTGTGGACGTGCTCTTTCAGAAGAGGTTTTTTCAGAAGATCTCTTCCGAAAAAGCTTCTTCCGAAAGAAGCCTGCAGTCTAGACGTAGCCTCCGAGTATAGAAAAAGAAGGGAATAATCTTCCCCTTCTTGTCCAAAGGAACTGTCTCTTTGTGGCATACTTGTCAGAGCCAGCAACCACCCTTCCTGTGTGCTCCTCTTCTCTGTCAGATTCCTTGGCCACCCAAATCAAGCTTTTTGCCCTTTGACCTACCAGTTGTGCAGGAGAAACTCCTCCCTTCCTGCACTATGTACAAGAAGAAACCAGAGCTGTAGACGTTTTGCTGCGTCCAATTAGCGTGCTCCAAAGAGCTTTAGATCAGCTGTGATCCAAAGAGAATATGTTTTTTGGAATTGATAGCCATTCCAATTCCTTTGCATGGGAGACTCCTGGGGTGCAAAACCTCTGGGCTGCCAAGTATTACAGTGATCTTCAGCCACTTAACATTTGCCTTGCTCCTGTCCGGAGAGACGTGTAAAACGACCCCTGAAATTGATACGGAAATATCTGCAACTTAATGCTACCCTCTGCGAAACACTGGGAAGGTGATTCTAGTGAGCGAGTGCAGTTTAACTGCACTTAAAATATTTGATGTCTATGGCATCTGCCTTGCTCTGGAAAAGGAATTATGCACTTCACCTCCTATTCTATCTTATAGCGTAAGCTGTTAATTAAATTATTTGTAGAACAGGGATTTAAAATCCCGTTTAATTGGTTAACTGTGCTGTTAAACGCTGTACTGTGGCAGGGGTGGAGAGGATTCTCCAGCCCAGGGGGATAGTTGGGCAAGGGGGCTCTGCCAGCCTCATGCAGGCTGGAATCCAGTAACCTACGGGTGGGGGGAGGGGGAGTGCTCCCAGGTACCAGTTAACCATTATCCCATAAGCATCACCCATTAAAGATGATGCTTACTGGGTAACCGGTTAACCAGTTACCCGTTTAGATCCCTATTGCAGACTAGTAGTACACGCCCGTGCTTTGAATATCAAATGATGTTTTGGCCAGAACATATGAAAAGTATGTGAACATTGTATCTTTGTCTTTGAATATTAATGAATTCATTTGTTTAGCGAATTTTCATGCAGTAGAGATATGATAAGCCTGTTCTTACTTAGTGAATCAAATGTCAGAATCGTTACCTAGGAAATAATACACACAAAGCAGTTTAATTAACAAACTAGGCTCCATGAATGGTATTTGATTGTTTTACAACTTTTTTTTATGCTTTTCACTAAGATATTCGTACGGGAAAAAACATAACAGATGTCTGCAGTTTTCAGTAATGTTATATGGGTATGCATACAGACTTTCAATCTCTCATTGAGCAGTTTTACATTCATTTGGCTTAATTCACTCCAAAAGGTGCTAGTTCCATACAGGGGAACGAACAAACAAACCCAAAAAACATAACAAAAAACCATTTCTCTACAGCATTTCACAGCAATGATGAATTCCTTCTTTTTACTATTAGAAATTCAAGATTTAACCTTTTGCAACAGATCATGTGATTACATTCCAGGGGGTGTGTGTGTGTGTGTGTGTGTGTGTGTGAGTGTGTAGTTTTCTTTGTAACTAGCATGCTGTGTCTACAAAGATCTAAATAACAAGATCATTTAAAACTTCACGCTTTAATTATTCCGTTTGAATTATAATGGATCTTTCTCCCTCAATAAGATGGCAATGTTTTTGTAATGCTGTATAAGTAATATAGAGTACAGATATTTTTCTCCCTGCAGTATTAACTGGAAGCATTCCACTTATTTTTTTGTGTGTATGTGTAGTTTTTTTGCTTGGCAAGTAGCATGTTACTTGTAACAAACTCTCATAACTTCCTGATGCCCATAAAGAACAAAGAATGTGGCATTATGATTATGCATGAATGAGTTAATAGTAGTCTGTGCTGTGTTGTTTTGCTCCAAAGTTGTGTGCGCAAAACTGACCTTTAATCAAGGAATATAAATCATGGTCCAGTACTATTATTTGCAAAATCCTATAGGCTTGCAAATGCACAAAAGAGGCCTTTCTCTCTTATTAATTTAATGTATAGGTTAGAGTTTCAAATCAGTAGCGAGCAAACATTACATTTCCTGGACAGTCTAAAAACAGTGATATGTAATTATCAACTATACTTACAAAATGCTGGGGACTAATTTAGCTATAACCACTCAAGAGAGAGAGATCGTGGCGTCATTGTGGATAGTTCTCTGAAAACATCCATTCAGTGTGCAGCGGGCAGTCAGAAAAGCAAACAGTTTGTTAGGAATCATTAAAAAAGGGGTAGAGAATAAGAGAGAGAATATCTTATTGCCTTTATATAAATCCATGGTATGCCCATATCTTGAATACTGCGTACAGATGTGATCACCTCATCTCAAAAAGAGATATATTAGCATTGGAAAAGGTTCAGAAAAGGGCAACAAAAATGATTAGGGGTTTGGAACGGGCACCATATGAAGAGAGATGAAAAAGACTGAAACTTTTCAGCTTAGAAAAGAGGAAACTAAGGGGAGTTATGGTAGTGGCCTATAAAGTCATGACAGGTATGGAGAAAGTAAATAATGAAAAGTTATTTACTTGTTCCCACAACATAAGAACTAAGGGTCACCAAATGAAATCAATAGGTATCGGGTTTAAAACAAACAAAAGGAAGTTTTTCTTCACACAGCGCATAGTCAACTTGTGGAACTCCTTGCCAGAGGATGTTGTGAAGATCAGGACTTTAAGGCTTTGTCTACACTACATGTTTGCTGGAAGAGGCAATGCAAATGAAGCACGGCTTAGCATTTTCTTGCACTTCATTTGCATAATCTATTCTGAGCCGTTTTTGCGCAAGAACAAACAGTGTGGCTGTGGCCTTTGTGGAAGATCGTTATGCAAAAACAGTTCGGAATAGGTTATGCAAACGAAGCGCGAGAAAATGCTAATTCACGCTTCATTTGCAGTGCCTCTTCCGGCAAAACGTGTAGTGTAGACAAAGACTAACAGAGTTTAAAAAAAAGAGCTAGACACATTCATGGAGGACAGGTCCATCAATGGCTATTAGCCAGGGTGTGTAGGAATGCTCTGTTTGTCAGAGGCTGGAAATGGATGACAGGGGAGGGAATCACTTGATGATTCCCTGTTGTGTCCTGTTGTGGGGCACCTGGCATTGGCCACTTTCGGCAGACAGGACGCTGGGCTAGATGGACCTTTGGTCTGACCCAGTGTGGCCGTTCTTATGTTCTAATTAGAAGCTTTAAAAATTATATCAATATAAGAGAATAGATTAAAATGTGCTTATTTTTTCATATATTATATTATACAAATATCTGAGAGGACAACTCAAGACAATTTAATCCTTTCAACCCGCAAAACTTGACCGATAGGGAAAAATGTTACTTTTGTCTGGACACTATGAAGATTTGAAGATGCTGCCTCTATCTTTTTGTGTGTGTAGAATTATACCATCATCCTTCACATAATTCCACGTTGTAATGGAAAAAAAAAATACTGACCTCACTGTTAAAAGTGACAGCTGCTAGAATTAATACAGCTTTTCTCCTGCTTAAAAGTTAATTTTATATTTATTAGTTATAGGCCCAAGGCATAACATTCCTTTATGGAATTAGATCCACATCCAAGGTTTTCCTTCCCAAAGTTAGAAGTGTTCAGGCCCATTTCCTACATTAAACATGTCCTGATCACTAACTAAAATACCTAGAGGTAAGAGCCCAATAAAGTCAGTGGGAGTTTTCACATTACCAGGGGATGACTTGAAATGCCTTGAGAGGCGAAGAGGCTAAACATTTTAATAGCCGTGCAGTCTTTTCACATTCATTATTTTCTTAACTGCACAAGTTGTTTTTAGCACAATCTAGCACTGATGTTGGTAACGGTGGACTCTTTTCTTTGTCAATGTTATGGGAATCTGTGTGCTAAAACAGATTTTCTCTTGATCGTGTGCTTGTACCTCTTTATTAATAATTTTCTAGCATTCATGTTATTCCTTTTGCCTCTCAGCCAGGCTACCAGGGTTTTTTATTATTGCTTTTAGCATTAATTAAGACATTTGGCAAAAACTCGACTGGATTCATTGCACTAGGCAGAGACGCTACTGAATTCCAATCTGTCACGTTGGATCCATTTGAATGTAACACAAGATTTGCAGTTTCTGCACTCAATAAGCAGACTCGATCAGTGTTTCTCAACCAGTGGAACGAGTACCCTTATGGGTACTTGAGAGGAGTCTGGGGGTATGTCAACAAAACTGAAATTTGGAGAAAACGGATTTTTTTTTTAAGTTTCACAGCGCTTTATTATTTTTGTACTTTTTACACCCAAAAATTTCATCGCCCGCCCAGCTACAATTAAGTTGTTTAAACAGATGTGTTGCAATGGTAGAAAAAAAATTGCGTGTCTGAAAACTGTAGGTACTGGGAGGTACTTATAATTTTGTTTTTAAAGGTGGTACTTATATATATATATTTTTTTTTTTGAAAAAGGAGTACTTTATGAAAAAAAAAAGGTTGAAAAACACTGGAGTAGATAATCTAGGCCCAAGGGATGCACGTGGCCACTCCCCCTCCCCATATCGATATAAAATAATTGAGATTAGCCAAATTGTCCTTGCCCTGTTTCAGTTTGAATCAGGGAGGAGCATTGTTTAAAAACATAACAAAACCAAAAAAAAACACTTTGGATGGATGAATAGAGAGTAGGCTTTTCTTTTTTTATGCATTGATCTTTCTCCTTCCTAGAGAAGGATACTTGCTTACATATGGGTTCTTCTGTTGCTTTTTTTCCAGGCTCAGTGCTTGAAACGTTTGGTTTCATCTGCTGCTTGAAACAAACCAGCTTCCCCTGTTAGCAACACTTAAATAAAAAATGGCCCTGTAGCACCTGAGCCCTGATCTACACTAGGGCTTTATTTCGAACTAATCCTGCTTAGACTGAATGAATAAGCAGAGCATCCACACTGCCAAGCCCGTTATTTTGAACTCTGTATACTCCTGCTTTCCTCGGGGAATAGCGCTAATTTTGAAATAGTTATTTTGGAATATTGGTAGTGCGGATGCTCCTGTGCTGCTATGTCAAAATAACAACTCCTCAGAGTAATTTAAACTAATTACTCCCCAATGCTTCCTGGAGCTCTACGTCGAGGTAAAGTGTCTCCATTAACAGTTCCTGCTTCAGATCAATTTGAAGGCTTCCCCATAGTGTGACCATGCTAGTTCGATTTTGTTATTTTGGGAGTTAAGTCAGTTTTAGTTATCTCAAAATAGTTTCCTAGTGTAGACATGCCCTAAGAGACTAACAAAAAATATATACAGTAATTCCTCATTTAACATGATAGATGCGTTTCTGAAAATGTTCGTGCTAAGCGAAAACGTGCTACGTGGGGGTCAATTTTCCCATTAAAAGTAATGGAAAAGGTGGGGGTTGCATTTCAGGTGGTGGTGACAAATTCAGTTTTTTGTTGGTGCTCGGTCATCAACATCAACATTAGATATCAAGCAACACAAGATAACTAGCAACACAAGTCGCCGCGGTTTGTTAAAACACAAACACGTGAGTGAGCAGAGGAGCTCTGTACCACGTGTATTCATTTACTCATGCATATTGCCACTGTTTTCACCAATTTATACCGCTGCACGAAGTAGTCCGCCACTTGATTATTTTTGTGTTATTTCGGGGACGGTTGTGTTATTTGAAAAACGTTCCCTAAAAAAAAAACGTGCTATTGCGAAAATGTGTTAAGCGGGCATGTGTTAAACGAGTAATTACTGTATAATATTATAGGCTTTCGTGGGCACAACCCTCTTCTTCAGATGAGTGGAGCAAAAGACACAGAAACCCCAAATTTAAAGCAGAAAAAGAAGGGGGGGGGGGAACCCTGTCAAGTATAGTGTCTGTGCTAAATGAGGCTAATAGCGTGTGCTCTAAGTATCTGATTCTTAGCTTTTGATATAATTTGGGTGTTGAATATAATGGCCCATCCAGTTCATGTCTTTGTTCAGACCCTGGGTGATGGTGTCAGATTTGCATATGGAGGCCAGTTCCAGTCTCTCTTTGCAGATGGTTCCTGAAATCACTTTGTAAAAGAATGGCTCATCCATTAATGGGTGTCCAGGCAGGTTAAAATGTTGCCCCCCAGGTTTCTGGGTGTTGCCATTTTGAATATCTGATCTGTGTCCACTAATCCTTTGTCGTAGAGACTGTCTAGTTTGGCCAATATCCATGGCAGAGGGGCATGGGTGGCGCTTGATGGCGTATTTGTTTTGCTCAGTACTGTTTGTGATCGATTTTGTTTAGTTTTTGCCCATTGTCTCACTGTAGCTGTAGCCAGCTCATATCGAGTAGATAGAACATAAGAAGAGTTCAGCTGGTAATCAAGGGAGCCGTGTGACTGCATGGGAAAAGAGGGGTGTGGAGGGAATGAAACAATTTGTAAGCATTGTTGGTTTATTAGCTTTGCATCAGCTGTGACAGTGCTCTTAAATACTCTTTCC
>JANRFK010001605.1:4586622-4617923 GCA_030068395.1 Apalone spinifera | reverse complement strand
GAAAAGTCCCAGTCTCTTTAATCTCGCCTCATATGGGACCCGTTCCAAACCCCTCCAGCATAGGCTGTCTCTGCCCAGACCCCGGCAGCAGCTGTGTGTAGGAGCTCATTGTGGTTTGGGCCGATTCTGTGGCCTTCACCTGCTGAGAGGGGTCGCTAGGGTCACAGAGGTTAATTCCATCCGTAGGCCGGCTCCATGGCCTGTCAGCTCTGCTCTCCTCCTGAGGCCAGTGAGAAAGAGGATTCCTCCACATTTGGCCGTATGGAGCCCCTCAGTGCTGTGCTCCACTGCCGAGTTTGGGCCGTCGTTATCACCCTGGCAGGACGTGGAAGAGGCTTCCTCAGTTGATGGGTTACTCGACGGCAGGGGTCTCCAACCTGTTTAAGCACGAGATCCCTTTTTGAATTCCAGTGCAATCCAGGATCCACCTCAAAGCCAGATACCCCTGCCCTGCCTCCTTCATGCCCTTTCTCTGAGGCCCCGCCCCTGCTCACTCCATCCTCCTTCCCCCGTCCTTTCTCCCTTGCCACAGGGCAGAGGGTTGGGGTGCAGGCTCTGGTCTTGGGCTAAGGGATTTGGAGTGTGAGAGGGGCTCTGAGCAGAGCCTGGGGCAGGGAGTTGGGGTGCAGGAGCGGGTTCAGGGTACAGTCTCTGTAAGGGTGTTTGGGTTCAAGGGGCTCAAGGCCTTGGGGTTCAGGAGGGGCTTCGTGACTGGGGCAGAGGTTTGGAGCTGGCTCCAGCTGGGCCCTGCTTACCGCAGCTGGCTCCTATGTGGTGGTGCAGTGGAGCTAAGGCAGGCTCCCCCCTGCCCTGCCCCTGCCCCACTCTCAAAAGCAGCCAGCAAACTCCATCACAAGTCCTGTTGTCCCCCCATCCCTCCCATTCTGTGGTAATAGAATACAGGTGGAAGAGGGGGCACCCTGATATCAGCGCCCCCTCGTCTCCCTCCCCTGCTTTGCACCGCAAGCAGGAGGCTCCCGGAGTGGGGGGCAGCTCCCTTGAGAGGCAGCTAAAGTGCCAGCCCTTGAGAACCTCTTGGCCCAACCAGTCAGGATCACCCGTCAGAGGCTCCAAGATCTACCAGAAGATCCCGAGCGACTGGCTGGTGACCGCTGCTCTACAGAGTCTCTCGTGCGTCCGAGAGACTCGGATACCACTGCCGAGCGGTATTCCGCAAGGTGGACTCTAGAAGTTGCTTCCTCTTTCGGTGCGTTCACCCCATTGTCCTGACCACATCCCCACGTGGGTAATAACCTTCTCTGCCCCCTCCTCCCGCGGGTGCCCTGTTCCTTGCTTCTTGTCCTAACCCGTGCAGGGTCACCAGGCGATCTTGAGAGAGCTGCGGGGTCACAAAAAGCTGGTCTGGGTTTCAGTGATGGAGGAGCTCTGCGAAGTGCTTTGAGATTCACCAGGACGCACGCGACTAGTTCCACGTAATGTATTTGTCTTCGTGATTCCCGTTCATTGCATTTCTCATTCCCTGCAGAGCCGTGCCCCTCCGCCTGGGCTCGGGTTGCAGACATACACAGGGTAGCATGCTCTGGCCTCTCTAAGTAGGCTGCCGAATATGCTGTTTCTATGGATACCGGGCCCGGCTGCGCCGAAACTGGATTTAGGGTCCCACTGGGACAGATGGCCCAGTGGGTCTTTCTCCTTCCTCCTTGTTTTCAGAAATGTGTTGTTTGAGTGGAAGCTGCTGTAAAACGGCATGACCGCCATTCTGCCGCCAGACGCTGGCGCTGCCGTGTACGACCAGAGGATACATGGTGGTGGGCGAGGAGTTTTTTCTCCTGTGAAACGGTAGTGGCAGCAGCATCCTTCCCCATCCCAGTGTTCACACACTGCGGAAGGGAGAGAGCTGGTTTCCCTGCGCTCCCAGGGAACACACTCCATAGACTTAGGTTGGCACTTTCAAAGGTCTTCTAGGAGATTTGCGTGCCCAATTCCCATTTACGTCCAGTGGGAGTTGGGCACGTGAATTGACTCGGCTTCTCTGAAAATCGCAGGCCCTGATTCTGCAATTAACCGGACAAGGGCAGGCCCCTGCACCCTCCTGCATCTTCTGCCGAGGAGCCGTGCTTCGCCCATACAGAGCCATTTGGAGGACCAGTTGCATCATCCCCAGGGATCGCTTCTCGTTCCCTGGAATGCCGCCACTGGTAGCAAGAAACAGCATGATTCATGTATGCGTAGTCACCCTAGGCAGGAGGTTAGGATAAGCAATGGTATGAATACTCTGTGCAATGCAGGATGAATTTAGGGAGCCTGAAAGCAATTACCAGCACTGAAATTTGACCAGGACACGAGGATCAGCACCCTTCCTCCCGCAGAAGTTTCTTTGGGGACTTTAATCGGTTATCGGGGCTTTCCATTTACATTGCCACGATACAGTCGGTCCCTGACTTACGAACGAGTTACATACCAAACATTAGGTTGTAACTCAATCTGTTCGTAAGTCGGATTCCATTCACTTACGTACAGCTGCGCTGTTTGTAAATGCGGATTTCCTTCGTAACTCGGGGATCGGCTGTATAGGAGGTTCGTCGTAAATACGAATGGTCGTAAGTCGATGTGTTCATAACTCGGGGACCGGCTGTACTGTCATGCTCTCTGCCATGCCCCGGGGTGTTCCACATATTCACTCGCCAGCACTGTACTTTCGGACGCATCTGGGTGCTTCTTGATGGTGTTGCATCAAATGAGTCCAGCCCTGCGGAAGCTTAGCACCCCTCCTCTGTAGCTCTCCAAGCCTTTTTACAGAGGTGGGTAAACAGCATTATCCCCTGTCACAGGGTGCCTCTGGTACTGTTTTTGATCTCCTAACCACACACACAGACCAGGTTGTTACCCTTTTACGGGCGACAGCTGATGGGGACTTCCATGGGACCTTCTCTCCTCAGCCAAGGAAGCTCATCCCCCGAGTGTCCTTCCTGCCCTCCCGCTAATATCCTGTCAATCACTGGACCAGTCGCCCCATTGGCCAGTCGGTTGCCACCTGCCTGTCAGTAGGCCCCTGTAGAAACTGGTTAATTGGCTCCAGAGAAGCCTGCATGCCTGCCACATACATCCCTCCCTCATTGGTCCATTGATGACCAGGGTGCTAATGAATAGTGCCCTGTCCTGTCTCCGTTTTACACATGGGGAAACTGAGGCACGGAGTGACTCAGCCCAGCTCACGTGTTCAGTCAACCTCAGAGCCAGACACAGAAGCCAGGTGTCCAGTCTGATACCCGACGCGTGGGGCTCGCTAATGAGACCACAGCACAATATGGGATGGCTGTTTCCCATGCAATAAGCTGTGTCATCTCCTCCAACCATCTGGATATGTTGTACGCAGTTGCGTATAATGACAACTGTTCTGGCACGAGACACTCTGGCCATTTCAACCCACTCTGGGCTGTGGCTGGAAAACTGCACTATAAAAAGCATGCAGAAAGGATACACGATGGGGCTGCTTTCTTAAAGTGTCATTCTGTAAAACGGGGGCTTGGTTAAATTTCGGAACCCAAAGCGGTGTGGGACAAAAGCTAACTAACATGCGAATGTTTTGTCCACCCACGCACGCTCTGATTCTCTGCAGTCGTCTGATTGTCTGGTGAAACCTGGCTTGCAGGAGACGTGTTTGGTCCATGTTTGCAGTGATACATATTCACAATCAACCATCTAGCAGCCAGTACAACCAAACCATTGGCAACTTGGAAGTTGCCCATTTACGAGGCCCTCCAGAACTTTCTGAAGACTCATTTGAAAGTGCCAAATCTTTTGGGGATTAGCCTAATGCTCTTAAAACTGCCCTCATTCTACCCTGAGGTGAGGGATTATGCTAATGGTACAAACACCTGCTTGCCAACCTGTAAAAGGAAGTCCAGAGCCTAACTTACTCCTACAATGGGTATCCCCCACCAGTTTCCCTGTAAGCTGAGCACTTGGGCAACCACTGAGGAGAGATTCAGGTACTGGCCAGCTGATTAGCAGCATGCCCAAAGCAGGCAGCATGTGATGCTAATTGTGGTGCACATGCTTGCATGTCTCTGTGCATATAACAAACTTTATTCCACACATGGATGGAAACATTTAGAGGCAACATTGGTCCACACGGAACAATTCAGAACACCACATGCCAGATACTAGCACCTCTTACCCCTCGGGAAGGTGAGAGACAACGCATTGGTACGCCGACTTGCAGACTATGGGTCTCATTGTAAATGTGCCCGCATTGATCATTTGCTGTGAATATCTTGGAATTAGGACTGTCAGTGGATTGCAGTTAATGTCTCAGTAACTGAAAGCAAAACGAACACCTTAATTTTTGTAACTTGCTAATCACATACCTGTGGGTGGATCTGAAGCGGTGCTAGCCCACAGCTTTGGGCAGGAGGGAACCCCATGCCTTGAGCCCACTGATGTACAGAATATCCTATATTCAGTCCTAATTTGATTGTGTTAAATTTGCAAATGCATTGCAGCTCTGCTGTTTCCTTTTGTAGTCTGGTCTTGAAGATATTTTGTAAAAGGATGGCTCCTTTTAAATCTGTTACTAAGGCTACCTCTTCACTTCCTAGAAAATTGAGGCTGCGGCAGTCGATCTGCCGGTGTTTGATTGAGTGGGTCTAATAAAGGCCCACTAAATTGAGTGCTGAGGGCACTCCCGTCGATGTCGGAACTCCTGTTCCTTGTGAGGAGTAAGGGAAGTTGACAGGAAGTGAGGAATAAGGGAAGTTGCTGTGAGGACGGTGCCATAGATACGTCAACTTGAGCTACATCTTTTACGTAGCTAGAATTGCCTACCTTAAGCCAACCTTTGGATGTAGTATGGACCTGGCCTGAGGTTGTGTTCTCCAACTGGTTTTTGTATGTTATGATACTTTTGCCCACGAAAGCTGATGCCCAAATACATTTGTTAGTCTTTAAAGTGACACAGGACTCCTCGTTGTTTTGGAAGATACAGACTAACACAGCCATCCTCTGAGATGAATCGTGACTACTTTTTAAAAATCTCCTGATTAATGTGATTATTTTACTCGCTTGACAGACCTACTTGGAATTGCACCAAGACGCTTCCAACACTGTCCAATAGCTCAGTAAAATGGACTTGGTTAGTTGAAGTAGTTACTTAGTTTGAGTCAACAGGATGCCCTTGACGCTAAGAAGGCTAATGGTGCATTAGGGTGCATTAGGAGGAGCATTGTCAGCTGATCTAGAGGCATGATAATTCCACTTTATTCAGCACTGGTGATGCCACAGCTGGAGTATTGCATCTAATTCTGGGGCCCCCATTACAGAAAGGATGTGGACGCATTGGAGGAAGTCCAGCAGAGGGCAACAAAAATGTTGCGGGGACTGGAGCACATGACCTACGAGGAGAAGCTGAAGGATTGGGATTTATTTAGTCTACAGAAGAGAAGAGTGAGGCGGGATTTGATAGCAGTTTCAACTACCTGAAAGGGGTTCCAAAAAGGATGGAGAGAGACTTATTGGAGGAAGTCCAGCAGAGGGCAACAAAAATGTTGCGGGGACTGGAGCACATGACCTACGAGGAGAAGCTGAAGGATTGGGATTTATTTAGTCTACAGAAGAGAAGAGTGAGGCGGGATTTGATAGCAGATTCAACTACCTGAAAGGGGTTCCAAAAAGGATGGAGAGAGACTTTTCTTGGTGGTGGCAGATGAAAGAACAAGGAGCAGTGGTCTCAAGTTGAAATGGGGAAGGTCTAGGTTGGATATTAGGAAAAACTATTTCCCTAGGCAGGTGGGGAAGCACTGGACCGGGTTACCTAGGGAGGTGGTGGAATCTCCATGCTTAGAGGTTTTGAAATCCCGGCTTGACAAAGCCCTGGCTGGGATGATTGAGTTGGGATTGGTCCTGCTTTGGGCAGGGGGTTGGACTCAATGACTCCTGATGTCTCTTCCAGCCCTAGGATTCTATGAATGTTGCTAATTACCTCTCTTGCCAGATAAAAGATGATGAACTTGTGTATATTTCTGTACCTAAAGTGAATATACATAATCTCACCGGACTCAGTTGTACTTTACAGTGGAATAATTATACTTCATGCCAAGTGACTTTCTACTTGCATTCTTCTTCAAAATACCAATAACATTTAATACCTTATCATGTTTTCAACTTATTTCTTATGTCGGGTTGGTGGGAGTGACACTTATTTTAACATTTGTTCATTGTTCTCCCTTGGGGGGAAAAAACCCCTCCAGGATTCAGTATTACCTGTTGAAAAAACTCTCTTATAAAAGGTGTTTTGTTTCATTTACAGATTTAATGGAATATGTTAAATGTTACAGAGCTGTGTGTGTGTGTGTGTGTGTGTGCGTGTGCAAGCGCGTGCACACCACACCAGCTGTTTTTGATACAAGAGAAAATGCCCTGTTTCAAGTCAATCAAACAGAAGTTTTACAAAACAATTATGCATCGGCCCTTCTCTCCCCTCCTCCCCCCACGTTTGAATCTAATTTTATTGCTAGGGATTTGGAGGAAATTTAATACTTTATCTGTTAGGGCAAAAGAATGAAATAACTCTCCCAGCCCCGGCATTCTGTTGAGTGTATGGAGTCTATTTTCAATTCCAAGGACAGAACAGCTCGCAACTTGCCAAGTGTCAGTTTCTTCTGTACCCAAGTTTCCCCATGCTCAGCGGCTGGTTAAAACTTTTGAAGTTCAGTCAAAAATGTGCTTTAGGTTTTGGTGTGTGGCAGGAAAGATCTCTCCTTTTTAATTTTTCATTTAAAGCTGTCTTTGGTCGAAAAGCCAACAGCGACCGACATGTCATGAGTCACTAATCTTTAAAGATGTCTGGTTGAGGGCTGCAGAGGTATCTACTTTTTCAATAAGGAACCAGGGCTTATCTTTATTGAATAAAAATAATTGAGAGCTACCATGGAGCACTTAGCCATGTGGTTGTTAGATTAGCACCTAATATACAATACAATTTAGGGCTGCCATCCTGTAAGCCTTACTCATGAAAGTCATCTCGCTAGAGGCAGTGGGACTAGTGGTGTAATAACTACTTGAATATGTGAAGGTTTCCAACTTTTCTGTGTGATTTTTTTGTAGAGATATAAAAGTGTGTATTTATGCAAAGGTGTTTAGGTACATTTTTATACACATGGGCTTAAATTTGCAGCAAGGGAGGCTTAGGTTGGACATTAGGAAAAACTTCCCAACCGTCAAGGTGGTTAAACACTGGAATAAATTGCCTGGGGAGGTTGTGGACTCTCCATCACTGGAAATATTTAAGAGCAGGTTAGATAGGCATCTATCAAGGGTGACCTAGATGATGCTTGGTCCTGCTCATGCTGCAAAAGCAGCATTTGTGATTGTTCTGATGTCTGGTAGCAAACCCACTTTCGGTAAGCCAGTTTATTTCTATTCCTAGCAGAAGTTATTCTCCCCCACAATCCCTACAGGGTCAGGACAAATGCATGCACATGCAGAGCATATCCTGTCCCCATTAAGCCCTGCAGCTATAGAGATGTCTCATTGTAGATTTTGCTGGGGAAACCAGAATTGTGGCAGCCAAGTCCCCCCTCCATCCTTTTTGCAAATGTTTAGTCCTCAGTATATAGATCAAAGACAGTTCTTGCTGACAGGCATGCGTTTCACTCTTTGTTAATTATCTCAATTAAGTAAGATTAGATCATCATCAGTTTCCAAACGTGTTCCCATGTATTGCTTCCATATTTATAGTTTATATTGCTAATGCCGTTGTAAACATATTAGTGAGCAACCTTAGTTCTGTTGGCAGCTACTGGGCAACATTTTATCTCAGAACATGGTTCATGTGGTTCTTGTGATGTCTCAATGACAGGTATGGAGAAAGTGAATAAGGAAAAGTTATTTTCTTGTTTGCGTAACACAAGAACTAGGGGTCACCAAGTAAAATGAATAGGTAGCAGCTTTAAAACACACAAAAGGAAGTTTTTCTGCATACAACGCATAGTCAACCTGTGGAACTCCTTGCCAGAGGATGTGGTGAAGACCAGGACTTCAACAGGATTCCAAAAAGAGCTGGATAAATTCATGGAGGATAGGGTCCATCGATGGCTATTGACCAGGATGGGCAGGGATGGTGTCCCTAGCCTGTTTGTCAGAGGCTGGATATGGGTGACGGGGTGGGATCACTTGATGATTCCCTGTTCTGTTCATGCCCTCTGGGGCACCTGGCATTGGCCACTGTTGGCAGACAGGATACTGAACTAGAAGGACCTTTGGTCTGACCCAGTCTGGCCCTTCTTAGGTTGGCAAGATTGTTCCTGGGTGCTAACGCTGCTGGGTGATATGGGTGGCTTTGGATGCTTAGTAGCACGCTTCGCACTCAGAAATGCCCATTGTTTTTGTAAAATAAAATTGTGCTGTCGATAGGGAGAACTAGTGCCCCCTGGGTTATTTTGTGGGAGGGTGAAGGTGGGTGGAAGAATGATCACATTATTTCATGTGGACATGGTTAACTGAGCATGCATAGGCTTGTTTTTTTTCTCTTTTTCCCTTGGGGTGAGGCTTTTCTTTTTGCCGTGTTTTTTTCTGCACCCTAAATTTTTATTAGCGTGTTTCACATTTGCATGGGTTGTACTCAATTCACATTTAAAGGTCCCTGATTTCCTATTGACGCGATCAGAGTAAATTTTGGATTTTGTGGCTTTGGGGAAGCTTGCGCTAGACCGGCGATGGCATGGTCATTAGAATGTAAATCTGTCCCTATTGCTGGATATAAACAATTGAGTTTTCCCTTTGCAGATCTGCTGAAATGCAGCTTTGTTTATTTCTCTCTTCCCACCCAGCCACGCTAGTTATCTAGTACACGGCAGTGAAAAATCCAGCTTTAAAATGACATACCGATCCTTCCCGTTTGAAGTAGCCCCTTTGTTGCAATTTTCTAGGGGGTTTTCTTAGACGGCAGTTAGCTGTGTTGCTTTGATTAGAAGTGGACGGTAGTTACTAGGGCTCTCAAAGGCAAAACCAAGCGTTTTCCAAGCAAGCACCCTTTTGGAAGCTCCTAGGTTTGCTGTGCTTTAGGGAAAGCTGTTGTAAAGTCATTAAAGGTGTCACGCCCGTTATCTGCTTTTTGCCTTTTTTCTTCTTTTAAAAAGAAGCTACAAATAAGCCAGTGTCACAAGATCCTTTTTGTAATTGAGGACCCTAAATGAATTAGCTATGGTGAATGTTCTGCGTGGCTTTCTTTGCTGGGAAGAAAGTTCCTTTTGTCCGTCGCGGCCTGAGGCCTTCCGAGCAGAATCTGCGCATGAAATACCTGAGGTAACACTCAGGGTCTTTTACGCCATCTCCAGTTTCCAGACCGTCTTCTCCCCATCCCTTCTTCTTTGGATGGAAGGGCTTCCCAGTACTGCTCATCAGGGATGTTTCGTCGCAGTCAATGCTGGTCAGGTCAACAGTCGCGTTTGTTTTTTGGTCATTTGTCCGTTCAAAGAAAGACAGGGCAATTAATAGAAAAAGATACAGCTGGGTGTAGCTTAGGGGTGAAAATCTGGAAACAGAGGGCTCGTATCCCATAGCTGCCCTTGTAGATTTGTATGAACTAGGGATGTTAAAGTACATGTAGTTAATTAATTGAGCAGTTACATGGTTACACGTGGGGGGCAGGCGGCTCCGCGGGATCCGGCATGCATGGGGAGCCGGCTTCAAAGCCAGCTCCCCACACGCACCGGCTCCTGCCTGCCCCCTGCATTACTGCCTCTGAAACAGTTACGCATTCACATCCCTAGTATTAACCTAGTTTCATGTCTGTGGGCAGAATTCTGCCTGCTGGGACGGAGGCTCAACTTCTGCCCACAGTTGAGGGCAGAATTTTCACCTTATTGCTGTGATCAAGTACTGACAAATATCCATTTGTTTGATCTTCCAGCCACGCCCCTCGAATGCTGCTCTCAGAACCGCGTGGGACAATGTGTATTTGGAAATTAGTGATGGGGCCAAGCGGCCGTCCTGGCTCAGGGTCCCACTTTGCTAACACATAGTGCCAGGCATTCTTTTCTCCAAAGAGAAAGGACTAGACGGATTGAAGGTGGGGAGGGGAAGTGGTGATATTGGGGGAGTTAAGTCCTCCTACCGGAATGATGATGTGTAGTAACACGACAATTAAGTGGCTGCTTCGAACAAGTTTTGTGGCTCTTCGTGAACACATCCATAGCTGTGAAACATGAAGTTCGTACATTTCTGCTGAGAGTATTTCACTGCAAAAACAGGTTGGGTAGGTATTGGCCCGATAAGTGGGTTGCGGGATGATAATTTTCTTCATTATGTTCTCTTTTGAAGGGAATCCGAGAGATCCATTTCACCATCAACTTGTGAAAGAACGGCAGACATTTAGACGTGTCTTAATTCATCTTTGTTTTAGTACTACTACTAAATAATTCACCATGCATGACTACTGTTATGCTCTCTCTTCCCTTGGGGGATAAACTACTTGTGTTGGTATTAAGAATGCTGGTATATGAATGTAAAGTGCTTCACAGAATTGAAGGGAAAGCATGCTAGATTAGTCTAAGTCAGTCTTTTAAATGCTATAGAGAATTCTGTCCACAAGGCATACTATAGTGACTGGAGCCTTTATAAGTACTTCTAATAATAATTGCAAGACATAGCGATATTTCAGAGTCACATGCACATTCCAAACTCATAGGGAGGGGGCCAAATTTTAGCCAAGGACTTTTTTTGTGTGTGTGTGCAAATCCATTGTGTGCGGTAGCATTTAGAAAACGTGTGTGTGGAACTCGGGTTGGCAGCTCCCCATCTCCATCTGAAAACCGGAGATCGCTGGAAGACAAAGAAAGAGGTCGACCCGAATCTGAAACCTAGTTCAGAATGGGACGTTTATGTCAGTGAGTTAACCTACCAGCTGTTTCCACAAGCTGCCATTGCGCACTCAAGCCAAAGAGGGGGAATGAGAAATTGAACGAGACTGTATCAGAGACCAGAATGTGTCTCTTCTGCATGTCACACATCAATAAGTGAGCGTTTATTTATGTTCCCCATGAACGGCGGCTCAGATATTTCAAAGTAGGGTTTTGTGTATCCCCTTCTCGCTGGGTTCAACTTCCTCTTGGGTTTTGAAACTGAGCTAAAAGTAACACCTCAAATGTGGGTGAAGAACAACCAAGGCCCTCAGCAGTTGTTAGTTGGGGAACGCAGGGCAACCCTGGGCCGAATCCTGAGAGGTGCTAATCAACTGCGGCTTCCATTGTCTTCTGCTCAGCTCTTCACAGGACTGGGTCCATTCCTCCTGGTGGGTCCAGGCTGTTAGAAAAAGATTTTGCTACTCTGAGTCTCTCTCCCCGTTTCGAAAATCGTGGTTAATTTAAAGAGAACTAAATCCACTGAATAGCAGGTCACCCTCAGTCAACACAACTCGTACACTCTGGGAACCTGATAATAATGCGTTCCAGTTGTAAACTCCACCACCCTTTTTAATACTTTTGGGGCCTTTTCAGCTAAATCTGCTCAGCGTGAGTATAATCTTATTTTACTGTTCAGTGCAATGTTGTTGCAAGCAGACTAGGCTAATTAAACTCCACAGTCGCTTGTGCCCTGACACTTTTGATTGAGTAACTGTAGTAATTCATGTTGAAATAGAACAGTCAACCCAGCGAGAGCTGACATTGGAGACATATTTCATACAGCCATAATGAGGCTAAATTCTCAGGTATGCGTACTCTTCCCCAGCTCTCCCCAATATGGCTGCAGCTTAGTGTTTACTCAAGGAAATTAAAGCCAGCAATGTGCACGCTGGGTTTTTTTATTTGTTTTTTTGTGTCTTGACAGAAACAACACACAACACCCTGCCTCGCTGTGAAAGTTTGTGCATGGTTGATTTCAGTGAATGGATTAAAAGAGCAAATCTCCCCACCCCGATCCAAATCCTGCATCAGAAATCAGAGGGGAAACATTTCTATCCTGTGAGTTAGGCCTCTGTGAACCCCATTTAAATGGTAATGTCTGGAGGTGTGCTGTTGCTTAAAATAATTGGCTGAGGGTCAGTGGTTGCCCTTAGATATTTGGGGATACGACTTTGAGAATCGTTTCGACCCAGGTTGAAGAGCCAGTCAAGGTTGTGAACGTTAATTTTATAGCAGTTGGTGCCAAGTGAGCAGCAGACCGTTTTGTAGTTATGGTTTATTTGTTTTGTCTACCGACAGTTTTATTATGATTATGGATTATTATGATTTGTGCTTTAGATTTTGTGAGGGTTGACCTGACTAGCAATCAAAGCTGTGTTCAGATAGAGGAGGTGGAAGGGAGGGAATTCATGAACTCACGTGCAATGTTCCTGCTACTCTTTTTCACCCGTGTGCGGAATAATTTTACATGCACCAAAGTATGTTCAAATGTGCCCCACCAGTACAAACAAGCACCTAGCTGTGGGCCTTCTGCTAATCAGCTGGGTGGCATTTGGATCTCTCCTGAGCGGTTGCACAAGCACACAGCTTATAGGAACACTGGTCATGTGGAAACTACCCTATTCAAAAGCAAGTCAGGAAAAGAGCCAGAATTAGCTTAGATTCCCTGATTGCTTTTATTCTATTATCAGTCTTGAGTTTGACTTCCAAGATACAGCAGAGCTCACTTAAAATTAATTTAAAATCAGAACAGGGAAGTTTAAATTATTCCCTAACATGTTGCCCCTTATAGGCAAAAACCCTTTCCAGGTGCTCTCTTTGTTTAAGTACTCATGTGGCAATGCGTGTGCTACCCATGCATAGACAATGTGACCACACGTGAAAAATGTGTGTAGCACTGGGGTCACAGATAGATAGGATCTAGAAGAGTATGGAGGATAAACTGTCAGATATGAGCTTCATCAAACAGATCTCAATGTGTAATTTTTTTTTTTTTGCATTGCAGTTTTGTGAGTCCTCTTCTAATCCGTACCTCCTAGCGACTGATAAAGTTCGGGGTTTGGCCATTTGCACTGTGGCCTCTGATCATTCAAATCTTCTAAATCATCACATGAACTGCAGTGTTCCATATTTTTATTCTGTCCATAGATGCCCCTTTAAAAAGAAAGGCAGTTGTAGCAAAATCTGCTTAGACGCAAGTGTTGAGGAAGTGCAATTCTGCAGTTTTAAAAAATCATTGCTTTGCTGTTTTCACGCTGATCATTCCGGAAGGATCCAACTTTATATCTGAGCATGTCACTAGCCCTCACTGGAGAGTTGTGCTCACTTAGGATTGCCAGGTGTCCGGTTTTGAACCGGGCAGTCCAGTAAATGAGCTTTCTGTTCGGGGAGCAAATTGAGAAAATATAAACGAGAAAACATAAATGTCCGGTATTTTCTAAATAAGATGTAATATAGATTGTGGTGTCATGTCAAGCGTGTCCGGTATTTTTGTTGAAACCATCTGGCAACCCTATGCTCACCACAAAGCTTGAAAACCTTAATCAGAAGCTGACGTTACATTTGCGCTTGCTCAGCGGGAAATCCACAAAGATGCCAGCAGACCCTTGTTGGAGACCTTTTGTACCATCCTTCCTGCCTAACCTGACTAAGCAAGTAGTTAATACATCTTGGCAGAAACAGTGCTGCTTGGAACCATTCCAAAACAGTGTATAAAACAGTATAGCACTTATCAGTGTATAATTGATCTAACCAGAGCTCTGATAAAAGAAACAGCAATGTGAATGTAGCAAAGCTATCCATTAAGCTGCAGAAAACGCCTAGAGAGTCCAACTAAATCATGGGTCAGCCCTGACAAAACTTCCCTGGATTATAGTGAAACCACACTCTGCGCTCTGTGCAATAGTCTCTATTCTGGCTAGAAATATGGCAACTTGCGTTTTCAGCAGCGTGACTTCAGTGGGGGCTTTCTCAAAATAATTTTCTGCGGTTCTGGAGAATCCCTGGCGCTTTGCAGTTTAAATAAAAGCCAGACCTCCAATGAAAGTTTGTAAATCTCAAGCAACCCACGCTGACGGTTTCTTCAGCACAGCACGACCCTTTTTCCAAAAGCAAACGAGAAGCATCCTTCTCAATGAAAGATTCTGGGCTAGTAAAACTCCCAGCCTTGAAATGCAACTGTAATTACTTCTCCGGTTACCCGAACATTTCCTCCGCCCACAGGGAAAAGTTGGTGGCTCGAGGTATCGGCTGGAATTCTGAGATTGTGAACATTCTGCTCGTAAGAGGGTCTTTACATTTTGTTAATGAGATGCCACATAATTTCCTGTAGAACTCTTCCTGGCTAGGGGAGCAAAGAGTTGAGGTATGTGTTAGGAAAGACTCATTCAACAATAGTTTTTCAGTGTATTCAGAGAAGAGCATCGTTGTTTTAAGATGCTGATTTTGGCCCTGAAAAGCCCTGGCTTTATTGGGTGTCTGCTGTTGGAGAGATCACTTCTCACCCAGTGGTAGCCAAGATGGTAGTCAACCCAGATACTCGAGCTAGCTCTCCCCTGGCTGGAAAGGGAGAATGCTAATGGCGGGGGACTGTCTCTGTGAGGGGGCTGGAATTCGCTTCCTTGCTGAGCCCTCTCATTGGCTTTTCCGAGGCAGCTGCGATGGAGGGAGGAAAGTTGGGTCAGAATTGGATGGTGCTGGTGGAAGCAGACTCTGCTTTGGGTCTGGGAAGGTCTCTCCCTCAGAGCTCATTTGGCACCTTTTTAAGTGCTGCATTTTAAAATAACGAGGAGTCTGTGGCAGCTTAGAGACTCACAGATTTCTTAGGGCATCAGCTTTCGTGGGTAAAACCTACTTCCTCAGATGGATCAGAGTGGAGTTCGGTAAAACCCACTTCCTCAGATGAATCGGAGTGGAGTTTACAGAGGCAGGGGTATATGTATAAAGACAACAAAAGAAATCAGGTACTTGTGTAAACGAGGCTAATTTAAGCAGGAAGCACGTGGCTCCTTCACAGCCATTGATGCGGCTATCAGGAGATGGGAAATTGCCTTTGTAATGCTTAAACCAGTTGAGATCCTAATTCAGCCCTAAGATGAGAGTGTTGAATTTGCAAATGAACTCCAGTTCCGCTGTCTCCCTCTGTAATCGGGGGATAAAATTCTTTTGTAGAAGGAAGGCTACTTTTAAATCCATTATTGAATGTCCAGGGAGCTCAAAATGTTCCCTTACAGGGGTTTACATGTGTTGCCTTTCCTGATGTCTAATTTGGGTCCGTTTATCCTTTGGCGCAGATTGTCTGATTCATCCAATAGCTATGGCAGAGGGGCATTGCCAGCGCTTGATGGCATATGTCACATTCGTGGATGTGCTGTGGTCTGAGCCTCTGATGTGGCCGGTTATGTGGTCAGATCCTGGGATGGTGTCGCTTGGATAGAAGAGTGGACAAGGTGGGCACTGGGGTTTGTTGCCGGGGGAGGTTCCAGAGTGAGTGTTTCTGTGGTGTGTGGCTGCGGGTGAGTGTTTGCTCATTGAAAAGGTAAAATGCCTGTCCCTAAGGAGACATGGTGGCTGAGTAGACAGGGGGCTGGACTGGGAGAGCTGCTGCTGCATGATCCCGGGCAAATCACTTCACCCCTCTGCCTCCCTTCTCACCCTTTTCTATATAGACTGGGGTGGGCAATAAGCCCTTCTTGAGCTGGACCTGGTTCACCCGGGTTAGCCCCAGCAGGCCCCCCAAACACTTCATTCCCCTGCACCTCTGCAGGTGTGGCCACGTGCAGCTCCCATTGGCCAGGGTTCGCCATTCCCAGCCAATGGAAGCTGCAAGAAGCACCGTGGGCTTGAGCCATCACTTCCCGCAGCTCCCATTGGCCAGGAACAGCAAACCCCAGCCAATGGGAGCTGTGAGTGGCCGTACGTATAGACGTGCGGGAAATAAAACATCTGGCGGCCTGCCATAAGCTAACCTGGGCAAACCACATCTGGCCCACGGGCTGTTTATTGCCCATCTCTGATTTAGACTATGAGCAGGGGAAGGCAGCGTCTGCCTGTTGCCGTGTGTTTGTAGCGTGATGGGGAACTGATCTTGAGTGAACACTATTAGAATACAAATAATGAGCAACTTCATAAAGCACCGGAGAGGGTACAGTGGGATGAATCAATAAATGTAGCTGATATATAAGAGGCTTGGAACTGATGAACTTGGATGTGACAACTGTACTTTCCCAGCAATATCGAATGCTAGCTGAGTGAGGAATCTAGCCCAGTTGTACTCAATTACTCTTCCTCCCAATGTATTATCATGGTCTTCTCTCCTTTGGCCTGCGCGCCGAACGGTCAGCAACGCTCTTCATTCATGCGCTGACACATTTTCCACAAGAGTTTCAAGATGGATGAAAGAACCACCGTGCAAACGAAGGCAGCGTGCCGCTGGAAATGACTTTCACTCATTGTAGTCCAGAAGCGAGCACGGTGCTAGTTCACTTTCCTGTTGTTCATCTTCCCAAGTAACCTGATCTTCAAAATCTCTACTGTATCCTGCTGGACTGAATCCGGTAGCAGAAAAATGACTTAATTTAGGCCTCAAGGGATTTCATCACTAGTAATAAACTGCTAGCGGAATCAGTGAGTATGTTGCGTTGGCATTCACCATGAAAACAGCGTTGTGCCATTTGTCTTCAGAAAGTCTCAGATTTTTCTTTTTCTTCTCTCTTTTTTTTGGTGGTGGGGGGGAAGGGGGAGCAGGAGCAGGGCTTGCCACACTTACAAGGGAACAGCTGCACTGAAACTATCCTGCAAAGCCAGCTTAACAGAGACCATTCAGCCGAGTGCCCGTATATTTTGTATTCCGTAGTTTTGAGAGTGCTGATAAAATCAAATGTAAATAGCAGTTTAGTAGGGATTTGGCTTGTGAAATACTATTTTGCTCCTATGTGGAGTGTATAATTACATGACTGATTTGTACTCATAATTGGTAGCATGGTGGTTATTTATTTTTAAAAAAATGCTGAAATGTGTATTTTGGAGATGGCTCTGCGTCTGCTGGGCACATACCATTTGATTGCTGTAGTCATTTACGCGTTTTGTTTTTTACATCCCAAGGGTGGGGTTTATTTCTTCGCCTGTGCAAATGTGGAGCTGTTACAGTTGTGAGGCAGAGTGAAAACCTTCCCTTTTCAGCCTTGATGAAATGTTCAGCTGCCTGCCCCATTTCCCACCTCTGCCTTAGAAAAGGAGATCTTCACAGCTTAACAATTTAAACTAAGTCGCCGTCTCTTTGTGGGTATTTGTTTCTGCAGTGGGAAGCGTCTCCCTTCTTTAGCCTCCTGGTGATCCGTAGGACGAATTGTTGAAAACTTGCCCCAGCTACGCTGCCAAGTAGGGTTGTCCTTTTGAGAATTCTTCAGAGCGCCTGTTGCGTGTCTCCACTTCTCCTTCTTTTTGCCTGAAGCTGCTCCATAGATTTCTGTCCACCGCACTAGCAGTATTAAAGCTTGAGTACTTACACCTGGTTTTATCCCCGAGACACATTCCCAAGGAGAACTGGACAACATGCAAAATCGTGGGCTGCTGGGATGTAAATCAGAGAGAGAATGGGGCAGGGTGCTGTGGACGCTTTGCGGTGTCATATGCGGTGACTTCCTTCCTGGGCCCAGAGATGGTTCATGGCTTTGGATCACGCTGAGAATTCTTTCCTGGGTAGAATGAAGTCAGGTCTGTGAATTCATGTGAGCCAAGGGTCCTTAAGGTTCGCTAAGAGATAAATAACTATTTAATGTTACTCAGGATGCCTATCCAGACTGGAAGCTTCAGAAAATGGAGTAAATTAAAAAAAAAAATAGGGAAAGTCTTGCTAATAAGCAAAGTGCTTCCCCTTTCTGAGCTTTGTTTCCCTGCAGTGAAGTGTGGAGAATGTGCAGCACCTGCCGATCTGAGGATGAGAAGTGTTCTGGCGTCAGATATGATGGATGAGAAATATTGCGTGGAGTAATCTGTCTCTTGCGGTTGTGTGTGACTGATAGCTCCTAGGAGCTTCAGTTGTGGGTCAGGTCCCCGGCACTGTACACACACACAACAAAAAGAGAGACTTTGCCCTGTAAAATTCTGTAAATGTATTTTAATGCCTACAGTAAGACCATAAGAACAGCCAGACTGGGTCAGACCAAAGGTCCATCTAGCCCAGCATCTTGTCTGCCGATGGTGGCCAATACTGGGTGCCCCAGAGGGAGCTAACAGAACAGGGAACAGGGTTCCTACCCATCCTGGCTACATTTCTGTGGTATCTAGACCTCACCAATTCTCTCATCTGGCGTGTTCCAGAATGCACCAAGACGGCTGCCACGCCTGGGGTACGTCTAGACTGCAGGCTTCTTTCGAAAGAAGCGTTTCCGGAAGAGATCGTCTGGAAAAACTTCTTTCAAAAGAGAGCGTCCACACAGCAAAAGCACTTCGAAAAAGTGATCTGCTTTTTTGAAAGATAGCATCCACACTGAATGGACAGTATCTTGCATGTCAGCTGTGATTGCTATGGATGGAGTGGCCACCGGGGCACCTGTGCGTTTTCCTCTTTCCTCTTCTTCCAAAAAAACTCCCTCTTCCCCATCCACACGCGTCTTTTTCCAAAAGAGCTCGACCCTAGGAGTGCGTCCCAAAAAAACCTTGCAGTCTAGATGCACTCCTAGGGTAGATTATGCAGGGGCTCTGGGTACGTCCGCTCTAAAATTCAGCTCTGAACACAAACGTGGCAGGTAAATGTTCCCTGTCCATTGAGCCGCTCATTGTACAGCAGAGGGCTCCAACAGTTTCCTAATACTGTAAGACCGTGGTGTCCAACCAGTTCTGAAGAAGTAGCCACTCTAGTAAATAATTTTGTGAGCCAGCTAGCCACACTCAAGCGGCCAAATAGCCACATGTGGCTAGCGTGTTGTCACCACAGCCATAAGAGAAGTATAAGGCAACCAGAAAAAACGATGTTGGCAATTTTAGTGTCTCCAGCCCGTCAGTCATTGCTCATGCTCATTTCTGGTCTGTTATGGGCAAGGGATGTTAGAGTGTAACCAACTAACCCTTCAACTGATAAGCTGATGCTTATCGGTTAATGGTCTCGGTTACACTCCACCAGCTCCTGGAGGTGGCTTCCCTGTGGCAGTCCCTGCACCAGCCCCTGTCACGAAGCTTCCTCCCCAGGAGCCGGGATCACCATGTAATTGCTCAGATTTTCAGGGGTTACCTCGTTACTCTAATACACGATTTTTAACATCCCCATTATGGGCAAGGTTGTGTTAGGTTATAGCAAATCTAATAACAATGAGGTAGATATATGGGCATGGGAGATAATGGAATTCTGCCTTTGGTGTGTTACTAATGGGTCCTTGTTTTTCTCCCCGAGTCCCTAAGATGATCTCCAGAGATTGATGGTTAACTGGTGCACTCTTATCTTTTACCAGCCATTAGGGCAGATTATGAGCTTACTGAGAACAATGTAGCAGGAGTTTTCTGCGTCAAGTAATTCCCAAGTATAGCAACTGCTGGTGTTGTCTTTTATCGATGAACGCAGACAGATGTGAAAAGTGGGAGGGGGAACACCCCACTTGATTCTGTTTATCATTAATACTGACATTGTTTAATATGTGGTTTTTGGTTAGGAGAGTGGCCCTTTTTAATTTGCTTCTGTGGAGCAGGAGTCATTAATACACTGATTAGGGAATTCTTGAACTCTTTCCCAGTAGTTTCCTTCGTTACTGCAGATGTTAAATTCCAAGGCCAAGACTATAAACCATGTTAGCATGGGGATGACAGATGGGCGGTTTAAGTTTGGTGCCTGGTTCAAGACCAGATTTAACGCTGATGTTTCAGCTAGTTGGGGTAAAAATGAAGAATTGGGACAGGAGTGGGTTTGTTGTAAAGATACATGTTTATCGGAGGCTGGGGTGAGAAAGCAAGACAGAGTAATTGCTTGTGTTTTAAAGAGTTAATTTCAGATTGATCAAAAATACTTCAGTATATTTTCTCTCACCCTGCACGACTCAAGTTCACCTTTAGAGAATAACCTGGGACTGGTGGTTTCGCCAATCCATTTTATTTGCCGGGTTTTAATCAATCCCCAGTATTTCTCAGATGGCCGTAGATGCAAAGAATCTCAGCACTCATTAAAGTCAGAGGCTAACGGTATGGCTTAGGAATGTTAAATAGCGGTTAATTGAATAATAACCTCATGAATTCTTATCGGGTACTCGGCTATTCTATAGTCCCCGGGGGGCAGAGCCAGCCTTTTCCCACTCTGTGCTGCTGCCTCTGGATCAGAGGCAGCAGTGTGGGGTTCCAGGAGGAAGCAGGTCTGCGAGGGGAGTCAGTTTAAAAACCAGCTCTCCTTGTGGACCGACTGTTTGTCATAAAGAGATAGCAACGTGAGATGGCAGCAGCCCCTGTCTGGGGGGGGGGGGGGGGGGGGGGGGGGGGGGGGGGGGGGGGGGGGGGGGGGGGCGGTCTGAGCTCCCCAAACCCAGTGTGAGCTGAAACTACAATTTCTGACTTTAATGCGGAGCTGCAGCAGGGATAGATCCTGGACCTGTCGTGAGCCAGGACTGAGTCAGGCTGGTGGCCAGCTTGCCAAAAAAAATTTACTGTTGCGGGGTGGGAGGAGAGAAATGCGTGTAATCCATAGCATTAACCTATAAGCTTTTGCTTATCGGTTAATCAACTACACTGTTAGATCCCTAATATGGATTAGACTCGGACATAGCATGAGGTAATGTTCCATCTCATTTTTTTCCACGCATGTGCAGAATACATTTTGTTATGTGCACTGAGGCATGTGTGATGTGCACTGCCAGTAGAAACATATGTTGCTGGCTGCGGGTGCTCTGCTATTCAAATGCATAGCTGAGAGGGAACACTAGGAATCTTGCATCTTTGCCGATATGCTTCAATCTTGACCTATAGCGCCCACCTGCTGTTTCAGTTCTCAGTTGACTCCAGATTGGCTGCCCCTCCTGCAGAATTGTCACAAACCAAAGTGGTTTTGTGAGGCGAACAAAGGCCCGCCATTTTCTTGATTGGGTTTTGATGTCACAAGCTTGGGATGTGAATCTCAGGCTCCTGAAAAGCTACTGAAAACCTGCCTAATCTATTGAAGTCAGTGGAGAGATTCCCATTGAGTTCGTCCGGCTTTGGATCAGACCCTAAATACCACTGTCATGCTGGCTTTCATATCAAGAATAAAGTTAAGAGCTATAAAGACCCTGCTTTAATTAAATTCAAAAGTACCCGTAAATTCCATTCATTTTTCATTAGCATTTAGTATGAGGAAATCATGACTTCTGGCACACAGACTTTAATAAGAAAACCAGTGTAGTCTGGTCGAATAACTTTTTGATGGTTAAATCAAATAATGAGTGCAAATTTACTTAATTTACCTCTTCTGTTTTATCTGATGTTAAACAATTTCATAGCTCTCGTTCCCAGGTTTAAGATAATACGTTTAACTCTCCTCTTGTGCCTACGGAGGATTTCTTACACGTGATGTATACAATTCTTTCGCTCACTTAGACGGGGTCAATTGTCATGTCTTGCTAAAAGTAAGAGGGTGAAATAAAGCATGTTTGATACGTTATTTATTTATTTATTTATTTATTTATTTTGCTTTTAAATGGTCAGTTTAAGCCTGAGGCCGTTCACATGGAGAAAACCGTTTAGAAAGAATATGCTACTTTTATTTTATGCGGGAGCTGGTTTTGGTTTCTGACATGTGTTTCAGGTTAAACAACAGAATTCCAAATCGTAGAGAACAAAACTAAAATATATGAATTCCCTATCCCTTGTCATTTAAATGGTTTAGGGACACATGTGACGTGGTGTCTACCTTGTGTGGTCTTACTTTCTCTGATTTATTTCTTTTACCAAATGGAGACACCAGAAAATTATTTTAAGCTGAGTTCTGTCCACAGATAGGAATGGCTTTAAGGACTGATGCAGCATTAATAGCTGTCAAGAGTAAAATTTTCAAGAATTATAATACGATCATGCTCTTCAGTGAACATGGTAAATAGCAGCAGGTTTTCTATTTAAGTGCTGCAGGCTTCTCCCTGAAATTTTTCATTCAAGTATAGTCATTCAACCTCCACCATTCAAGTGCAGCTAAGGCTCAATGGAAAATTGATGGGAGCAAGCATTTAACAGAAGCATTAAAGAAATGAAACTTTACTTCAAGTCGATGCTGACAAATGGGTCCAAAATTTAGGCTAAATATATTAAATATGAAATATATTCTTATTCGCAATGTTTCAGTGAAAATAACAATAATAGCTGAAGAGCTGGTTTCTTTTTAAATGCCATTAAAATATGTCCCCCGTCTGTTTGCAAGTCAGCCATGGCACTGTTGTACTAGTGCGTGAGCACCAGGAGGTGAAAGGGACTTACCCTGTCAACAGATCAGTGTGAATTTCCTTGTCCCTGCGGATGAAAGAGGAGGAAAAAATCACCTAGACATCCTCTTTGTTCAGTATGTACAATGCCTAATGCTCTGACGTCTTGCTCTTGCTTGATGTTCCTAGACTTGCTGGCATAAAATGCAGTGACATAAATGGAGTAATGCAGTGACATAAAATGTGGAGAAAATGACATAAAAATCGCTCCTGTTTAATACTCTGCAGTTTCGTTAATAACACAGCTAAGTAAAACAAAGCTGGCTTTGTCTCTTGAAGGCAGAGTTCTATCCTGGTTTGCAGGGACTATGGAAAGCAGTGGAACAGTGAGGGAGAGCATGAGGGGGCAGTAGCCCCCGGGCACCACGCTAGGGGGGGCATCAATTTAGCTGCCAAAAGTTGACAGCCAGAGAGCGGATGGAAGGACGGCACTAGGACCCTGTGGACACCAGCCTCTTCCGCACCTGCAGGAAATCGAAACTGAGTGTGAAGCTCCCGGCAGGGGCCGCACACAGGGCAAGGGGTGCAGGCTGAGCATGCGCAGAACGCAGCTGTCGCACAGGCCCCATCTGCGACTATAACTCCCACAATCCCCTTCACCGCCAGTTGGTCCGAAGCGCTGCCGATTGGGCCGCAGCGTCTGGGTCTTCGCCTGTAGCCCGCCCTTCTGAGAAACTGCAGCCACCGATTGGCCAGAGGGTGTGTCAGTCTGGCTGGAAGCGGAACAGCCCCGTGCACTGGAGGGAGCCCCACGTGGTGGCGGGACGGGCCACGGGAGGGGTCCGGCTGGGGATTGTTCTTTTTTTTTAAATTTACGTTCTTATTTTTGCTGACTTAGAAATAAATAACATCTACGTAGTAACAAATGATTGGGGGGGGGCACAAATTTTGCCTTTGCCCCCGGGCGCATAACACCCTGGCTATGCCACCGATGGAAAGAAACCGGAGCAGATTTTCCTATGCCACTGCCCATGCAACACGGGGAAAAATCTCTCTCTAGAATTCCAAAGAACGCCAGCTGAGAGATGGCATCTGCCAGTCCGGGTACCACGGACTCTGTGCGCAGAGGGCACTGCAAAACACGTCCCCTTCAGCCTACGAGGCCTGCCGCATGCCCGTAGCAGAAGATGCACCCTGCACCTCCAGGGACGTTGGTACGTGGCCCATAATCTGTTCCTATTGTCAGATCACAGTAAAGAAGCCTTGAGGTGTGTGTGTTCGCGTTACCTCATGCGGGTCACCAGCAGCACTTTCTGTCTCCTTATCTCAAATGCATGGTTCAAAATGCTTTAAAATCTGTGTAAACGGCTGGGTTCAGGCCTCTCTCTACTTAAATGGGGAGTTGCTCTAATAATTGCCATGGCTGAGGGGTGTTGTGTAGAACCAAAGTAGAATCATACACTCCTACGGCTGGCAGAGACCTCAGGAGGTCATCAAGTCCAGCCTCCTGCCCAAAGCAAGACCAACCCCAACCGAAAAAGCTAAACGAAAGTAGGTGAACTGAAATAATTACCCTTCTGTTATGTTTTAAATTCATAACTTTAAATTCATAGAGGGATCAGACAGCTTCCCTGGCTAACGAAAGCCTTGATTGAAAAGGCAGCCTTGATATTATTAATAATAAACATTATAATAAATAACCCCCTATCTCTGCTATACCTGTAAACTCCAGCCCTTATGAAATTATTCAGGACAGTGTCCATAATTATAGCCAAATTCACCCAAGCATAGAAAATAGCCGAGAGCCAGGATGGAAGGAAAAGTTCTCGAAGAAACACATACTGGATTTCTACAAAAGAAAAAAAAAAGTGGTTTTAATTATTATAAATAGAAAAAATATTTGCTTTATTAAAAACATCTGCAGCCAACTGGGATTGTTCTTATCAAGTAAAATGCTAATAGCTTTTGACTGAAGCAGAGGCATGTTTATTCAAATATGCCTTTCATTTCGGTGATACTAGTAATTAAGTCCTTTATTTTATTTTGACAGTTGTGTCCAAACAATTGTGGTGCTACAGTAGCTTTAATTAAGCAGCAATTTCCTTACCTGCTTAGGGGTTGTATGTGGTTTCAGGGAGAGAGAGAGAGGCTGAACTGAATGTATTGAGTCGATTTTGTAACCTGGAATCTGACATGGTTTGGTCAATCTCCACTTCCTGTTTCTGTTTATATTTCCATCCGTTGAGGGAAAACGAGGGGTTTCTTTGATCAGAAGCAAGTTTGAACAATCCTCCTCTCATGTTGCAACTAACTCTTGTTGTTTTGCATGGGAGGTTTTCCAGGGATTAAGTAAGCTTCACGTCATCCGTATGAATCCAGGATGGGCTACTGAGATCCCCATTTAGAGATGGAAAAAGTGAGACACAGGGAATTTAACTGACATGTTTGAGGTTGCCAGACAGTTTCACAAAAAAATACTGAACACGGCGGGGGAAAAATTGGTTGAGCAAAAAAAAGCACAAAAAAAAAAAAAAGAGTCACGGCCCCTTTAAATCTCCACCCACTCCCACACTCCTCCCACCCGCTAGGCAGGGGAAAAATATCCCAAGCAGCCTTCCGTCTGAGAAAAACAGAAAATACCGGACGTTTTACATGTCCGATATTGTCTGTTTTATTTTGTTTTTTACCGGACATATGCCGCAAATACTGACTTGTCTGGTCTAATACCAGACACCTGGCAACCCTAGACATGCCCATGGTCAGGTAGTGAGTCTGTGGCAGAGATGGGAACATCTCCTAGGCCTGTGCTGTACCCACATATCATTCCAGCAGGGGTTCTCAAACTTGAACTACCACCCCCTTATGACAACAAAAATTACTTCATGACCCCATAAGGAGGGGCTGAAGTCAGAGCTTGCTGTACTCCCGCTCCCCAGACATGGGGGGGGGAGGGCGACAAGGCACACGCCTCACCACTCTGGGCGGTGGGGTGGGAAGTTAAAGCTGATGTTCAAAAGGTTCAACTACTGGCAGGGAACCTGCAACCTCAATGCCACTGCCCTCGGCTAAAGCCCTGGGGTTTAGGGTTCAGCCCGTGGTCCCAGCAAGTCTAAGCCATCCCTGGCGACCCCATTCAAAGGTGGTTGGGACAAATGTACTCTCTAATCTTTTCCATCCATGTGCGGGTGTCTTCCATCCATGAGCAGAATGAATTTTGTTATGTGCACTGAGTCATGTGCAAATGTGCACCACCCGGAGAAACACAAACCTAGCTCTGGGTGCTCAGCTAATCAACCGGGTGGCATTGGAGTCTCCATGAGCAGCTGCACAAGCGCCCAGCATACAGGGGACACTGGTCGGGACCCATATTGGGTTCCTGACGCACAGTTTGAGAACTGCCATGCCACAGTATGATCCACCGCCGCGTGTAACTTTGTTACCCTTTTTACTTCTCTACCCTGCGCTGAACAAGTTGGGGGAGACCTAGCTCTGGTGCAGGTGAACACAAATTCCTTTGGATGTGATGAAAGATGGACCTGAGTAACCCAGGGCTACGTTTGCTTGATCGTCTCTCTTTGGTAACTCTGATGGTGATCAATTCTGGAGGGCGTGGAAGGGCTTATTCTCCAATATCTTGCTTCCTACAGCGTGCCACACGGCAAAGTGCCAAAATTTAGTTGCAAGGACAAATAAGGATAATTTTGATAAGGATTCCCCCAAAGGGGCATTTCTGATCATTTTTCCATGTGCTGGCATGTCTCGTGGCGGCGTCTTCTCCGCCTTACACCAGCACTAGCTAGCCGTAAGCCCACTGAAAACAGGGGTGTTACAGCCACATAAAACAAAGGTGATTGTCTATCATTTCGGTCTGCAGTTTTAAATTCTGTTATTATTCATTGGCATGAAAACAGGATCCTCCCTCTACCCACCACTCATTACCGTGTCTTCTTGCAATGCCGGCATGGTTGTGCCTGGCAGCCCATATTAGCTCTCCCTGTTGCTTTACTGCTTGTGTCATCTTTCTCCCCTCATTCTCATCAGAATCCCTTCTGCCCTGCTTTCCTGCAACTTTTATTATGTCCCTTTCAGACTTTTTTTTTTTCCATTTTGCCCCAGGCTGTCAAATTCCTTCCTTCCCTGTTCTCCCCTTATTATAATAACCCCCTTTATTTTCCACTTACTTCACAATTTACAGCACCACATAGCGACTTTTTTCCCTTAATTTTATTTGCAGCTCTTAATTTTGAGGCTGTCTGTCACCCTCTCACACAGAGAGCGACTGAAATGACTGGGAATGGCTATTTGCAAAGGTTGTGTCTGTGTCACACAGAGCCCAGGAGTGGATGGGTGTGCGAAGGGTCCTAAGATTTCACAATTCGCCAGAACGCATTTCTTTGCTGCTTCAACCTGAAACTGATGGTGGAGGAACGCACGCAGCAAAAGAGAGTCAGAAGTTTCTAACTGTTGTATTAGTTTAGTAACGGGGATCAAGAGTTGTTTTCGCTACATTTCCTAAACCTATTTCAGGTGTGAAATTGTAAACTTTCCTTTCTTCCTTTCTTTCCCTCTTCCCTTCCCCAACTCAGGCATTAAGTTATAGGTTTCTCTCTGGCTGCAGCTGAAAACCGCATCCAGAATCTCACCTTTTCATCATTTTCCTCAGTGAACCATCTCTTCTTGTGCCTACGGCTAGGGGCAGGGAGCACATCCCCTGAATCCTCCTGGGTGGCCAGTGGCATCTCTGCACGTAGGTTGAAGCACATACCTGTAGTCCTCAACCCCCTTGTACTTTTATTTTCTGTCTATAAAATGGGGATATTAGTAGTGTAGTCCAGTGTTTCTCAACCAGTGGTATGAGTACCCTTAGGGGTGCTCGAGAGAAGTCTGGCGGGGTATGTCAGCACAACTGAAATTTGGAGAAAACTGAATTTTTGTTTTTCATTTTATAGCGTTTTATTATTATTGCACTTTTTACACCCAAAAATTTCATTGCCTGCCTTGCTACGATTAAGTTTTTTAAAACAAATGTGTTGCAATGGTACAAAAAAATGTGTGTCTGAAAACTGTAAGTACTGAGGAGTACAGTACTTTACCTAAAAGGGTTGAGAAACACTGGTGTAGATTATTTGTATTACCATAGGAACTTGCAGTACCCCAATCACAAACCAGACCTCAATGTGCAAGGTGCTGTACAAAATGCTTGCAATCTCTGTATGAGACAAAAGACAACAGGCAGAGAGAAACTGACAGGAATGAGAGAGATTTGATTAGCATGACGGACACCGGTCTCAGCACATAATGATACCGCTTGCCTGATTTAGGGCAAAGGACAGTAATATGACTAGGGCCCGGAGACGTGAATTCAGTTTCATTTTCTCCCGCAGGTTCCCTATGTCATTTTGGGCAAGTCCCTTAATCTCTGTGCTTTAGTGCCCCAGTCAGTAAAGAGGAATGATGACAGTTATGCCCTTTTATGGTTAGAGACACTATGGGCTGGGTAATTTAAATAATTGCATACATTAGTGGGAAAATGTCCAGTAGTGTTGTTAACCATAAAAAAAATCAAAAAAGAAAATCTAAAATAATTGTATCCTCTGGGCTTGTGAATGTCCAAGACATGAAAACTGAGCTTCAGAATTTGGAGAGCTACACCGTCCATTTAAACCACGGTGTTCAACATGCAGCAAATTCAGGGGCACCCAAATGTCCTGTGAAATTCATTTTTCTTTGGGTTTTATCCTGCCGCCCCTCTCTCTACGATCTGAGCCACTTCCTCCTGAAATCAGTAATAGTAGTGACTTCTCCACTGGACATCACAGAGTTTCTAGCACTTGTCTGCTTAGAGGAGGGGGCCTCCTCTTTTTTTTTAATTCCTTTTATTTTAATTTCCTTTTCTGTTTGTTTCCTTGTTTGCAGCTTGTGTCTAGCAGTGTTGTGAGTATCATTTTTATGGTGGAATTCATGCCTAATTCTCTTAGACAAGTTGACTCTCCATTGTTTGCGCAAACGTTGCTCGGTGTGCCAGCACTTCAATAGCACTTTGCGGTTATTGCCCATATCAGAGGCAGCAAGGAGTATGTGTGGAAGCAACTACTTGCATAGGGACTTGACTACCTGATGAGCCTCGGCTTATTGAGCAATTGACAAGTTGACTAGTCGCTTACACCCCTACTGTGGGGCTGTGAAGAGGGGCGCATGAGTTCAGTTAGCACAAACCTGCTCAGAATAAGAACAGATGAAGAGAGTTCTCTTGTCTTGTGACTCTTATTGATATGGGCAAGGCCAGCTATAAAACGAAAAATACACGCACCCGGCGACTGATGTCTGTTTTAATCATCAAGGTTCATATTTTAACGTTTTTATGGGTCCCTGTCCTAAAAAATTCGTGGGGCCTCATCCAGTTCTCTCAGTTGCTTCCTGCCTGTGATTTCCCCCAGGCCAGATCACGGGAGAGTTCAAACTGACTAAAAAGTGCGGGCACGGTTGTGGATGGGCGGATGCTGGTGGTGAGGCAGGGGGTTAATAAAGGCTGCAAAAGACCAAGGGGTAGTGAGTCGTCTTGTTGCGAATCCCTCTGTATTGTACCAATTTGGTCCTCCCTCCCCCCCAAGTTTTTACCCAAACTCATACATGATTATTACCCAGTTCAGTTTGGCTTGCTACCCCAACATTTCCGATTCTAATTTCCTTGATCTGTTTGTGGTGGCGGGGGCAGAAAGGCGGAGTCCCCTGTTTCCACATTTCCTGTGTCGTCCGTGATTTCAGGAAGCTGCCTTGAGGTGGTGTGTGCTCTCCCTTTGGATTGGCACCCATCCTCACTAGTTTCTACCCTTGCAGTTTTAGTCGCCATTTGGTTGCTGGCAGCGTGAGCTGCTCAGAATGAGGGCAGGGGCCTTGTAGCAAACCTTCAGTGGCCATCCCTTCAAACTCAACCTGGTATTTGAGCTGCCTCATGCAGGCCCTGGTCCTGCCACCTACAACATACTAGGTGAAGTTACCTGAACTCTAGGCAAGTACAGGTTTCTGTCCGTGCATTGTAATATGTACGGTCGGGGTGGGTGGGTGCTGTTCTTAGTAGAGAGGAATACAGGATATCTCAGATACTTCATGGTAACTGGTGACCTAGATGTCTTTCATTGGCCACCACTGGGTCTTCCTTTCAGGGCCTTCTTGGCTCCCATTTCCCCATCCATTTAATGTGTCTTCCTAGCAGAGGGCATTTCCGATAGAAAGAGGTAGGTAAAGTAAGAACCTAGGACTGTAATTGGTTCTCTTAAACATGAGCCGGGTTTATTGTTGTTATTCTTTTAATGACTATGAGCAGGGAGCAGTGAAACTGGGTTTTCTTATTCGGTAGGCACGTCAAGGGAGGGATGATGAATTTGATTGGAAAGGTAAACTAACCTCGGAGACTCTGAAGTGTAGACCAAGCAAGTGTGAGACTGTGCAGTTGCTATCTCAGCAGGCTTTTCATTTGTTAAATTTCATGTGACAGATTTTGGCGATTGCTTGATATTTGCACTCCACTTTGGACCCAAACTGTTTATGTCTGTTGGAAAACACTTAAAGAGCCCAAATGTGTCCTTTTAAAACAACTTTTTCAATTGTGTTCCCGTCCCCTTTTCACGGTGCAATATTTAGGAGAGTTAATGCCTTAAACTGTTCATTGCTTGTATTATTAAATAAATAACTTGGCTTCTTTCCCTTGTTTCCAAGTTAGTTGTGTTTATTTTCTTTTAAGCGTGTGTGTGTGTATTTTCTTTTAAGGGGTGTGTGTGTGTGTGTGTGTGTGTGTGTGTGTGTGTGTGTGTGTGTGTGTGTGTGTGTGTGTGTGTGTTCAAATAGCAGGAGCTACACAGCATGGGGATGTATTTGGTTAATTTCATCATTGATTTGTTTGGAAGTCATATGATACAATGTCCCAGAGCTGAATGCTGACCACTGATACTGTTAGTGCTGTTTAAAAGCATGGTAAATTAAATTACTATAGGAGCAGGAGGACACACACGCATAGATGCAGCTTCTAAAGAAATGAAACTTTTTTTATCCAACTTTTGGTGAAAGCAGATGTATATTGTGGAAAGATAGCAACTTTTCTGAACGTTACCATACATGATGAATTTGGCTTTCTTCTTCTTCTTCTTTAAAGTGCTAGGTATCACTTGGTAACCATCTGGCTCCTCCAGAAGAAATCATTTGATGTTGGGCACCATGTGTGATGATAGCAGAATCAATTTCCCATGTCACCCCACAGGGAAGCATATGAATAATTCCCACTGGCTACGCTATACATTTCTGAAAGCAACTCACCTAAGGGGTGGAAAACATAAAATGGCTCATATGCTTCAACATTTAGTGAAACCCGTGTGAGCATTTCTTTTGTGCAATTTGCATAATTGTGGTGTTTCAGGGCCAAAGTGATGAAGGAGCCTTGAGCCAGGTCTGCACAAGAAACGTTTGCAGGTGTGATCATTTTGGAGGTAAGTCTAAGAGACTTGTTTCTCAGTGCTGGCGATAGTCCTAGTATAGCTGCTGTGTTACCAGCATAGAACCACTCAGCTGGGAATTGCTGTTGGCTCTACCAACAAAAGTACCTTTTGCCATTGTAAGCTGTCGACATTAGGGGTCTATCAATGTAGCTGCACCATCAAACCTTTTCTAATAGATACCCAGTCTTAGAAATACCATAGAGAACCAAAAGAACAAGGTATATTTACAGCTGGAAGGTCATTTCATGAGCCGCCTGCCCTCACGTGCTGCTAGATATATCCCTTGTATCGTGATGATTAAAGTGACAGTAGGTTTATGAACAAAAATGTCAGAAGCCCGTTGAAATCCATCGTTTCCACTGACATCAGTGCTTTTATGGATCAGACCTCTAAGGCTACGTCTAGATTTTTTTTTTTTGAAAGGTGATATGGAAGTTCGGCATTAATTTGCATATCTTCTTCCGATCACTTTTTTGAAAAAGGGTTTTTTGAAAGTGAAAGTAGTCTGGATGCGTGTGTGTTTGTTTGTTTGTTTTTTCCAGAAAAAAACCCTTTTTTGAAAAACCATGTAAAACTCCCTTTTTTTT
>JANRFK010001605.1:4565445-4586602 GCA_030068395.1 Apalone spinifera | reverse complement strand
CCCCCCCCCCGACTACTTTCGTTTTCAAAAAAGCGATTGGAAGAAGATATACAAATTAGTGCCAAATTTGCATATCTTCTTTCGAAAAAACCCATAGTCTAGATGTACCCTAAAAGAGAGAGGTACAGTGCTGCAATTAAGCAGTAGTTATGTGTTCAAAACCTGCTCGAATGTAACTATGGTATTGTCAAAATTAAAAGTGGGGAGGGGAGAAGGAAGGCCTGTTTATGCTAGTGCTTTGAAACTCAGCTGCCATCCAATAAAATGCTTTCAAAGGCCATGCTGAGAAACTTGATTGGCAAGACCACACATTTCTTATTTACCCTCCTCTGAATCGTTGTGATTTCTGCATGAAATGTACTAAAATCGTAGAGTATTAGGTACTTGCCTCACCCCCACCCTCAGAAACACAATTTTGGGGAGCCTGATACGACAAGGTAAAGAGCATCTCCTGTGAAGATCCTCTTTCAAGGTGTAAAGCGCCTCTCTGACACACCTGATCATTCCGGGCTCGTTATTAGGTGTAGCACCGAGTGTGCTGATTCTAACGAACAGCATCAGGAAAGATACAGGAACAAAACCGTTTAGAAATCCGGCTTATCAGCACAAAATGAGCCTGCATTCCAATTCCAAAAAAGAAAAGTTCTAACGCCAAATCCTTAATTTACTTAGTACACACTAATTTACTAGTGCGAACACGCTCATGCAACAAAGTTTGTCCAGGGCCCGAAGGGGTGTTTGCACTAAACGTTGCATAAAGGCATATGCAAAAATATTGTTCCACTTTGGGTAAAAACCATAGTTCCCCTAGTAAATCACCCACTACAATTCCACATTTCTTAAAGCACTAATGAGACACAGTGAAGTGGAGCTCCTAATTTTTTTTTTCTGTTTCAGTACTCGTAACAAACAAACTAATATCTACCAAGTGCCTGGAGTCATTTGGAATTAGATTAAAAGTTTTCATCGGCTCTTCTTAATACAGCCAGATAAACCAGGCTAATAGTCATGTGTTGAGTTATTGAAGGGAAGTTCAGGTAATATGCAACCACCTTTAACCCTTAGTTTCCTAAGACCTCCTGCTTCGTGATTGTTTGTCTGTGGTGTAAACCATAGTCCAGTTCATAAATTATTATGTAGTTCCACAAACTTTAATGCAGTACAGGTTTCATGGTGTTTCATTTTGGAGTGGAAGCTAATTCTAGCTGTGTGCACAATAAAGTGCAAAACTTTCTCATGTTAACCCTTTTCCTGCCAACTAGCAGCTTGCAGGGCAGTGGATTACTTGCTGCAGCTGCGGTCTTTCTGAGAACATGCATTTTACGTTGGAGAATTACAGGTTACGTAACTCCCCTTTTGTGACCAGGTTCCCAGGAAATCTCAAGAATTCTCGGGGCGAGCTGTAGCACGGGGTGGACAATCATTTTTGATGGGGGGGGGCACTCCATGAATTTGGAAAGTGGCCAGGACTGCACTCTGCCAGGATATTAAAGAAGAAGGAGCGGGGTCTGGGGGATGGAGGTTGGGTGAAGAAGGGAGCTTGGTGTAAAGGAGGGGGTTCAAGAGGGGGTGTGGGTTCTGGGAGGGAATTTGAGTGGAGGCGGCAGTTGTGACCTAGGGCAGGGGACGGGGGTGTAGGGTTTGGGTAGTGATTTAGGGCAGAGGATTAGGGTGCAGGGTCTGGGGGGACTTAGGAGAGGGCAGAGGGTTTGACTTTTGTGGGATAAGGGGGGCAGGAGTGGAGGGGCAGGGAGCTGGAGTGCCAGAGGCAGGCTCTGGCCAGGACACTTACCAGTGAGACTCCCGGCCAGCAGCCCAGCACATTTTTCAGGAAGGAGCTTTCCCCATCCCCGTGCAGGCTGCAGGGCCATGTGCTCTGTGAATAAGAGCCCAAGGAGGGGAGGGAGGGTTGGTGCTTCCCATTAGGGATGTGAAGGACTAGTTGACGCTCCGATATGTAAATGCTTATCGGATTGTCGACAGGTTAGTCGACTAGTCACTTCCCCGCCCTCCCTCTTGCTTCCTCTGTTAGAAAGAGGCAGCAAGTGGGGGAGAGGAAGGGTTTCTTCAAAGTGACAGCACCATTGGAAGCCTGGGCTCCGATCCTGGGCTCCATGTTGCATGGCCTCTTTGAAACGTCCCAGGCAGCTCGGTGTAAGTCAAAGTGGCAGAGCCACATGGAGCCTAGGATCAGCTGGAGTCCCTAGCAGATCCCGGGCTCCACGCGGTGCCTTCGCCTTTGAAGTGTAGCAAAAGCCCTAGAGCTCTTGCTAAACTTCAAAGGGGGAATCGCCCGATCAACTAATCGAATAGTCGATGCAAAATGCATCGCCTATTCAGTTAGTCAGTCGATATTTTACATCCTTACTTCCCATGCTGCCTGTTTTCAAACAGGCAGCTTCCATTGGCCAGAAACCAGCCAATGGGATTGTGCTGAGGGTGGGAGCAGCGTGTGCAGCACCACTCCCCCCTCCTCTCTGGACTGACAGTGTGTGGAACACCAACGGCCGCTTTTCTGAGCTGCTTGCGGAGGTGGGGCAAGGAGGGGAGCCTGCCTGCCTGAGGTTCCCTGCTGCATCTGCGGGCCAGGTCCGATGGCTTGGCGGGCCGTATGTGACCGTGGAGGGTGTTTTGCCCAGGCATGCTTTTGCAGAAAGAGGGTATGTTTTTGGTTTGGTTTTGTTACATCTTAAATAAGGCAATTCTAGATGATCAAGTTAATACCACTGAAATGGTGTTGAACATGGAATGTACCGCTTTTAAAAAAAAAACATGAGTAGTCCTATGGCAACTTAGGCCTGGTCTACATTAGGACTTTAGTTTGAAATTACCCCCCCCCCCCACCCCGTCAAATTTTAAGCAATGCATTCACATTACCAAGCCCATTATTAGGGTTGCCAGATGGTTTCAACAAAAATACTGGACACACTTGACATTACATCACAATCTACACTACATCTGATTTAAAAAATACCGGACATTTCTATTTTCTCATTTCTATTTTCTCAATTTGTTTCCCAAACAGAAAGCTCAAATACTGGACTGTCCAGTTCAAAACCAGACACCTGGGAACCCTACCCGTTATAACGGTGTAGTCCTGCTTTTCATGAGGAATAATGCTATTCCTGAACTTGCAAGTCCGAAATAACATCAGTGTGGACACTCCAGTGCCACTAATTATTGGCCTCCATGAAGTCTCCCCTAGCTCCCCAGTGCTTTCTGGGGTTCTGAGGTGACGCGTCCACATTAACAGACCCTGCCTGACACTAATTTTGATGCTTCCCCATAGTGATGATGCGGAATTTCGAATTTGTAAAATTGGGTGCTCAGAAGTTGAACTTAGTAAATTTGCACTAATCTAGTGTAGACAAGACCTTAGGGTGTGTCTAGACTACTGATTTTTTTCGAAAAAAGTGGCCTTTTTGGAAAAAAACTTCACCTGCATCTAATTTTGAAAGAATTAAAATTAAATTTTTATTCTTTCAAAATTAAATTGAAAGAATGCAGTGTTTTTTTTTTCGAAATTGGTAAACCTGCCTTTACCAGGAAGAACCCCTTTTTTCGAAAGAGCTCTTTCAAAAAAAGGCGTTCTTGAACATAAACAGGGCTTTTTCGAAAGAGAGCGTCCAGATTGCCTGGGTGCTCTGTTTCGAAAAAGCGGATTGCTTTTTTGAAAGTCTTGTGGCTGTCGAGTCGATCTCTTTTGAAAGAGGCTTTTTAAAGAACTCTTTTAAAGCTTCTTTCGAAAGAGGCTTGTAGTCTCGACGTACCCTTGGAGACTAAAAAAAAATATGCATAGTATCATGAGCTCACAGGAATTTTTATCACAAAAATTGTAGATGGATTGCGTAGTTTTATCACAAATACTTTTATACGCTCATATACAGTGCACAGTCATACTCCAAGTAAAAAAAATAAGACGCTGAGATAAAGGAAATACCTTGCCCAGCATGCTGACTTCCAAAGGCACTATCCACTGTACTGCCTGTTCCAAAAGAGATCAGGGTATCAATTCGTTGCCTAGCCTGATGTTCACCAAAATGAACTGCTCCCCTCCCACCCTCAAATGGACTTGAAACCCTAACAATCTTTCAATCAAACAAAGTATTGAGTGCCACAATCGTTGCCTTGGTATCAGCGATTTCAAGTTAGTTTTCCAAACATGGAAGAAAAGTCATCCAGACATGACTCTACCTCTTCATAAATTAAAAACACATCATCTAATTGATCATCTGGGATATATTTCCAGTCTTTTGTGGATTGGCGCAATTAGGTGTAGGGACGTCCAGCTGGCTCAGCATGAGCAAGGGCATTCTAGATCTCCATTTTCAAAATCTGGCTGCTTTCATATCTGGGATTTTGTTTGGCCTTGTCTCTGTGGTTTATTGGTTGAGGACTGTGTGGGGGAAGGTGTCAGAGCTCTGCCCCTTGTATTGTTTCTGAATTGCTAAGCTATTGAGAATTATTCCTTGATCATTTCAAGGCTGAAGAAGGCAAACCAAAGTTAGCAGGTCACATTTCTTGGACAGTGGTTTGTTACTTTGGATTGGTGGCCCTTACTCTAGGGATGTGAGGTGTACAATGCTGCCCTCTGTAGGAATTTAGCTTGCTCAGCTTGAATTCTTCATATGGATCAGGCCAGGTAGAGAAATGGATGTTTGCGTCTGTGTATAAAATCTGTTATATCTCTCCCACGCCCATCTTTCTGCCTCACTCCCGGCTGTTCTTTCCCTCCCTGCGTTTGTGTATAATTATTTATAAATTGTATAGCCCTTCACTATATTTTGCAGGACGGCTTTTCAGATAATCTTATTATTACAAAAACTACCGAACAACATCACCCCAAGTTTTCTGCACAAGAAGAAAACTAAAACAGACACATTCCCCCATGTTCATATGTGATTTGTGTGTCATGTTCCATATAACACTGTGTCCTTTCCCTGTTGTTAAATACCTATTAGACAAACCCCGCAATGTCTGGGAATAATTTTCAAGAGCTAAAAAAATCTGTTTCATGCTATGATGTAATCCACAGTTTCCCAATCGGGGGGTTGCAGACAGGTATCGGGAGGTTATAAGCATCTGGCTTTTCCCATATTGCTAACTGGAAGTCTTTCTCCTCCCTCCCTTCCCTCCGCCCCCCAATCCCGGATCAAAGAAAGAAAGGAGCTGGAGCATGTGTGTGTCTGGAGATGGGGAAGATGTGAGTTAGCCCCATGCAAAGAAACCGCTGCAATCCATCTATAATAAACTTTATAGTAGCTTTCCTTTCTCTTCCATCTCATACATATAGCTAAGAAATGGTGCAAAAACTCATGCAAAATTTAAATATAATTTGGTAATATTTAAAACATGCTTAATCCATTGTCCTTAATTTTAATACAGGTTGAACCTCTCTAGTCCAGCATCCTCAGGACCCGATCGGTGCCGAACCAGAGAATTTGCCAAACCATGGGACGTCAATATTGTTTAGCAGCATTACCAATACTTCCACTGCTTACGAGGCCCTTAGTTCTGGTCTACACCAGGGAGTTATTTAGAAATAACAAGCAGAGTGTCCCTACTACCAACCTTGTTATTTCAAAATAATGGACTGGTTATTTCGAAATAATAATTCCTGCTTTACACGAGGAATAATGTTTATTTCAAAAATAGCAGCAGTGTGGATTCTCCACTGCTACTATTTCGAAATAACTACTCCGCAGAATCATTCAGAGTAATTACTTCCCAGTGCTTCCTGGGGCTCTAAGTCGAGGTAACGCATCCACATTAACGGAGTCTGCCTTGGACTAATTTCAAGGCTTCCCTGTAGTGTGCACACAACACACAATTTCAAAATAGTTATTTCAGGAGTTATTTCAAAATAAGTGATTTTGAAATAATTTCCTAGTGTAGACATGCCTTTAGATGATATTTAAGCGTAAATTAGAGCTAAATAACAACACAGAACACTGAGAGCCAAGTCTGGTGGCTGTCAACAAACATTATGGGACCGCGGGAGACTTGGTCACACCCATGATACGTGGACATCCGCCTAACTACAGTCATACCAGACCACAGATGTTGCCGGACCAGAGAGTGCTAGACTAGAGAGGTTCAACCTATGCATTTTTTTCTTCTTCACAAGAATGTTATGGAAAATCTTGTGAACATTTGTGCAAACCTTTGTTTGTAGCATTCCGCAATTTGAGAATTGTTTTGGTGGTTTCTTCTCCTTTCCGTAAGAATCTGCCATTCAGTCAAGGAGAAGATGTAATATCCTCTAGTTTAGGTGACTGTTTGCAACATACATGACAAATAACAAATAGTTGGAGTGAATAGCAAAATAATATTGCTTGCAAGATACCTAGATGGAAGGTCACATACACATTGCAGAATGGTGGCGGTTTAGTGTGTGACCCAGTCTGAGGCGCCTTTGAGTTTAGGTTTTGGACCTCTTAAGTTTTCTTGATGAACAAATGTATGAACTATGCCTAAGACCTGGGGTCTGTCTTTTGCAGATTATCTTGTGCAATTTGATCTATACTCAGTCCCCCTCCCTCACATGCTAATAATGGTAGAAGAGAGTCAGCAAGTTCCATGCTCTTTCCTCCAAGCTGCTGCCTTTCATGTCCGTGTCCAGCAGGTTTGCATGTTGACGTTTTTGACCTTCCTGTTTTTTGGAAAAAATTACTGCTTCATTAGCTCAGCAAGAACTGGATTGTATCCATTAAGGGGTACAAGAATCTCCTTAGCAGACCTGGACTAATGTCTAGGCCTGGATTTTTGTCTGATCTCAGTCCAACTGGCTTAGGGAAACCTTTGGTTCTTGGACTTCCATTCCCATTTCTGGAATGGGATGAAGTCCTCATGTCCTGGAATGGGATGGAGTTCTCAAGTCTGGCAGACCTACTCAGATGAGGATTCTTGTTGGCCCTTCCAGCCAAACATAGAGTGCCAAACTACCTCCAGTTCCACTTCAGCTAGCTTCTAGAACCAGATAGTCTCGTTGACCTCCGATTTGCATTTGACTTTGCCTGCTCTGATCAGAGTGTCCCTTGGGTGCTCTTACATTCAGTCCATCACATATTACAGACCAGTCTTCTCAGACGCAGACCTTGTCTAGACTTACCTGGAAGGTCAAATTAAGATATGCAACTCCAATTATGTTAATTGCATAGCTGGAATCGATGTACCTTAATTTGACCTTCAGTGCTGTCTCCACAACAGATGTCGATGGGACTGTTTGCGAATTGAAGAGAACTTGCATCCATGTGGGTAACCTCAGTGTTCAGTTTAGCGAGTCTTTACTAGACCCGGTAAATCAAACTCCGGAAGCTCGACTGCCACAGCATCAGTCTTTCCAGTAGTGATGACTAGGAATGTTAAATTGTGTTTAATCAACTTATCGACTAGTCAATGGAATTTCTCTGATAGAGGCAGCAAGTGGGAGGAGCGACTAGTCGAGTCACTACTCAGCTATCCGATAAGCTTATGCTCATCGGATAGTCGGATAGTCACTTACATCCCTAGTGACGACGTGGCCTAAGTGACTCCCTCAGGCCCTGTCAACCTGCAGCCTGGCTCTACTCCTGACCTGCTGCTTCTGAAAGAGTCGTTGTCTTTGCTAGCCCAGCATCTTGGAAGCGCCATTTGGAAGTCTCCCCTTCTTTAATATCTGGCCTCGGGAGCCTCCCGTTCATCTTCCAGCTAAATTGTTCAACTGCATCTCAGCTCCGAGCCCCATCTACTTTGACCAGCTTCTCTCCCATCTTTACCAGGAAGCCCCAGGAATGACCTGTAGCAAGCCTTGTTGCTTCACGGGTCTTTGCCTGGACGTTGGGCGCTGTGCCGTACGCTGCTTCTAAATCTTCCTGAACCAGCGCTCAGCAAAGCAACCACAACAGATGATTGTGGTAGACTTTAGGGGTGTGAATTGCGCCAACGTCATCATCTTTAAGTGAGCCGCTCTCCTGTTGGTGATTGGTAAACCAGGAAAAGTCCACCCCACTCCCCACCCACACTTCCTACTAGGTTAATCGGTAAGCATCACCTTTACCGGCTACCAGTTAACCGGTGGCCCAGACTGGAGCAGATTCCTACCTGCCCGCAGCGTGGTGGGCGTGGCTCGGCTGGAACAGCCCACCAGCTGCAGAATCTAGTTTAACCAGTTAACAGGTTAAACATACCATTTAACCAGTTAACGGATGAAACATGATTTTACCTCTCTACTTCCCACCCAGGTTTCCATACGTTTAGATCAAGGACTGATCATTACATCCCAAGCTGAAATTCTTCCCTTGGTAAATTCTTTTTACTTCCTTCAGATGGTGAATAATAAAACTGTCTAGCTAACGGAATGAGTCAGCATGCATTGATTAGCTTGCTCCTGTTGGAGTCATGCTCCCCAAATTACCATTGATATAAATTCATCAGGATGATGAATGAGATTTCATTATTTCCCTTTCCCCAGGGGGATTTGGTCCCCAAAAGCGAGTTCCCTGCTACTGGTATCGCATAGATTTTTTCATTGTTTGCAGTGCTGTTTGGCATCTCCACAGCTCCTCTCAAGGGGTTTTGCAAACTGTGGCCTCTCACGCATTGTCCACATCTGACATTTGGACATGGATTAAAATGTACACTTGGATGTGAAATCTAGTCAGTTTCAAGCTCGCCCCCCCCTCCCTCCCCAAAAAACCCCTCCACCTGAGTTGAATACATCACCTGCCCACTTTGTGTGTGTGAATTTGCAGCCATATTTCCTTTCAGTTCTCTTCTGGTGCTGTACGAAAGATCTTACCGGGAGCAATGACCAATGTTCCCTCTAATTTTTTTCCATCCCGTGTGGAATAAATTTTGTGATGTGCACCCAGGCATGTGCAGATGTGCACCACCAATAGAAACACATGCTTCCGGCTGTGAGCACTCTGCTAATCAGCGGGGCAGCATTTGAATCTCTCTTGGGTGGCCACCTAAGCACTCAGCTAACAGGGAATGTTGCCAATGACTGGCACTTACCCTGCAAGGAGAGACGTGAAATTGCTTGTACATAGAGTGCAGGGAAACAAAGTAAACAGGTTTGGAAACAGAGCAATTGCTCCTTCTCCCTAACCCCTAAACCTCACAGACATGGTCTTCTCAGTCATAGGGTGTGTCTAGACTACAAAGTTTAGCTATACCTGTAGTTTAGACTATACTTTCGTCTACACTGCTGCTGAGTTCTCGACATAACGTCGACAGGACTCAGCAGTTTTGTCGACGGCGGTAAACCTCATTCTACAAGGAATAACACTTTTTGTCGACAGAGTTCTGTTGACAGAAGGCATTATTGCATCTATACTGTCCTTTGCGTCTATGCTGTCATGTCGACAATGCGGATGTAGTCTAGACGCTCTTTCTCGACAGAAGCTTTGTCGACAGTATCTGTCAGCGTAAATTCTGTCGACAAAAGCCTGTAGTCTAGACGTACCCATAGTAACTATGGGCTTACTTGTAGTAACAGTAGCTAACTGCATTCCATGCAAACATGCAGATATTGAGTCAATGGGCTTCCTTTAAGTGACTTAATTAAGGAAAGGAAGTGAGTCCATGGGGGAGCTGGGAGCAGGACGCTGGTCTCCTGACTTCCGGCCCTGTCTTAATCTCAAGACCATCCTTCCAGGAACAATAACCCAACTACCGCCATGCGGCAAAGAAAGTCACAGAAGATACGGACGTATTTGTGCGGAGGCGCTTTTAAACAACATTGGCATGGGCATATGCTAGAGTAGCACACACTGCTTCGTAGGCCAAATGTTTTCCTCAGTGCCTGACTACACAGTCACTGCAAAATGCCTCCTGACAGGAGCCCAGTTTGTGTGTGTCCATTTTCCCTCCAGCAGCCGTCTGTGTTAGTTTTTCCATATCCACCAGGAACCACGCTCGTTAAAGCAATTCCAAGGTGGGAGGAGGTGAATGGTTCCAGTTCCTTACAATAACATTCCGTGCGGCTAACATGAGGTACCAAGATTAGAGCGAGTGGAAAACATTGACCTATTCAGCAAGGCAGCTGCCCGCTTAAACACATACCTGTGACAGGCACCCATTCCCTTGGAGGAAAACTACCCTATAGTGGGATTATAGTGCAGTCTTCCAAATAACGCAATCACCCAGTGCATGTATGTTAAAAATTCACACGTCTGTCCCCATTTGCTTCTTTAGGTAGGTCACCTGAAAAAAATGAGGGCTGTGGGGTTTTTTTCTGCCCTCCCAGACAGTTTTTATTGAAAACTTTTTAAAGTATCTGGCAAGTCAACTCGACTCTTCCATGCTTTCCTTGGAGACTTGGTGTGGGTCTCAAAGGATGTATACAGTTCAGCTCTCGTCCCTTAGCTGAAAGAGTGCTGCTTCCCTTCAAAATATTGATTGATTAGAAGCGTATGTTTCAATGTCATTAGCACATGTACAGCACGGTTATCACTCATCCTTTGACTTCTTGCTTTATCTAACACCATCTGAAGTGTGGTGCTATTACCTCTTCCAAATGTGACAAAGCTCCTGTAAAAACTCGATAGGTCCTGCACTTCCTGTCGGATTTTGCTTGCCTCAGAGGCTCACAGCAGCCCACAGTTTTAGGCACCACACCCCAGGGCTTCAGTTTGCTGCTTGTTGAGCTCTTTTCAAGATTGGTCAGCATACAGTAAAATGGAGAATAAACTCCACGGTCCTTTTCCCTGAGTGGAAATGGGGAGGTGGGTGTTGGGGGAACCCGGGCCTACTCTCTACTGCAGGTTCCAGCCCAGGGTCCTGTAATAGTAGCTGCCTGCATGAATCCCCGACACCTGCTATAACACATCCCCAAGATCCTTGGCCTACTTCCTCAGCACCTTCCTTTTTTCCAGTTCATCCTCCTAGTGTTCAGTGGTTGTCTCCTTTCCTCCTCCTCCCACCAGTGCCCTCCTCCATCCTCTCAGCCTCACACATGTGCCCCAACTGCAGGCAAAGCTTCTTTTATAGCCAGTCTGAACTGGTTTTCTTAATTACCCCCAGGTGTCCTAATGGGCCTAGGCTGGCCTGATTCTACAGTCCTGGTCAATTAGCTCCCGGTGTTCCACTGCCCTGATTACCTCAGCTGGTTCTAAACCAGCCCTTCCCTGCTACTCTGGGAACAGAGAGCTCCTCAGTTTGAGGTTTATATATCTCTCCTCCACTACTTTTTATAGCCTTCTGTTCTGACCCTGTCACACAAGGTTATGCATTCCGTCATATTGACTTTCTAAAGGGCATACATCCAAGGCTACAGCACACTTATGTGGGTATAACTGCATGCCTATTTGTGTGCACCGTTGTGCATGCTAGTTGAATGTTGTGAGCAATTGCTGTTTAGGTATTTACATGACAGCTGGCCTGCAAAAATATCAAATTTGAACATGAAGTTGCAGGGACTGCATGTTGTAATTACAGTAGGTGTAAATGCATTTTTGTCCAGGTGCCGGGGGGGTTGATTGTTTTGGAAAGTGGGCCCTGGATACATTTCTTTCATTACATATATGATAACGAATGCATAGAAACCACACCGACTGATCTGTAGGTACATTTGGCCCAGTCTTCAGTACACTAGGGGAGAAAGTCAACCTAAGATACGTAACTCATCGTAACTTAGATTGAATTTTCATGGCATCGCCAGTGCATATTTCAAGAAAGATGTGGAGAAATTAGAGAAGGTCCAGAGAAGAGCAACAAGAATGATTAAAAGTCTAAAGAACTTGACCTATGAAGGAAGACTGAAAGAATTGGGCTTGTTTAGTTTGGAAAGGAGAAGACCGAGAGGGGACATGATAGCGGTTTTCAGGTATCTAAAAGGATGTCACAAAGAGTAGGGAGAAAAATTATTCTGCTTGTCCTCTGAGGATAGGACAAGAAGCAATGGACTTAACTTGCAGCAAGGGAGGTTTAAGTTGGATATTAGGAAAAACTTCCTAACTGTCAGGGTGTTCAAACATTAGAATAGGTTGCCTAGGGAGATTGTAGAATCTCCATCTCTGGAGATATTTAAAAGCGGGTTAGATAGACATTTATCAGGGATGGTTTAGAGGGTACTGGGTCCTGCCGTGAGGGCAGGGGACTGGATTCGATGACCTCTCAAAGTTCCTTCCAGTTCTAGTGTTCTATGAATGGGAGAAACGCTCCTGTCGACTTCTCTTACTCCTTGCAACCTTGTGGAGTGCTGGAGTTGTTGGGGATGTGATCAACAGTTGATTTAGAGGGTCCTTACTAGACCTACCAAATCAGACCCTGGGGGATCAATCTCAGTAAATGGAGACAAGCCCTAAGTTACATCACCAACAAGTAGAGCTGTTAAAGGAATCCATTTGTTTATAGAACGAGATTCAGTAGGTGGACCGAGATTTGATATTCTGATTTTTGTTCTGTCACCCAAAGATAAGAAGGATGCGTGCCTACTTATATAACATCTTTTTGTTCTATTTAGGCCGAGAACATTAGAAATTATTTTCATGTGTGCAGCCTATAAAATCTTGAGATGCTTTGCTCTTGGCTGAAAATGTTGGGCCTTTTAAAACTGTAAAATTCTGGTCTACTTCTTCCCTTGTGTGGGATTGGCTCCAAATAAATGAGTTTTATAAGGTCAACCACAACAACATTTATATTGTGAAAATGTATTCATGTAATTATGATACATATGTTGGCAGCGTGTAGAAGGAAACGGAAAAAAATGGTTCATCGTGGATGCATTGTTGGGAGACCAATAAAGACATCTTAAATGGTGATGATATAAACCCAGCAGTGTTTATATCCCAGACACATCTGCGAAAAGATGATGACAGATTGCAAGACATCATTATTATTAGGCTACAGCAGGATCCTCATTTAAAATGTGGTATTAGATTCCTTTCCAGAACTTTTCAGCTTTCTTTAATACTGCCCTGCTCTTACAAGATGCTGAGTGCCTCGTAGGAAGTGTTGAGGGCTCTCAAATCAAATTGAATCCAGTGGGAACCAAGGTCACGTTTCAGGGCTGGTCTTCCTTTCTTCTGAATTTCTGCTGACGTGGGGGCTCATCTACACTTACAGTGCCACGGTAGTGCTCAGTGAAGGTGCTACCTGTGTCGATGGGCGAGTTTCTCCCAGTACTCCACATTTCCACGAAAGTCATCTTGAGAGGGGCTACTCCAGGTGATGGGGAAGTTTCTGAACCCATTGACAGGTGTGTAAATAGGTTGCAAAGGGATCGGGTTTGAACCTAGTAATGCATAGGAACATTCTGAGTGTTTGTTATACTTCACGATAATGATGAGTAGCTTGTACAGTATTATGGGAATTTACGCTGGACAGATCATGGAACACTAGAACTGGAAGGGACCTCGAGAGGTCATCAAGTCCAGTCCCCTGCCTCACGGCAGGACCAAGCACCGTCTAGATCCTCCCTGATAGATGCCTGTCTAACCTGCTCTTACATATTTTCAACAATAAAACATTTTTGAGAAAAAGTTGCTGGCCTCTAGACTTTTAGGCCCTAATCCAGCAAAATCTTTAAACAAGAGTCATCCCACTAACTATTTTAATCACTTTACCCAGAATGAAAGCTTGTGACAAAAATGAGAGAAAGGTTCTTAGGTCTCCGTTAACCCAATGCAACCCCAATCTTGTGTAAATTTTCTTTTCTGCCCTTCCCGAATAGCGGTAGCTACATAGGGTTGAGGGTAGGGATGTGAACGAGTAGTCAACTATCCGACAAACAAATGCTTATCAGACAGTCGACACACTAGTCAGCTAGTCACTCCCCTCCCATTGCTGCCTCTGTCAGAAAGAGGCAGCAAGGGAGGGGAAAGAGGAAGGGGTGCTTCAAAGCGGTAGCGCCACGTGGAGCCCAGGGCCAGCTGGGGACTCCCCCACTGACCCCATGCAGCACTGCCGCTTTGAAACGCCGCAGGGAGCACGGGACTAGTAGGGGACTGCTTGAGACCCCTGCTGGACCCATGCTCCCCGCAGCAGCTTCACCTTTGAAGTGTGTCCCTTATCGACTAATCAAATAATCAATGCAAATTGCATCAACTATTCGATTAGCCAATTCATCTAAGTTTAATATCCCTAGTTGAGGGTGGGAGATGTTGGTTGGTAGTGTTGTCCAACCTTGTCTTTTGGTCTCTCCTTACCTGCTGTCTTGAGAACTTTGGCCAGAACGGGGAGGGGGCAGATCCAAAATGTGGAGGGGGGGGAGCAGATCCTCCGCTGTACTCCCCTGGCACTGCTCATACACTGCACAAGGAAGTAAAGAGAGACCCAAGTGCCAGCTCAGATTTCCCCCGGCATGGCGGGCTCACCAGCAGATGTACAGCTGATATCACTTGTTCCAGCCCCAATACCATCATCTGGAGACCAGAACTGAGGCAAGGAGAGGATATATTTAACTATGTTACTTTTGGTGATCTCTGGGTGGGTGGTAAAGGGCATAGTGAGGAACAGCCCAGATTTTGTTAGAACCAGCCCCAATTTGGAGGAGCTATCAGTGGCTCCCATTTGGCTTCCTCAGTGAAAGCTGGATGCTGTTGAGGATTTGACTCATGAAGAGTTTGATAGACCTCAGTCTGCAAGATACTTAAATGCATGCCTGCCTTTAAGCAGCTCAGGAAAGCTTATGTCCTGATACATTTGTTCGTCTTTGAGATGCCCCCAGATTCCTCATTGTCTTTATAAAGTCAGTGAAACTACTCACGTAAATGAAGTTAGACCCGGGCTTAAACACCTGGCTGGATGAGGTCTAAGAGTCCACTGCTTCATCTAAATCCATGCAAGTTTAATGGGTTTTGAATGAATAGCTTGTTATCTCCAATGAGCACTAATTTAACAAGGACCCACACGGGGCTACTGAGAGCTAGTTGCCGCGTTTATTTGCTCTTCTAAATATAGGAGGAACCTGTGGCATCTGAGACAACCCTTGTGTGGTAGCTCTTGGCAAATGCTGCTGTTGTACGGGTGACCACTATAGGTCAGAAAAATGGTTTCCCACCTTATTTACTTATTTGTAATTTTATTTCAGTTCGCACACCAACTGAAAATGTTTTCAGTCTCTGACACACGAGTGCAAATATTTTCTCTTCGCGCTGCTGCATGCTTTTAAAGCGCTGCGGTGAGTGAAACGCTCGCTTTTAAAATGTTTTATGTCAGGAACTAGTCTCTGATGTGTATTCCATAGCAGGCTACAGATATAATTTAATAATAACAAAGAGTCATGGGACGGGAGTATTTTGAGGCAGTCCATAGAGTGCGGAAGTGCTATAGAATTGAATGTAAATTCCAAAATGTCACTGCATGGCAGATTGGCTTTCATTGCCCCTCCCCCCTTCCAAAAATAAAAGAGCGTGTAGATGGACAGAACCGACCAGCAACTAGGGTTGCCAGAGGGTTTCAACAAAAATACCGGACACACTTGACATTACATCACAATCTACATTACATCTTATTTAGAAAATACCGGACATTTCTGTTTTCTCATTTATATTTTCTCAATTTTTTTCCCGAACAGAAAGCTCAAATACTGGACTGTCTAGTTCAAAACTGGACACCTGGGAACCCTACCAGGAACAATTGTATTTGATTGGAATATGCTCTTGATGGGAGACTTTGACTTGGAAAGTTTTTTGTTTTGCTGTGAGGGGTGTTTGGCTCTAGAATATCTTCCATTGCTACATGTTTCAGGTGAGGTTCTCAGAAGTGCCAAGGGGCATTAGGCATGTAGGGAGGGAATTTAAAAAAGAGGAATTAGGTGCCCAATTCCCATTGACTTCCAGAATCCCACCCTGCCGTTTCCCCAGAATGGGAATCGATGATCATCGTGTGTGTGTGTGTGTGTGTGTGTATGTGTGTGCGTGCCCCCAAAGGGAATGAACAGGGCAGGTAATCATCAAGCGATCCCATCCCTGTCACCCATTCCCAGCTTCTGATAAACAGAGGCTAGGGACACCATTCATACATATCACAATTAATAGCCATTGATGGACATCACCTCCATGAATTTATCTAATTCCTTTTTGAATGCTGTTAAAGTCCTGGCCTTCACAACATCCTCTGGCAAGGAGTTCCACAGGTTGACTATGCTTTGCATGAAGAAAAACTTCCTTTTGTTTGCTTTAAACCTGCTACCTATTCATTTCATTTGGTGACCCTTCATTCTTATGTTATGGAAACAAGTAAGTAACTTTTCCTTTTTCACTTTCTCCACGCCAGTCATGATTTTATGGACCTCTATCATATATCTCCTTAATCTCCTCTTTTCAAAGCTGAAAAGTCTCTGTCTTTTTAATCTCTGTTCATATGGCAGCCATTCCAAACCCCTAATAATTTTTGTTGCCCTTTTCTGAACTTTTTCCAGTGCTATCTTTTTTGAGATGTGGCGACCACATCTGTACACACAATTCATTACCCCACAAAGTACTGTAGGAAAGTTGTTTGAATCTTTGAGAACTCTTTACAAAAGTTCGTGCCTGATGATTGCCTCTGTTTCCTGCATAGCGACAGTTGTTTTTTAGATAATAATTGAAAGCCAAAGGTATTTGATATCCATTACAAATCAGAAATAGCTGATCCGTGAGAGATAATGGCACATGTTAAGGAGGCTTCATTTTAAGATTGCTCTTTTGCTTCTGTTATACACACACAGTCTTGTGAGCCTTATTTACCTTTGATTTAAGTACAGCTGGAAAGGTAGCTTATGCTGTATTTAATAACTAGTCCTTCAACACAGAGAGGTGTAGAAAGTAATTTGTCCCATTGCCAAACCCCAGGAAGAATGGGCATTTTGTTCTTTGCTTCACAGTGATTTTACCTGGGTGTATTCTGGAAACAGGGAGAGACTTATACTGCTGTTATTCTGCCCACTATGTTGATTTATTGAAATTGGACCCTGAAAATGTAACTTGCTAGGTACATTCTGACGTGGAATTTCTAGGAGAAATATACAATTGGTCTGGTTATTATTTTCCCCCTTCTCATTTGGGCACATTTCCAGCTTTTTCCTTAAGGAACAGGACTTTGAATTAATCCTGAATTTGAACCCAATGCAGCTTTGCAATCTTAGGCTCAGTCTTGTATTAGGAACCATTGGAACTTGCATCGCTTTGTTCCATACAGCTTTGCATTGTGTCTGCTCTCTGAAATGCCTCCATGAGAGCCTGTTTGGAAATTATGGCTTTCAATGTTTTTGTTAGAACAATGCATTGGAAAAAAAAAAAAAAAGGTTGCAGGCAGTGTTCCCTCTCATTTTTCCATGCATGCACGGAATAAATTTTGTTCTGTGCACCAAGCCATATGCAGATGTGCACCACCAGTAGAAACACATGCTGGCAGCAGTGCAGGGTAGCATTTGAATCTCACCTGGATGGCCACTCAAGCACACAGCCTACCGAAAACACTGGTTGCAAAAGGCAACAACATTGTGCATGATAGGTTTGTGGCCTCATGACATGAAATTGTTGCTTTAAGCTGGTTACTGTGGGATAGTCTAAAACAGTGTTTCTCAACCAGTGGTACGAGTATCCTTAGGGGTACCCGAGAGAAGTCTGGCGGGTACATCAACACAACTGAAATTTGGAGAAAACTGAATTTTTGTTTTAAGTTTTACAACATTTTATTATTTTTGTACTTTTTACACCCCAAAATTTCATCACCTGCCCGGCTACGATTATGTTGTTTAAACAAATGTGTTGCAATGGTAGAAAAAAGTTTTGTGTGTCTGAAAACTGTAAGTAATGGGGGTACTTACAATTTTTTTTTTTTTAAAAAAAAGGGATACTTTATACATAAAGTTTGAGAAACACTGGTCTAAACCAGTTCCCATTTGTTGTATCTTTCATCCAGGGCTCCCAACATGCTTACCAACATCCTCTCCATGATGCCCTTGTTCAGCAATTCATCTAGGCACATGCTACAGTGCTTGGTGGAATAGGGATGGATTTTGCTGAATCAGGCCTAAAACTCCCACCCCTGCTGTGAAAGTGGTAGATACTGCTCCCATTTTACAGAGATACAGATGGGTTGATTAGTTTGCCCCAGGTCAGTGGAGCGAGAAGTAGAAACTAGTTCTGACCCCTAGATCTTTCTCTGATCATCCTTTTAGTTCTTCCTTGATCAGAACACCCATTGACGTGATAGGCATTAGAGTGGAATAATGTCTTTTGGGTTTGGCTTCATGTGGTTAACAAGCCAGTAGACTTGGAACACTTTAAGAACCCAGGCCACACAAGAGCAAGAAGCATGGTGAACGTGTAGGAAGATCAAATGGAATTCCAGGAGGTCATAATGCCCATTTCCCAAGCTAAGCTGCATCTGAAAGGAATGAGGGGAAAGGCGGGAGGGGAGTGGGGGAGTGAACGTGTACATACTGATGAAAACCAATTTACAAGTAATGGATGGAAGAAAAAGAAAAAAGACGCGGGTAAAACAGGTCGGATGAACAGCCGCAGAAGTTGGGTTAGGACGGGGTAGACATTAAAATGGCAGCGGTTTCCCAGCACTAGCACCTGGCGTGCCGCCACCGTTATGTTTACCTGTGTCTCCGCAGGTACTGGCGACTGCAGCTCCTGTTGGAGACAGATCACCATTTCTGGCCAATGGGAGCTACAGGAAGCGGTGCGGACTGGGAGGCCGCTTCCCTCACTTCCCATTGGCCTGGAGCGGCGATCTGCGGCCAACAGAAGCTGCTGTCGCCCAAACGAGCGGACGTGCAGTTTAAGATAGTGGTGGCCCTCCAGGGGCTAACCCTGGTGAACCGGATCCAACCCACCCCTGGGTTAGGAGAAGGAAGTTGGGCGCCCAGCTGGTATTCGTCTGAAAACGGCTTTGAAATCCAATTTAGTCTCGTTTAGACTAGGGATGTTAGATATCGATGAATTTAATAATTGTGTAACCACATCAAATCTTAGTAGTTACATGATCATTCAATAGTCTCAGGGTGGGGCCGGCAGCCAGTGTGCTCCCGACCCCACTCCTGGGGAGCCCCCGGACACCCCATGCTGCTGCCTCTGATACGGAGGCAGTAGTGCAGGCCAGCAGCAGCCCCTGTCCATGAGGGAGGGGGGCAAGCTCCCCAGCACACAGCGGCTGCATCGGCATCCCACGGAGCAGCTTCCTCTGTCCCCTCCCACGCTGCTGCCTCTGATAGAGGCAGCAGCATGGGGGAGGAGGGAGCAGGCAGCTTTGCCGAGCTGTTGCTGAGGGGAAGCCAGCTGTGGGAGGCAGTAAGGTGTGGGGGCAGCTGGTTCTGTCTGCCTTCCACCCCTGCTGCTCCTATCCCCCCCACGCTGGTGCTTCTGTTAGAAAGGCAGCAACACGGGGGGGTAAGTGACTCCATGGGAGCCTTCTCCCCGCGGGTACCAGGTCCCACCTGCCCCTCTCACTGTCTGCACTGCTGCCTCATTATTAGAGGCAGCAGCATGGGGATGAGGGAGAAGGGGCAGACAGCTCTGCGGGATACGGTGTTCTGGGGAGCCGGCTTAAAAAGGGCTCCCCATGGGCACTGGCTTCTGCCTCCCCCCACCCTTGCTGCCCTTGATACAAAGACAGAAAAGTGGAGGAGTGTATGTAGTCAATAGAATTAACCGATACACTTATCAGTTAAGCGTGTAGTCGACTACATGTTGACATCCCTAGTTTAGACCAAATGAGGATCTGGCCAGATACAGATGTGCTAATACAACTAATAAAAAAAAAAAGAATTGAGTCTGGAATATGTTTTTGTTCTATGGAACAATGGAAGGATTTGAAATTATTGCAAGAACCAGAGATAAGCACAAATCTTTTCCATCATTCAGAAAGTTTTCAAGTCTTGGCTCTGATAGCTTGGTATATTGGTCAAGTCCTGCAAATCCACGGATATCCGCTTTAGAGCTGCATCCCGTGGATACGGATGTTGATATCCGTGGCTCATTTTTGCAGATACAAAAATTGTACCTAGAACCCTGAAAATTTGCAGATATCTGCCTTATATCTGTGGTTATCTGCCTCATTTTTGTGGTTACAGATGCGGATACAGCAGTTTTGTATTCACACAGGGCTCTATATATATTGGTATGGCAGAAATTGCTTCATATGTTTTGTAAGACATGACAAAACAGGAGAAAGCCAAGTTGTAGGAATTTCTCTCTTAACTGTATGAAAACACGTGCCGCTGAGGAGGGGTGAGAAAGCAGAGATGCTCATTCTTTTTACTTGAGTTTTTAGTTTGTTTCTTCATATTTATATATAATTTTGTAATGATTCCCCAAAGCAATGAAGAAATTAGCTAGAAGTAGCAAAATGCTTTGTTTGTTAGAGGAAACTGGCAATGTGGCACTTAGACTAATTTAAATTAGAGAAGTAGAGGGGTCCCATACCTGCATTGTGGGAATCATCTAGCATACTACAAGAGAATGAGTTGTCTTTTTTTTTTTTAAGACTGTTATATTACTTTGAGAGTGAAGGGTTTCACGGAATGTATGGATTACAGAAGTAAGTGCAGTATATGCTGGAGATTTTCAGTTATTGGGGTTGAATTACATTCTCACCTCTTGGTCTTTCTGGTAGGACCATCACTTCATAGAGATCTACTTGTAAAAAACGGAGGAATGGTTGTGGAGTGGAAGATTACTCACTCACTCATGGCAGCCAGATGTGTGTTGTTGCTGACAATGTGTTGGAAGAAAACTGAACCACTCTAATATCTCAATATGGCCTGATAAAGTGTGTAGTGTATTAGTTATGGAAAAATTGATGTAGATGAGAAAAACACAGGGAGGGAATTGTTTGGGGGCCAGGTGGTAGAGCCGTTTCTAAAATGTGTGGAAAGGAGGGATTCCCTAATAGCGAATCTGGTTGATTTATTTTGTTCTTCTTTGTATACTATGTAATTATTATTATTACTGTTAAGAGATAAAACTTGAGATTTCTTTCCCCCGTAAATTTTGCCAGCCTTTCTATTTTTTTCCCTATTTTTCTATTTTCATTATTTTGAAAGAGAGACTACAGAATAATAGTTATTTTCAAATATATAGTTTGTTTCATATCCTTATTAGATGTGCACAGCTGAATCCCCTGATATGCTAATTGATTTCCTAGCCAACAAACAACGCGAGCCACTTTCTGTGAAAGTGAGGGCCTTGGGAGGCAGACCAGTCCTTACCCACAGACAACCTGCCAACCTGAAGCA